>OZ022264.1:66354958-66832458 GCA_963978885.1 Nemotelus pantherinus | reverse complement strand
GAGTCTACAGCGCTGAGGGGTGGTGCGTGCGGCATTGAGGGGAAAGCTGTTTTGCAGAGAGTAAAATTGCATGTGCAGTAAAATTGCTTCATTCACGTACGGGTTCATGCATTGTGATTGTGTGTCCATTCTTGATATGTCTATGATTGCATACAAATACTTGACTATGGCCGCTAGTTCTGTGCCCTATGAAAGATTATTTTCGAAGGTTACGCAGGTCTTAACTCAACAAGGAAATCGGTTACAAGCTAAACGGGTGAACAAATTTTTGTTTATGCAAGGTTTAAGCAATATTGGGAACTTTGAAAAAATCGTTATATCATGACTGATTTGTATTCTATTTCTTTTTTTACATATAATAAATATAATTGAATTTTTTTAAATTTCTTTTTTTAACTATTTACTGTTAATGAAGTCTTACCTTTCCTTATGAATTGCGCTATTTTAGGCTTAGGTTTGTTGCATTAATTTTCTACAGACAACGGTTTCGAAGCCGATGTGGTCAACTCTTCATTGCGGGTGGGGGTTAGGAAACGTTAAGTTCAGAAATGAATATATTCATTATGAGTTTAAGAATAAATATAAATTTTCACATGTTAAGATATTGCAAGACTGTATATATGACCTTATCCTTGTCCGAAAATGTTTGAACTTTTCCTTTATAGTAATTTGTTACATCATAAAATCTATTTACTTTCTTTATTCCCCTTTAACTTATAATTTGAGATGAGCCAGTCCATCATAAAATAAATATCTTTATTTTCATGAGCAAAATTTGACCTCTGCTAAGAAAAGTCAAAGCAATGATAGATGACGAGGACAATTATTTCCCTTCGTTCTTTTTGTTTCAAACCAGAGTTCAAAGCAAATTTCAAATTTAACTAATACTATTTTTCATTTATTCTATTTGGATGAATATTGCTAAGTTAAGGAATGTGGAATTTATCCCAAGGATATTTTCTGCTTTTTTATCCAGTAGTAGTAGTAAACTTCATATTTTGCCAAAATTTGTACTTTTCGAACATTTTCCATAAATTTCATAATTTATATGCTCATTCTTTGGAATAATGACATAATTTATCTGAACGAGCATTTACATTTTATTGTGGCAGATATTCACGGGAAAAATATACATTGAAACAACATCAACCCCTTAGTGAGTAATACCACCTAACCAAACCAACCAATATATATATCACTTTTGATTCGATTTCGATTTATCGAAAAATCTATATTTACATTTCGATATATCGCAAACTATCGATACAGAGTTTCGATACATCATATCGGAAAAAATATCGATATATATTTTAAATGAACATCACTATTACAGGGTAATTTAACATCATTTTACTATTCAGGAATTCAACTTTGATAACGCCTCTAATGACGTCGAATGTGAGGCAGGCTAAAATCATCTTTCTTCTGGATGCAAGTGTCAATAAGTTTAGATGACCCAGTCGAAACTCATAAGGAGGAAGGGTATTAAAATCGTAAGGATTGTATAGTTTTCTCAATGCGAAAAGTAAGAACCGTTTTTGTATGGACTCGAGTCTGTTACTGTGGGTTTCAAAAGCCGGATTCCAGCAGATATAGGCATATTCGAGAATGGGGCGAACAAGTGAGTACGTGTTATGTGAGACCGTGCATTTTCGCGAAAAATTAATAACCTGGCACTTAGCAATGTTGAGAGAGAGAGCTTATTTTCATTGCACCAATGATCAAGTGGGCCAAGATGGCTACCTTGTGGTACACCGGAGGTAACAGATATATTTTTCGATAAAACCCCTTCAAAATTTTACCAATTGCTTTCGATTGCGAAGATAAGAAGTCAGCCAGCTATGCAAAGATCCGGCAAGTCCAAATTTCAGAAGCTTTGAAATTAAGATAGGGTGGTCAACTCTGTCAAAAGTTTTACTGAAGTATGTATAGACTGCGTCAATTTGGTATCCTTTCTCCATTTTACACAGAACGTCTGAGATTAGGACTGTCAAATTCGTGGTAAATGAGCAACCTTTTCTAAAACCATGTTGCTGCTCGTTCAGGCGGGAGTCAACAAGCGGAGAAAGTTTATCGTAGACAATCTTTTCAAAAAGATTCGGAATTGAAGATAAGATGGCAATGCCCCTATAATTATCGATACAGCGTATATCACAATTTTCGAAGATGGGTGTGACATACGAAAGTTTCTAACGTAACATTTTTCAGTGAAGTACCAAAATAGCGCAAAAAAGTTAAAGCACAGCGCAGTTTCATCTAAAAATATTTGTTATTCCTGGAAAAATACCGTTAAATGTATTTAAAATTATGAAAATAAGATATTTCTATTCAATTTAGCTTGAAAAATGTTTTGTAAAAGTAATTTTATTGAGGGTGTTGTTAAAAATGAGAGTGAAAAGGAAATCGGTAGGTGCAGAATTCCGTAAATATATTTTGCGACGTTGGAAAACATTAATGGCGTATTCTGAGATTGGAATACTAATGGGAAAACCAATATATACAGTGAGAAAAGTAATAACAAAATATAAATCCACCAAATTGTGTGAAAACAAAGGCCTAAAATCTTATCTGAGTGTGAAAAAATTAAGAAAAACACTAAATTAAGTGCCCCAGTTTTACAAATTAAGGTCTGTATTGTGCTATGTATTGCCTGTATTGTGCAAATTTGACGCTCCACTGGTAGCCAAAATCATCAGACTGCAGAAGCTGCAATGGAATGTTCTCGTGCAATGAATGGACGAAAGTCTGCACTGTTTCTCATCAGACATCAGCTCATAGTGCATACTTGACTGATGTGACTACTTGCAAGGTGGGAGATTATTTACTTTAGTTGCGATAATTTTTGTAGAAATGAT
This sequence comes from Nemotelus pantherinus, assembly GCA_963978885.1. Classification (NCBI taxonomy): domain Eukaryota; kingdom Metazoa; phylum Arthropoda; class Insecta; order Diptera; family Stratiomyidae; genus Nemotelus; species Nemotelus pantherinus. Next base: position 66,829,603 of record OZ022264.1, on the reverse strand, counting down.
ATTATAGACAGGAAGAGAGAAAGCTGATCACAATTTAATACTTCGATATGAAACATTTTATTAGTCGTTACTCTAGATCAACGCATATTATCCAATTCTACAAAACTTGAAGCAGAAAAAGATTACCATGACTTCGTGTGTGGGATTTATATTTTCATATGAAGTAGTTAGCTATTAGTATCCAAATATATCCACATGAAGCAACTCTTTTGTTACTTTTCAAGTTGGTTTGCTAAAAAATGACTATTCATTAGTCACCGATAATCTTCAGTTTTAATGCATTAATGCATATAATAATCTTCATATAATAATATGCATATAATAGTCTTCATATAATCGAAAAACAGCACGAAATCTTGTAGATTTTTACAACCTTAAACCTTATAATACTGGATCAATAGAATCTGCTTTGATATTAACTTTTTGACACTGTCTGCATAAGTTTCGATACAAAAATAGGAAACTTTTTTCAAGGAGCAATTGTCATTATCAATTATATTTTTCATTACGAGGAAGAATACTAAACTCAACCAATTGTTTGAACATTTCTGAGGGTTTTACCCTACAGGTATTTTTCGGGGAAAAAATGATATATTCCAATAAAAACACTATATACTCTGGTCAATTGAAAACATTGTACATAGTTGCAATCTTTTCAATTTTCACTTATTCCTCGTTTGAACTGATAAATTCAACATGACCGGAAAAGGATACATGCGCGTGCCGTTATATTATTGTCAATGTATCACACATACAGTGTATTAGCCATTGTGAAGATCTATGCAGCGTATGCAATGCAGAATGTTCACGTCGTCGTCGTAGCACTACAGCCCCTCTCGGGCCTTGGCTTAATGAATGTTCACGTAGTATACTCAAACTTCAACAAATGCACCCACGCTGGGCGCTAGATTCAATTATACATTTTATTCAGAAACAAAGCACTTTTGGGGATTTTAAGGAAACTGAACAAATGTTTTGATGATATATTTGATGATACGTGTAATGATTCATATCCCGCTGGAGGCGTTGCTGTACTTTATGAAAGTCACCTAATGTACAATATTCAGAGTCATCAACTACAAGCACTTCGAATCTGCTTTTTCCTAAAGCACTTCAAATTCTTCCCGCTGGGCTATTATAATATATTAAAATAGATTTGCAGCAAGTCGTTTTTGTAAACTTGCTGCAAGCCAAATTTTGCCACAAAAAGAAGCTAGTCGCAAAAATCTGTTGCTGCTGCAGTACGCGAACAGACCTAGTGTTCTACTCACTATGCTACTCAAACTTGAACAGAGAAGAACATCCAATGCATCCTCAGAAAGCGAACGTTTGGTGTGCAATGTGGTCCCAGGAATCATTGCTCTTTACTTCCGCAAAAAAGACGTTGGAATTACGATTACGGTGTCTTTGGACCCATACCGTAGCATAATAATGGATTATTTTTTTCCCAGACTTAATCGTATCGACATTAACAACACATTTACATACTTTCAACAAGACGGTGCGACATGCCCCAAAACACGTGCTTACATTTGTTTGTTGGAATCAAAAACCCATGATCGCGCATTTTCGAGAAACGCAGAAGAGACTCGTGACTGTTCGTCCTTACGATTTAAAATCTTTGGACTTTTCTGATGGGAATTTTTGAAAACCAAAGTTTATACTAATAAGCCAGTACGAATTCAAGGCCTTAAAAAGAGCATTATTGCTCAGACAAATATCATAGAAAAATCGCTACTGGAAAATGCCAATGAAAATTTCGATCATCAGATTATTAATAGCTGTGTTTAATGAACTGTTCTGGGTTTAGCTAGGTTGAGATGTTTCAGCAAAAAGTGTTTCATGAGCAATTCGGCTGCTGCAACTTGCCCGAAGTTGTTCTGATTGGTGTTTCATGAGCCTGCTCTAAGTTGAACTAGAGCAAGTTAGAGCATGATTTCTACTCTACCTTTTTTGGTGGACCAAGTTCGGGCAAGCAACCAGCTGTTCGTCAAAAATGTTAAAATTATGACTGAAGTAATTTTTATTAGTGGTTTGACAGATTGAACGTCTAACAAGCGATCAACTTTGAGAAACGCCTCTGAATTGATCCATTTTGCTCGATTTTTTTTTGCCTCTCAATTGCTCCAACTTGCACGACTTTTTTTTGTTAGCTGCTCTATTTGAACTCGCTTTGAGATGCTTGGCTTCTTTTTCAGTGTCATTAAACACAGCTATCTGTAAAGTCAGTTGTGGTGAACATTCGCGTAATGTCATTTTTCACGCATAAATAACATAAAAAAAAACAAAACAAAACAAACGAAAATCTGAAATTTTTCTTTCATTTTTGCGTTTACTTTACTGTGTCTACTTTGGCGGACCCTTATAATAGTATATAAATTTCTTTATTGATTCAATTTCCTTCTAGATGCATACTTCTCGTTGATTTGTCAATGCCAGTTATTAACGAAAGATTTATTCTAATTATATTTGACCAAGTAAAAGATATTCTCACTTTCAAGCAAACAATACCATTAAAATTTAATCATGGAGCTCAAGCTTCATGCAACATTATTTGTTAAAATTATTGTCACGAAATCTCCAAACCATTAATTTTAAACCCACCACAAAATCCTATCAAATGCCTATTGCTTTAAATATATGCGCAAACTTTTTCGTGCTGTTAGCATTGATTAATTATTTAATAGCGTGTAAATCATTTGCGCTGAAAATCAATTTTAAATATCGTACAACAAAATCAATCACCATAATCCCGCAATAGATATCTAACGAAAATTTTCCCACATAACAGCGTCAAACAAGCCAAACAAACAAAATCTTAAACAATCTTAATTGCCTTGCCAATCAGCTTCAGCAATGTACTCTATTAACGAAATCGTGTCCCGCAATCCTAACAAACGGAACTCCATTTCACACTATGGTCATCGCTTCACAATCTCGATAAAACCAGCAAAAAGTAAATTTTCTTTCCTTGAACGAAAGAATTCGAATTATTAACTCGAAAAGATTGTCCCCTGGGTATTTTGAATGAAAGCTAGTCAAGACCATTTCTAATCCCCAACCAGCTTTTTATTGTTGCCAGTACGGATGCTGGATCATTAACATTTTAACGCAATAAGCAAAATAAATTTTTGGCCAACGAACCGAAGTGTGAGCCAGATGACGACAGTTGAATCGATGACTGCGAGAACTCATTACAAGCGCAAAGAGCGTTCGATAGGAGGCGTGCAATGGGCGTCAAACGAACGAAGAACTTTGGACAGGGATCAAACCCGTGTTCAAATAAAAGTCGATATAATGGCACTGCTTGCCAACACGTTGCAAACAAATTGCTCGGAATTAATTACGTCGGCAACGAAACTCAACGGGGGATTAAGTTTTGTTTAATAAATTTATCGTCAACATACTAAACGACACGTTCATGCGAAACTGACGATCTGCTCGGCTCTAGACACTGAAGGGTCACTTGGATTCGTTTCAACATGAGTATCCTGCCGTCACTAAATGCCATGTTAAATAGGCTGACAAGTTCCTTCAGATAGATGGCGAAGGCAATCGAATTAAGTGAGGCTCTTTTCGATAGCCAGAATATCGGAACTTTTGATCTAATGTGAACCCAGAAAAGTGGCTATCTTAGACACAATTTTTATGGTTGAAATGACAGCAAGCTCATTTTCTGGTTTCATAGATCCAACGAATGAGAAATCAATTATGGTGTCATAAGCATCAGATTTTGTGTTGATAGGCGATTTTTTACGATGCCTTTTGAGACAGTAATGATTGCTTGGGCGTTCGGCAAGTGAACTCTGTCACTAAGCCATTGAGGTTCAGCACTCCATAATTTGATTGTATACCAAATAACAAAGTTAAACGTATCATAGCAGATGTTGCTCTGAGAAAATACTTCAGCGAAAGTTAATTTACTGTTATCACATTTAAGTGACATGCAATTCATATTTCACACATGAAAAGCTGACTGTTGGAGAGTAAGTAAATTTCAACTACTCCAACAACGTATCATTCTTTCTAAAAATTACTAGATGAATCGCTATCTCTTGACACAAGCACCATGCATACATAACATTCTTATCCCTGCACCAATTTTGCGCTTCATTATTTACTGTCAAGAAAAATGTGGTCATCGTACGACACCGCAGCATTCAGAATACGATAGCTGTAACTTAGCTGCAAACCCCGCCGATTATTCAAATTATTTGGTCATCCAAGCGAAAAGACGATACAGAGACTCCTTTTCAGTTTATTTGCGTACCGTTACAAATTCAACATCATGCCATTTGACTCCAGTCATCGTCGTCGACGTGCTTTGTCCTGTTTCGTTTCGTTCATTTTCGGTAATCATTTTTCAACAAGTCCTAACATCGACTCTTATGAAGAGGAAAACTTTTTTAATGTACTTCTCATCTGTTTTGTCAAGGAAACTACCTCAAAAAGACCGTTAACACTGCACATTACGCGTTCACTGAACTTATTTGTGATCCCCAACATCGGCATAAGCATCTTTTATGTAAGTTTGTATCCTGCGATGGTTTTGTAGATTTCAAGTCGAATGAAAGAGCTGGAATGCGTATATTCTACGTTTTTGTGAATTGCCTCGTTTAAAAGTCGTCGAAACAACTATATTTGCTAATTTAATTTTGATTTGATTTTTTCGATACTTGCAGACATCTTACGGGGAATCCACTCAAGAAAGTTGCTGGTCAGCCATTTGTCAACATGAAATATCTGGATGCATTGTAAGTATTTTTTGGTGAGCTGTTAGATGGAGTCAGGATGGTTTTTATTGGAAAGAAATCGAAAATTTATTCGTCTGATGTTGTTTTTTTTTAGCTTGAGCTTTAGCATGGAAGACAAAATTAGTCTTCTTTTAAGTCTTTTAAGTAGGTAGGAATAATACAAACTTTACTATCTGAGGACGAAACGAATTATATGTGAAACAACTTATTTCAGGAATAAAAAAATGGCGTTCTTATGACGAAACTATTTTGACAACATCCATTTTTTAGTGATTGGTGTATTTGCTCAAATATTTACTTAACTATGTTTCTTGTTGTGAATGCAATGAAGTCGGATTAGTGGAAGATCGTAGTCACAAAAAATATTTGCATAAGTATTTATTGTAGTCTCAGCAGAACCAAGAAGTTATTTTAAATTGTTATCTTAAAAGTTACACTCTTAATTATTTTTTTTTTATTTTTGCTAAATTATTTTATTGACTAAACGAAGCTTCAAATTCAGATCCAAAAAATTCCATGGCATTACATTCATAATCTTTTTCGAAAAATTTCATTTGAGAACATTGGTTATACGACATATTTATATTTTAGGTTCAATGAAAATTAATTTTTGCCGATATATTTTTTGCCGATAATTTTAGTCTAGAAAAAGGCATATTCTTATCGTGGATCTTGAAAACTTAAGCGTTTTTATCATGAATTTTTGCTTGCTTGGTCAACGAAGCTCCATCTTCTAATAACACACATATGAAAGCTGGATTTGAGCGAAATCTGTATACTGTGGTCGATCTAAGTTGGAAAGTATATCTGGCAATAGTGTAAGAAACCTGCGATTAAAAAGATGCGATTAATCGATGTCAACTTCCTTGATTTTTCGAATATTCTAATAAAAATCAAGGTGGCAGCTTCGACCGGCTGACGCAAAACACCACACAACACCGAAGTTATTCATCTGCAACAACAAGCAAATAAAGAAATAAGTCTGACGATGGTCCCCAAAGTCTCCTGACATTACTGAGACTGATTTTTTCTTGTGAAGTTACTGCGAACAGGATGTTCACAAAACAAAACAAACAAATTTGAATGATTTAAAGTAATCTCTAAGAACGCAATTCCCGTTGTAACTCTCCAAGCAGTAATGAATAGCTTTTTAATAAGATATCGCAAATGTGTCGCCGAGCGTAACGGCCATTTGAGTTCAATTATTTTTAAGTCCAATAAAAATTTATTATGTGAATTCAATAAAAAGTTATTTTAGTTCCTTCATGTAGCGATATTCATCAGTAACCTGTTGCGACTGACTAAACTCTGTTGAGCTATCGTCAGTGCAGCATATAAATTTTATTTAAAAAAAGATTTTTCTTGATTGCCGGGTGTGCCTTACCCAGCCGACTAGCTCAGTCTAGCGTGGGTTTGCGAGCGGAAAACCCCTTTTTCGTGCTATGGCACGTAGACAATACAACATTTAGAGCATTTTTTTACAAGTCGTTAAAACAATAACAAACACGAAGGAGAAGGAAACAGAAGAAGTTCCGTCAGAATCATTATCTTACACTTTTATTTCCAATTCATTATGTCTAGTGTAACTACAAAAAAATGATCAAAGAAATGAAAGTAAAATTATAAATAACTAAATCCTTTATAGAAAGGAACACAAAAAAAAGAAATCAAAATACAATTCAACAAAATTATAAAATATGAATAATAACTCAAGGAAAGAATTTCATAGATCAAAAGAAAAAAACATACTGAAAATTATTTAATAAGCTGGGTGGGGTTTATTTGTACCCACCCCGGCCGGAATTGGTTCACATGAATCACACAACATTTGAAATAAGAATGTTATCAAATTATATAAATAATAAGAATAATCCCCAAAGAATAATAATAAATAATTATAATAACTATATAATTTATCCAAAAGATGAAAGAATTAAGTAGAATAGTAACGAAGTATTCATTAAAGCAAAACTTAATGATAACTTACATTCCCCACACCATTGAATTTCAAGAAAAACGGTACTTGATTCAAACTTATGGAATTAACAAAAAGTCTAGCGCATCAGAACCGCTAGAAAACTAATTTTCGAAGAAATTGTTTTTGAGTGACAAAAAAATGTGGAAAGACGTAATACACTTTTTTGTAGAATCATATCAACCAGTCCTTATCCAAAGCAACAAAACTCAACTATAACACAAATGATGAAAATGTTCAGTGCTGGCAACACTTTCCCAACGAAGCAGTAATAAGTTTACCATAACAAGTTCATACTTAAATCAACTTAGCCTTTGAATTTCGTTCTTAGCGGAGGATTTCATCGAAAGTTTCAGCGGTTAAACGTTGTTTGAGGCTGCCATCCGAAAAATGTTCAAAACTCGGAAAATTTAAAAATTGGTTTCTTATTTTTATTGCAAATGCTTTGCATACGAGTATGTAATTTGAAGCATCTGTTGGTGCATTATTTACGAAAATGGCTAATGCTGGTTACCCTGTGTCCGCAGCAAAGCAAAATATATATTAAATCTGCTTCACGTTAAGTTAAACCCAACCAGTAAATTTCGTTTCGATTGAATCACTGCGCTGGAAGTTAACCGGGTGAAAAGATTTTTAGGGCTACCACCCTCAATACTTTTCAAATTTTTAAAGCGTTAATATTTGTTGTAAATTTTCATTGCAGGATCATTCCCATTTGCAAATCTAATGACATAATCGCTCAGTAAAGAAATTCCACAAAATTACAAAAATGGCCATAGTTGGCAGCCTTTTCACGATTTTTGTAGCAGTTCCTGCGACATTTGGTTCACAATAAGGTCCATTTACTGCATGAACTTCGTTTTGATTTCTACACTGGACCGGAAGTTATAGGGAAAAAAGCTTTATTTTGCTGAGCAAATTTGCAAGATTTAGGGAACAAAAATAACCATAGCTGGCAACTCTATTCTAATTTTTCGGCCAATTTTTCACCAAATGTTATTTAAAGTAAGATCCAAGTACTGTGTAAATTTTGTTAAAATCCAATGGCTGAATCGGAGGTTATAGGCCAAAAAACTTTTTTTTTCCTCAGTGATTTTTCAAAATGGTACCACTGCCACATAATTACCCGCATTTCAAAATCACTTCTATCAGACCTGGTCCTAGCTAATACCAACATGTCCTGTAAATTTCATTATGATTTCAATTTGACATGATGGACAAAGGTCAATATTTATCAATGATTTGAATTTTTGTCAAAAATCAAAAAATTTTCAGGAGGGTCAAAGATTTGATTTGAAGGATTTTTTTTTCAGGAGCCTGCCGTAGCTACAGCGTTACCCGCACTATCTTATGTGTGTTAAATTTTAGTAAACGTGGAACCGCTCTCCAAATTTCATGATGATCCAATGTTTTTGTCAGAAGTAATGACAAATCAAAATTTGAAAAAAAAATCCTTGCCTACTTTTAAGCACGCTGCACCCACACACGGCTCAAAGTTTCCAACTTTTTAAAATAGACAAGCTTAGAACATTATCAATTGATATACCCAAATATTCATTTTAACAAAAATTTACACTGCTTGGAAATATAGGAGTTGAATTGTTTTTGCGGGATGATTAAAATTGAAAAATATTTATTTATCTTGAAAATTTTATTTGACAAAGTGGTTTCGAAAGCATGCACTGATTCTCATCAGACACCAGCACACCGTGCATACTTGACTGGTGTGACCACTTGCAGTTGGAAATCATATAGGAGTACCTCAAAATTCACTAAAACTCAATATAGGAGTACCAATATAGGAGTACCTCAAAATTCACTAATCACCGTACCAATATAGGAGTACCTCAAAATTCAAAAAAAAAATCAACATAGGAGTACCTCAAAATTCACTAAAACGCTCGCCGCCTCCAAAAGGTTTAAGACCTACCTACTATATACATCTACGTCCTCTGAAAATTTCAGCTCAATCAGATCGGCCACAGATTACCTCCCTTAATCATTTTGCTGATATATATGTATATATATATTTATATATATATATATATATATATATATATATATATATATATATATATATATATATATATATATATATATATATGTATATATATATATATATATATATATATATATATATATATATTTATATATATATATATATATATATATATATATATATATATATATATATATATATATATATATATATATATATATACATATATATATATATATATATATATATATATATATATATATATATATATATATATATATATATATATATATATATATATAAAGAAATATGAATTTTCGACGAAACGAGTTTAATACTAATTTTCTTCGAAAATTAGTAAAAATCAGTTGAACAACTTGATGCGATAATTCTATTCGAACACTCTCTGACACTGCTGTTCATAGACTATCAAACTTAATTTTGAATGTAAAATTTCCTTTCTGCCGCAATGTTTAATGTGTGATGTTAATATTTCATCTACCGAGTACTTATGTTTCCATACAACTGTGCTAAATGATGGGAGTCGGTACAAAGAAAACGGTGCATCGATTCAAGCAACAGGTTCGCCTTGGATTTTGTTTCTCCTTACTGCGCTTCCTCGAGCTTCCTCGAGCTTCCTCCATCTTCGCCGAATTAATTTGAGTACTTATTTGTTCCATACAATGCGTTTCCTCGAAGTTGACCAACACGCGGCGGTAAAAGCACTGATGTCTCACACATATATGTAGGTCGAAATGTGTACTCGACCGCATTCAGGCTTTGAACAGACAGGGTAACAGCAGAAGAGTCAGAATCTTCTGGATTCACGGTCACAAGGGCATTGAAGGAAATGAGAGAGCGGTCTGGATTCACGGTCACAAGGGCATTGAAGGAAATGAGAGAGCGGGTGCGTTAGCCAAGCATGGGGCTAGTCTTTCCCTGTCAGGATCGGTAGGCATCCCTACACCTATCCAAACGATTAAGTACTCAATCGACTCCAAAATGATGCAAGAAGCGACGTGCAGATGGGGTGCAACTCAGACCTGCAGGTTAATCAAAATCATGTGGGGGTCATACAATCTCGCATTGACTAAATACCTCCTCGGATTAATACGGACTGACTGCAAACGACTGGTTGTCATCATTACTGGCTATTGTCTTGTAGCAGCACATGCTATGAAAATGGGACTCCTAACCAGCGACACCTGTAGGATGTGTCAAGAGCCAGGAGTCTCAGAAACAATCCTGCATCTCCTGTGCCACTGCCCGGCACAGGGGAAAACCACACTGCGCTGCTTCCGTGAGCCCTGGTTGGTGAATTTCGTGCACGCGGTGGAGCAAAAGTTGAAGAACATCCTTCAGTTCGTGAGGGCCTTCGATGGCCGCTTGGACGGAACTTTCTTCCTCGTGGTCCATTTATTTGGTATCACTATAGACCAATAGCTCTATGTGTGGCCTTGTGCCAGTCAGTACACCCTAACCTGACCTAACCTTTACTAAGCAATGTTAGCATTTATTTTTCAAATGGTAATGATATGGTGGCGACCATAGACAAAAAAAAATATTAAATTTCTTTTTACGCCTTCAACTTCTAATGCAGTCGTCGAATCGAAACGGAATTCACAGAGTGAGTTGGCCTCAACGCCAAGCAGATTTAGTGTACTTTTGGTTTTGGTGCTAACGAAGAATTACCAGCAACAGGCATTTTTGTTATTTTTGTACCAGCAAATGCTACAATTTAGTAATATCCAATGCTTAAAATTCCAAGTTTTGGAAAATTTGTAGTTGATAAATCCAAACATCTTTCTATCGCTGTTTTTTTTTTTTTTTTTTGACGAATCATTGGACGAAAACGAAATTCTTAGCGATGGTTGTGCTGGTAAAGTGTTGCGACCACTGATCATTTTCAGCATTTTTGTTATAGGAGATGCTGATTACAATGCTTTATCAAATAAACAAACGATAATTAATGTAATGAGCAAGTGTTTTACCACCCTTAACCTTGCAATTCATGCGAGTGGTAAATCTGAAAACCTGTCTACACTATGAGTTTCAGTGCAGTATTAAGATTAGAGAGGCACAAAACCTTCGAAACAGGTTCGTTGTAATAAGGAATACATCTAGTATAATATGCACTCAAATTCTACATGATTTCTCTACTTTTCTTCAAAAATCAGTGTTTCTAGCGGTTTCTGTACGCTAGGGTGTTTTTTATTTTATTTCAAAATTCGTCTAAAGTAAACTGCTTATAAACATTTCTCACGAATGAGAATAGGAATGACCACATTTTGTGTTGATTCGTTGATTATTAACCAATCTCTTAGTCTTATAGGAAGCTAACTTTGCTGCTGTGAGAGCGCATTGCATATATGCGTGAATTAGGACTGTTTCCGCCCAATCGACGCTGAGTACATCGCTCCGACATTTTACTAAAGTTGGAGTTTCAAATTTCCATTCGTGGTAGGGTTGAATGGAATGTTGGCTTCACTCTCGAGAGTGAGCTTACCCATGCTGAAAACTAAACAATAAAGTCGACTGTGGAGTGTATTTGGTGTGTTAGGGTCTTTAATGCGAAGAAGGTGGCTATTTTGCAGACAATCAACTGGTTTCTGTTTGATTAAATATTCGGAGGTTAATACTGGTATTTTCACATATATGTAGTTACTTGGTGGTCCTTGTACAGTGTACAGAATTTTTGCTGAATGTCATGCGTCTCTAAAGGTGGCTTTAGATATGCGGTGTTTGTCAAACACCTCCTATTCGCCAAATACCGAACACCTAGTCAAGTAATTTGGCTTGGTGCTTGCGAAATGACAAGCACAGTGAATTAGACATTCGGGCATTGCCGAATGTTCGCCAAAACTGGAAGATGAACGAGCTACGGGGATCCGACACAGTGCTCGTCTACTTTGATGTGAGTTGAAAGTTCAACAAACTACGGGAATAGCAAGCACCCGAATGTTTGTGCTTGGCCTAGGGCAAGCACTAGGCGAGCAACCTAACCACACATGCGAAGTTTGCCAAACTAGGTGCTCGGTATTTGACAAACACCGCATATCTAAAGCCGCCTTAAGGGAAATGTCAATACATTCGGCGGCACAACTGATTTAAGTATTTGGGCACGAGGTTATTCGCGACAATTATAAGGCCCATGAACGTGAGAGACTTCGTACTTTGGAACTGGAATTTTCATACCCATTTTCAATCATTAGGCAAACAAATCAATCATTAGGCAAATAAATTTCAACTATGCTAAAAATTCCTGGGCTGAAGAGCCATCCTGTGCGATTGTCAGACAGACCTGGTTCTCCATGGACACGCGTCTCACTAGACAGCTGCTAGGTTTAACCCGTAGTGCTTCGAGTTGCGTTTCGGGTGCTCTCACGGGCCACTGCCTTAAAGAATGGCATGGACCACTGCCTCATGGAGCTGGGTTCAACGATTTTTATGCAAGCTGTGGCTCAAAGTATGGAGAAGAATCCGTCCTCCACCTCATGTACTCGTGTCTGGCTCTAGCGACGAGAAGATTAGCAGTACTCTGTGCACCCTGACTGACCTGTCTACAGGCGAAGGCGCAGTTTATCAAAGAAAGCAGATGGTTTCCTAATAATAGTGGCTAAGCGAGAAAAATGGACTATGGCATCACAAAAAGCGTCTTTTGTGCCCTTTCGGTAGGTATCGAACAAATTTTCCAATAAGATCTTATGGGAGCGTAAACTTTGCCATCTTGAAAAAAGATGTTTAACAATAAACTAAAAAAGTTTAACAATAAACTTTTTCTTCATCTTCGAGCGAAGTTGTTAACTCTACTGGTTTTATTAACCACCTTAAATGTTAATGTAAGTCCAAATGGATTATTGGAAATATCTAAAATATATCAATAAATGCATTTTAATATTTTATGAAAACCAGCAAACTCAAAACAATATAATCTTCGTTTTATTACAATATTTCTTGAATCACCCACTCTTTGAATGTTGTGAGTTTCTTCAATTTTGTCCCATTAAGAATCACTAATGATTTGTTTGATCATTCGACAGCTAAATGCGAATTTATTTGTTTTCATTTTGGGAATGTTTGCTGTTTATTAATTGACACTGAAAAGTTTTAATAACGATTAAACTGCCATCAACTTTTTACTTTGATCAGTTCAATGTTTTGTAGTTTTCAATTTACACTGCAGCAAATTATCAATGGAGAACTCCAAACTTGCTTAAAAAATAATACCTTTCATTAAGTACTATTATGTCAATGCCCTAGAATCGAGCGTCTCTTCACGTGTCGCTAGAAATAAATGTTTTGTATTGAAACTTAAAGCTTTTAGTTCGCAGTCAAAGCCGTTTCTCTCATGAATCATTAATTTATTCCGTCATCCTTTTCAGATTTCTCGGCCAAACACAGCTTGTAATCGACAGCAGCCTGTTGGGCACAACCAATGTGTCCTATTTAAATTTGAAGGGTATCGAGTTTGACAACATCGACTTTCGACTCGTGGGTGAAATTCCCGCTCTCCGTTACGTCGTCTACGATAAGTTCTACTTCTGCTCAATGACCCCACATATCAGGAAGTGCAAGCCCAATAGCGATGGCATTTCGTCGTTCGAGGACCTGCTATCGAAGCCAGTCCTTCGCTACTCGACATGGCTCATGGCCGGATTAACCTTCCTCGGCAACATCCTGGTCTTGTGGGGCAGGTTCATATATCGCGATGAAAATCGTGCTGTGACGATGGTTATTAGAAATCTGGCCGTGTCCGACATCTTAATGGGCTTCTATTTGTTCGCAATCGGTGTGCAGGATGCCCGCTTCCGAAGTCGCTACCACGAGGTAGCGCTAGACTGGATATCGTCCTGGAGCTGTGCGGGTGTTGGTGTTCTCGCGGTGACATCGTCCGAAGTGTCGATGTTGATACTGGCATTTATGTCGCTCGAGCGATTTCTATTAATCGCCGACCCATTCGGAGGCCATAGGCGACTCAACTCGAAAAATGTATGCTTTTGTCTGTTGTTAATTTGGATGGTTGGTGGCACTATTGCCGTGGCACCGGTAATCCTCTGGCGCTCGAGCACGCGGTTTTATGGAGCTTATTCGGGAACATGCTTTCCATTACATATCCAGGAGAGGTATCCGGTCGGCTGGGAGTATTCAGCGTTTTTGTTTTTGGGGCTTAATTTGTTCTTATTGATTATGATCGCTTTGCTTTACACAGCATTGCTATTTTCAATTTGGCGAACGAGAAGCAAAACACCTCTAGCAATGCTGGATTGCGAGTTCGCAGTGAGGTTTTTCTTCATTGTATTGACTGATGTAAGCTGCTGGGCACCAATTATTGCGATGAAAGTTTGGGCCTTTATGAGCTACGAAATTTCCGGTAAGTATGCATGAATAATCTGAAAGCAATCAGTTAGTACTGTATTTATGTTCTAGATGACACGTATGCGTGGCTGGTTGTGTTCATACTACCTCTTAACTCAGCAGTGAATCCTTTGCTTTACACGTTCACAACTCCAAAATATAGAAATCAAGTCTTACTCCGCGGCTGGCACAAATTCACATCGAGAAGACGAACAGAAGGATCTGGGAACTCCAATCCAGGTAGGCAATGTCACTAAATAATATTATTCATACTTATTGTGAAATAAAAAGGTTTCCAGCCATTAATGCAATTTTTCATCTAACATTTAAATCTAGACGAATCTCAGGGTAAAATCATTCCACTTCTCTATCAGACGGCCAACAACAGTCTTTGGAAAGGCTAACATTCATCCGAATGTCAATCACATTCACTGAGACTTTGATATTGGAACCCCGTTTACAACATTTGTCTATAATATACAAAAAAACATACAAACAAACGATATTTCAAATTTTTAATGCATCCGAATTTTTAATAAATGCGAAAACAAATATTTTTAATGTATCAAGGATGAAAATTGCCATTTTTTCGAATACGTCCTTGGACATAACATAACAATAAAGTAACATTCAATGTGATCATATATATTATCTGTTCGATTTAAGATTGTGTATGCTGATATAATAACGAAAGTGTAACTATTTACGACGATTATGAGCTCAATTTCGTAATATTAAGAGAAACAGTGACGTCTTGGCTACAGTACATGACGTTATTTTTGTAAATCTATGTGACAATAAAATGTTACTATTTGTACGTGGAAATATTACTTTTGTTTCAAATTTAGTACTTTTCCTATTTAAATTTAGCATATAGGTATATCCGGGAAATTCTACTTTGTGCAGTGCATTGCGAAAAAAATTATTTGGTAACAGAAAAGTTCAATGTAGTTTAAACAATTCAAGGAAGGTTCATGATAGTTTTGATGTTTTTATTGCATGAAAAGCAATTAAATTTACTTTCTTTCTTCCAGGAAAAAGATAAGTAACGAAAATTATTAAGAGCTAATTTCTCCTGTTGGATAAGTTACAAGAATGTGCAAATTTTATTACGAATATTTTGTGCAATCTGCTGCAATGTCAGCTTTTTTACTGATTTTCGAAGAAAATTTAATATTAAACTTGTTTCGCCGAAAATTCATATTTCTTCATATTTCTTTCAAAATGATTTGCTTAAAAATAGTCAAGAATTTTTTTCAAATTTTTATTTGTCATAACTTCTGACAGAAATATTGGATCGTCGTGAAATTTACAGAACTTATTGATGTTGACTAAGACTTAACACACACGAATTTTTAAAACCTGTCGCTACGGCAGGCTCCTGAAAAAAATCCTTCGTATCATCGACCCTGCTGAAAATATTAGCTTTTTGACGAAAAATACAAATCATTGATAAATTTTAACCTTTGTCCATCATGTCAATTTGAAATTTTTAAAATTTCGAGTTGCACGAGAATGGCAGCCCATCACCAAATCACCTCGATTTTCCCCACTCGAAACTTCTGTTCACTAGACCTGACGAGCGGATAGTTCGATCATTATGAAATTTACAGCTAATGTTGGTAAGAACTAGGACCAAATCTGGTACGAGTAGTGTCATCTTGAAATATCACTGAGAAAAAAGCTGCTTTTTGGCCTATGACCTCCGATTCAGCCATCACATTTTAACGAAATTCACACAGCATTTTGACCTTATTTTAGACCACATTTTGTAGAAATTTGGTTGAAAAATTAGAGAATTTGCGTGTTGGGTCCCTGGTTCGAATCCAGGTTCAAACGAGGGTCCGCGCACCAAACTTTGAGTTCACCTAGCTCTGATTAGGTACTTGATTTAAATCTAATCACTTTACACTCGTATTCGACTGCTCCAACTTGCTCAAATTTGCGCTGATTTGTGTTCTATGTTGAACTAGAGCAATATAGAGAACGATATTTGCTCACAATTTTTTGGTAGAGCAAGTTCGGTAAGCAAACAGCTGTTTGTCAGTTGTCAAAATTGTGCTGGAAGAATTGTTTTTATTAATGAATTGACAGATTGAACTTCCGACGAGTGATCAACTTTGAGAATTGGCTCTCAATTGCTCTAACTTGTACGACTTTTTTTGACAGCTGCTTTATTTTGACTTGCCTTGAGATGCTCTGCTCCTATTTAGAGTCATTAAATACAGCTACTGGCACGACCTTGTTAAGGTTATTCATAAGTTATGAATCACTCAGATAGGGTGAATGTTCCTGTCAGCCTGCTCCAAAAGTCTCATAACAAGAATAAGACTGGTCAAAACGAATTCCAAAGCACAATATTCGGAATAATGGTCATTGTTCTTACTTTAAATGCTTTTTTAATATAATTTAATCAGTGTTGTGAGACAGGAGAGGGTTTTAAAAAAGAACTGTAGCATGCCGAGTTCTAGGAGCTAAGTGGCCGACCTTTGGAACAATCATCCTGCACAGATCACACCTTTTGATAAACTAAAGCGAGTTAGAATTTTTTTCCTGCTCTTCGTTCCGCTAGATACAAAACTTGATCAGCTGATGGTCAAATTCAGCATTGTGAACTTGGCTGTGTGAGGGAACCTACAAGCACCATTAACCCCCGAAGACTTTTTCAGATTGAGATAAGAGCTATCCACAAAGTGGCACGAAATCCTTGATTTGGTTCGCCAAAGCAAAAGATAATAGCCAAAGAGACGTTGGTTTTCTCCAAAGACTATTGAGTCAATGAAAAGCTGTATTTATTCATTATCAGTTGCTTGATTGGAGTTTTTATTATTAGTTGCTTGAGTTTTCCAAGGGTTTTTTTACTTTAAGCCACAATGCGGCTGGCAGATCAAACAGTATTGTGGGCTGCAGCTGGCGCAAAGTCTCCTTTGTGTTCTTTCATTTTGGCAGCATCGCGATGCTTCTCTATTTTTGGGCCTCCAGGTACTTCCGGTAGCTTGCAGGTTACGCATTAACCTATTTCACCAAACCAAACATCGCCTTCTTTCCTCGCGTGTATTTTGTTGCACTTGACACAAGACTGCAGTTGGACGCGATATGCCCAATGCCTTGGAGGTAAAGCTGCATTACGTTTTTCTTTTCGAAACATTGCCACTGGATCCATTGGAGCAGTAAAAATTTGATACTAAGGAATATAGTTGGACGATAAACATCCCGAATTTGTTTGCCTTTTTTTCTGAGTAGACTTTTGAAAACCATCTTACGTTGAAGATTTGAGCTTTCTTAATTCAGCAGAGACATCTTCTTCATGGTAAGAAATATAAGCTCCTTTAAGGAGGACCGCATGCTCTGTGGCATGATCATGAAGCAAGGTATAGCTCTTCCTTGCAGAATTTCATAAAGTTGTTTAATAGAAGTTGACGATTCTCACCCTAAATTTGGAAACCTTTTGGCTATTTCCTGCACATATCACCTCAAGCGTTTCCCTAAACCTTTTAAGCTCTAACTTGTGGCAGAAGAACTAGCCGTTTATACTACCTCAGAAAGTTCCAGATAGTTAACCAATGCATATTTGGAAAACTTTTTATCCTTCGGATCCATAGGGGATAACGAGGCTGAAACGCGGCTGGTTTTTTTCCACCAGATATCTTTAGTTGTCTCGATGAATTAAAATTTTCAAGCAATCAGAGATCTTGAAAATTGTAATCTCTTGTGTGATGAAGGAAATCTTCTCGACTATTTTGTGTGTTTTTTTTTAAGTTTACTTTTTCAAGCATAAAATAGCTAGCCCTATATAATACTTAATATAAACATATAAGTTACATAGAATAAATGGCACATAATAATGTTTTTTTTTATTAATTATCACTATGGACAAATGTTGCTTATACGCAATCTTTCAAAGGACATCGTAGCAATAATACATGGTTTTCAGATTTTATCATTAACTTACTCAGGTCTTAAATAGGATAATCAACGATATATAAAGTTTTGATTAAAAAAGATTAATAAATAAATAGTAAAATAAAATTTTGGCAAATCTGCTCGCTAACTAATACCAAACGCGTTAGAAAATGCTTTAATTTGTATGAATGTATTTATATAAAAGAAACCACTAAGACATTCGACTTACTTAAGCAAACCAGTGTTTTTGCAGATCACTGGCTCCTAGTGTGTGGGCTCGCTGGTTCGAATCTAGGCTCAGACGGGATGGCACGTTTTAAGCTTTGAGTTAACATAGCTCTGAATAGGTATCTCGGTTAAAAAGAGGTACTAGCGTAAATAAGACCCCCACATTTCAATCGACTATATAATACATCCGAACAGTAGAGGGGATCTAAGTAATCAATTCGTTGTCAGGTGCAGTCGGGCCAAATCCTTTTGTCAAATATAACAAAGTCAAGTTAGGTCTCTTTACATAACTACAGAGGCAACAAAAAATATTTAGCCGCATCTTGACTTTTTATGGCTACAATTAGCATCCGCAGATTCAAAATAGCCATTAGTTCGGACTGCAATTAATGGAAACATCCCAACGGGAAAAGTAACGCGTTGGCATATATTCGGTAAGTTTTTTCAGAACCATTACCGGTTCATAGCCTGTCAATTTATTTTCAACATTGCATGTCCTAGGCTGGTAAGGCAGAGACAAGGGAAATTTTGAGCTTGCAGGTTTATAGCCTTATAAAATGAATTTTTTGGAAAGCCCGACATCCTATTCTTGCATTGCCGTCATCTAGGATGAAAACGAATTGAAGCTTTGGCCGGCGGGCGATCGTACCTCTGCATGACCCGGAATGTGTGAATATTGCATGCTGAGTGATTGTGACGCTCATTGGAAATTCCGATAGCGTATTCTCGCATCTAATGTGGAGAACCGGTGCTCTTATTTTAAACATTTTACTTACCTATGATGATGTGAAATACTCCGAGATTTTCATCTTTCCGTTTGATATACATAGCACACTACCCATAGCCCTTAATTCTCCGCGTGATGTCGATTGGCCAGTTATGGACTTTTGGAAAACCCCTTGCCACCAGATTACATTTGCAGTGCAAAAAATATTTGCTTCATGAATTCTGTCCGGAATGCATTAAAGCGATTCCCGTTTGGAAAATCTAGCCTGACAATGTCTCTGTATGACGGCAATGTTAATCACATGGCATACTAAATCAGGCTAGTTTGCTGGCATAATTTTCCGTATACATATACGAAGCTTACACGCGCACTGGCTAAGAACTAACTCCTCACGCTGTGCTTCGAGGACCGTCGACAGATCGACTGCCATTTTGATATCTTAAGATTTTTTTTGCTGTGTAAACGATTCAATTTTTTTTATTTTACAAATTAGTCTTTAGATTTAATAAAAATGGGCGATTGGGACAATGAAACAAGAATTTCGATTGTGCGCCACTAGCACGCATTAGAGTCTGTAATATCCATCCAAAGAGAAGTTAGGCGCACTTTTGGTGGCATTCCTTCGAGTGGCATTCTTTTATAAGCTATTTTGCCACGTGTGGTACAATCAACAGAAGGCTTTATTGTCGAGATTCCGCAGCTTGGACGCAGGGAACTATCGCTTCTATAGTTGCTGCTATGCAAGCCCAGAGACTCGACCAGGAACCTATTCGCTCAAATAGGTATCAGCAGACAGTCGCCTCAGACAGTTTTGAACAAAGATTTACACATATTTCTTTATAGAATTCATCTTACAAGCAAACTGAAGACGGCAAACTCACCGATTTATTTTGAAATTTGTCATAAGATTATTCAAACGGTGGAAAAATATGAAAACATCTTGAACTGCATTTTTATGTCTAACGATGCCCATTTCGATGTAAGCGGCAATGTTAGCAAGCGAAATTGTTGGATATTGAGTGATTTGTGAGAATGAGTTGCATCCACTTCAAGGCACAGTATGGTGGGCAGCTATATCAGGCTGTATTTTCGGAACTTACTTTTTCGAATAAAACAGTATTACAGTTACGGTCAATGGAGATCGTTACTTAAAGATGTTGAAAATGTTTTTCTTTCCAAAACTACGCCAAAAGAAAATTTATCTCAACTTTGTGTGGTTTCAACAAGGTGGTGGAACTTCTCACATAATTAGGGCTCCACATTCCGTTGGCCTCCAAAGCCTCTGGCCTTACGGCGTTTGATTTTTTCTCGTGGGTTTATTGCAAAGATAAACAAAACAAACCCACGAATTTGAATGATTTAAAGCAAACGACAAGTGAGGTAACTCCCATTCCAACCTCTCAGTACTGAAAAACTTTTTGGTAAAATGTCGTACATGTTTGACCGAGCGTGGATGCCATTTAAATTCAATTATCTTTAAAACACAATAAAATATGAATGTAAAAAGATAGACTCCAGAAAAGGCACAATTAGACGTACAAGGGTCCATTGTTGCACCGCGTTGCGAAGTGCACCACCCTTACAAAGCAGAAAGCCAGCCTGGGTTCTTAATGAAATGGGTGATCTCCTTCAGGTTCACCGAAGCTACTTTAGTTAGGCAAGGGAAGAAATATGAGCCACGGAACTTCATCCTTCTGTCAGCGAAGGCCGGGCGAAGAACTGTTTCCTCCTACTTCTCAGAACTAAAGCTCCAACAGAAGTTGTTATAAGTGGCTTCCAGGAGCGGTGCAAGCCTGCCAAACAGTCAGTGGTCAGCTAAAACAGCCACAGCTGCACGAAGGGATATCCTTTTCTAATCATGAAGTTCCCTAGTACGACCATTGCCAAAAGTTTTCCTCAATTTTCAGCAGGACTTTACAGCGCCCTTTAAGTATTTTTGATTAATGCTCAATTTAACTGAAGCCATCGAAATGTCGACTGAGAGACTGCAAAGCATTTCCAACAAAAGTGTTCTAGCCTTAGCAATTGGTCCGTTTCACAGTTCCACTTAATTTTCCTATGAATTGGCAACCAAAGAAGCTGCATCAATGAACATCTCAAGAAGTACGGTATTCAAGGAATAGCTTTGAGGAGATGTAGCCTCCAGCAAGGAACTGTATAGCCGCTTGAGTGTCAGTGAAAATGCAAGTATTCACTCCGAATACCCGATTGTATAAGTGCCAATTGGATGCTTCAAGAATCACCAACACCTTCGCTTGAAAGACACTGCAGTAGTCTGGCAAACGGAACGAAAGCGTCTAGTTTAGATTAGTGGAAAATATACCACACCCCATTATGTCACTCAGTTAAGACCCGTCGATATATATTTTCACAGCATTACTACCTTGCAGTGTTGTGATATTGTGGGAATTTTCCCTTTTTATGAGAATTTTCGCCCTCTAAAACTTGAAAAAGGGAAAAGTGAAAAGTGCTACTCGTAGAACAAAATCGTGGGAGAAATGGTTTAAATGAAATGAAACACTTTCGTAAAATTTCCACCAAATATATTTGAGAAAGAATTTAAACAATCCAGACAAAATTGACATTTCTTCATGATTCGATTAGCGATTTTCAACAAATAGCAAAATATTGTTACGAAATAATGCAGAATAATCGTGTGAAGGCATTTTTCAGCTTTGAAGAACATAGTGTAAACAATTTCAATACATTTAATGCACCGTTTCAGTCAAAGAAACTAGTGGTTTACAAATTGTAAGCTGAGTGCAGTAGAATTTGAAGAAGAATTTGCTTAAATTTTGTGAAACCTGGTTTCATACTGGAAAATATCGAATTGAATGAAGAGCATTTGGTTCCAGATATGGATACTTATTTGGGATCAAAATGTGAAGAATACATAGCGTCTTTTGAAGAAGCTGTAAAATTAGACATACAAAAATAGAAAAAGAGTTTTACGTTACGACATGTCAAGAGCTGAAAGACAGATTACCATGTAATGATGTTATCTTTAAAAAAATTGAGTTTTTAAGCCCCCAAGTAGCTCTTGATAGTTCAAAACGAACGAATTCGCTGCAGTTCAAAAATTTGGCAAAAAAAATTGGCTTTGAAGAATCTATTGTAAATATCGAATGGAAAGTTCTAGCAGCAACTTTTTCAAGTGATGAAAAGCAGAGATTATTGCAGCTAACAGTAGAGGAGTTTTCGAAAGAAATAGAAAAAGCAAAAAATTTTAAGGATGCATGCATGTTCCCTCATTTAACTAAGACAAAGTATATTCTAGATTTGTCACATTCAAATGCTGAGTCAGAAACAATATTCTCCATTGTAACCTACGTCAAAACAGTTTGTTGCATTCGCTCAAATTTTCAGTCTAGACCTGTTACCTGCATTGATTTCGAGCCTTCTGACAGACATTTCAATTTGCACAATGCACAAAATCTATTTGATTAGTTTAAAAATTAACGCATTTTATATTGCGTTATCTAGGGGGACGGTTAAAGATTTTCGTCCAATCAGTTTACTTCCTACGTTAAGTAAAGTTTTTGAGAGAATTATTCTACTGAAGATTTTCAGTTCGGATTCAGGCAAAAGTATTCTACTGCTCACCAATTGCATAGAGTTTCACAAAATATCAGAAAATCACTTAACGAATAAAAGTCAGTGGGTCTTGTGATACTGTCAGCATTTGATGCTGTCTTGCACCGCGGTCTTATCTATAAACTTCATTTATTTTCATTCCCCTGCTATCTTATTAAACTTTTTGACTCTTTTCTCACAACGCGTATATTCAGGGGAAAATTAAGAATAGTTTTTCGTCTAATTTTGCTATCCCCGCGGATGTTCCACAAGGAGCAGTTCTAAGTCCCACACTTTTCAATATATACACCACTGACATTCCAATAAATTCTATGTGCGAAATAGCAAATTTTGCAGATGATACTTGCTTATTTACTAGTGACTATTATAATACGAAGAAAATGTTTTCAACATGTTAAAGAGCATTGTTTTCTTTTCTTTAAATAAAATTATGTTTTGTTCGACAAATTTATGTTTTTCCCTTTTTCGGCGTGCACGTTTTATGAGGGATAGAGTCATAAAACGTTGCCGATGTAGTTTCACTTTGATGCTTTCCGTCTGAGTAATAGAATCCTGAAAATTCGTAGATGTGAATTTCAATATGCATGCATTTGAATTACACGTTGGGTTTTGTGACATATGTTAGGGATTACAAAATTCGTAGGTGTGAATTTTCGTTACATTACATGCTGGGTTTTGTGACATCTGTTAAGGAGCTACATAGTTTCGAGACAGTGTCCTAGCCCTAGTAGAAGTTGAGCGTAGTATAGTGCGATAGTTTGCCCGGTGCAGTAGTTAAAAGTGCGAGAAATTCTTACGGAAAAAAAAAATAAATAGTGTTAATAGGAAAAGACTTAAGGTGAGTAGGCTCACTAAGTTTGTTTGATTTTGTAAGGTGTGTGTTAGTTTTGTGGATATTTTTGGGTGTTATATTATAATTTTGCTCGGCGTTGTGGACCGAGTTTAAGTTTATAGGAAGGGGAGCAGTTGAGCCTGTGTTGGACGGGTCACGGTTCGGGTGGCGATGAGTCGCTACTGTGTGTGTGTCCCGCCCTGGTTCGGCCAACTGTTGTTTTGCGTCCCCAGCCGAAGGATCAGCTTTGTGTGTGTTAAGTGGATCATGGTTCGGGCGGCGAGAAATCGCTGCTGTGTGTTTGATCCACTTTGGTTCGGCAAAGCTGATGCCTGTAGGTTGTATTTAGTGATTGATTCGTGTCCACCACGCTGTCCACCCTTAGTAATTAAATGGACTTAGGTTTATCCTTATTTTTCAGATGGTGAAGGCTCCTCGACGACTGGGCGGTTTCGGTACACGCAGAGGTAATTTTCGAAATGAAAAGTATTTTCTATTTTGAGAAAAACAAAAAAAACAACAACTAAAATTTGATCTGACAATATCAGAAGTGGGATCCGAAACCGAACGTCCTAGTCGCCGAGTGGCTGTCACAGTGTTATGTATTTTTCTAAAAAAAAAAAAAAAAAATTGTTGGAAAGAATTTGTGTATGTGATTGTTAGAGATAACGAAACCAACTAATAAAATATGATTTCCCTGATGGCCCTGAAAAATGTTCGCAATTTTTCAGGATTGGTGTTTGTCTGGGCAATAATTAGTGTGAAAAAGCTATGGGAAAAACTCGGAGTAAATATAACGAGCGAAGCCGTCGTCGACGCAATGTACGAGAAGGACGAAGTGAAAGAAGCCGAAGAGACCCTAGTAGAGAAGATTCAGCGAATGGGTCGTACAATCAACGAAATCGGAGACGCAGTCGTAGGGATTCATCAACTTCGGTTTCCAGCAGTAAACATCGGCGATGTGTGAGCCCAACAAGCAATTCGGAATCGATGAATAGGCTGGCCGAAGCAATTACAATTTTGGTGGAGAAGACGACTCCCAGAAATTCATCCGTACTACTGAGAGGAGATACCGTTCCGGTTTTTAATCCGGATGATATTAACCAAGGATCTGAGCAATGGTGTGCTAAAGTGGATGAGCTGCAAACTATCTGCCAGTAGACGGATCAGCAAACGGCGTACTTTGCCTTGTCGAAATTGCAAGGGCTGGCCGAAACCTGGTACAAAGGTTTGCGCTCCATCAATTTTTCGTGGGTGCAATGGAAACGTATGATCCAGGATGCCTTCCCAGCAAGAAGAGAATTCTAAGATTTGCTGTCGGAAATGATGAAGCGTAGGAAAAAGATGGAGGAGTCATACGCGAAATATTACCACGAGAAGTTGGCGTTGCTAAATGCATGTCGGATCACTGGAGCAGACGCTGTATCATGTATAATTGGCGGCTTAGAGGAAACTGTGGTTAAAATTGGTGCAAAGTCGGGACGGCATGAAACTCCCGAATCGCTTTTTGTTTTTTTTTAGCTCTATAAATGAGATATCGTTTGGTTCGAAGCCACATGGGGCTTATCAACATCGAATAAAGCCAACGAAAAAGTTCGAAAACAGGCCTAAACATTTTGCTAGTTATCCGAGTGGCGGATCCGTTTGCTTTAAGTGTGGTTTGAAAGGGCATTTTGCAGATAGCTGCCAGGCTAAACCAACAAACGATCGTTGCAAACATTGCCAGAGTAGATACCACAAGGATTCGTACTGTCCGAAACGGGAGATTGAAAAGAAAAAGGTTGTGGCAATGCTGGAAATATCAACGTCAGACAGCAAAAATGCCAAATATCACAAGCAAGTGTTCATCAACGGAAGTAAATGTAACGCGTATGTAGACTTTGGCAGTTCGTGTACACTATTGAAGCAAAGCGAAGCAAAGCGACTAGGCTTATCCATCGACACGACCGATCAAACTAAGCTATATGGCTATGGCAATGGAGTCACTACTAGCTTGGGATCCGCGAATATCATAATGAAAGTAGATGATATTGAGGCAGAAATCAAAGCCTCAATAGTTCAGGACGGGGAACAGAATATCCCGATTATCATTGGAAGAACATTCACCGAGCTACCTAAAGTGCTTGTGATGAAAGATAGTAGCAATTTACTCTTTCTGGAAAAAGATTCGCTGTTGCCAAACCTAGAGATCACTCCGGATTCGAAAAAAATAATTTTTCGAACAATGGAAGAAACTTTAATTCCCATGAATTACACGAAACTAGTGAAAACAAAAGCGGATGATAAATACAACGGTGATGTTTATATTGAAAGTAGCATTCGCCCAGAAGAGGGCAGAGAAAATTATTTGCCCCAAATAGTCGCTACAGTTGTAAATGATTCGACGACTCTAATACCAGTTGCGAACTTCTCATCAAACGACATCGTAGTCAAGAAAAATCAGATTCTAGCAAGAGCTTGGCGATGTAACCGAGAAGCCTCTGCATCAGAACTTATTTTGAGTTTAACTGAAAGAGAATACGAAAGTATTAATTTCAACGAAGTGATTGTCGGTCATGTTGAGGAACAAGTTAAGTCCGAATTGTTCGCTATATTGATGGAATATAGAGACTGTATTGCGCAAAACACTACCGAGCTAGGGTGCACTAGATCTGCGGAAATGAAAATCCGACTACAATCTGATCAACCGTTCTTTTGTCGCCCTTACAAGATGGCAAGGACTGAGCAAGATGCTGTTAAAAACATCGTAACAGAGTTAATGGAAAATAACATAGTCAGTGAGTCGAACTCTGAATATGCATCCCCCGTTGTGTTGGTCAAAAAGAAAAACGGTGACCAAAGGATGTGTGTCGACTTCAGAAGACTAAATACAATTACGATCCGAGATAATTACCCGCTGCCCCGAATTGATGACCAGATTGATAGGCTGCAAGGCGGGAAATATTTCACCACATTAGACCTGCGATCAGGATATCATCAAATTCCAATGGAGGAGTCTTCGAAGCGTTTCACGTCATTTGTTACGCCGTTTGGACAATTTGAATACAATAGGATGCCTTTTGGTTTGACGAATGCTCCCAGAGTATTTCAACGTTTCATGAACCGCATCATCGGGCCAATTAATGATATAGCTGTTGTCTATTTAGATGACGTCATGCTACACGCGAAGACGTTACCAGACGCCCTAAAAGGAATTCGTCGAGTCTTGGATATTTTTAGAGAAGAAGGGGTGACTCTTCAGCTGAAGAAATGTTCTTTCCTGATGACCAAAGTAACGTACCTTGGTTTTGAAATAAGCGATGGAATGATACAACCGGGAAAAGATAAAATTGTCGCTGTCGAAAAATTTCCATCACCAACTTCGGCTCATCATATAAGGCAATTTCTAGGATTAACCGGCTATTTTCGTCACTTTGTACGCAACTACGCGATAATTGCTAAGCCATTGACAACTCTAACAAAAAAGACCGTGGAGTGGCGGTGGACCGACGAGGAACAACAGGCATTTGAACAACTTAAAAATAGCCTCACGAAGCGACCTATACTTGCCCTGTTTGATCATACGGCGGCAACAGAAGTTCATACTGACGCTAGCTCAGTGGGTTTGGCTGGCATCTTGTTTCAAATGCAAAGTGACAATCGATTACATCCAGTTGCATATTACAGCAGGCAAACGAGAGATCCAGAAAGTAAGTTTCATTCATATGAATTAGAAACTTTGGCAGTAGTCGAAACCCTGAAAAAGTTCCGTTCATATTTACTGGGACTGAAGTTCGTTGTCATCACGGATTGCAATGCACTGAAGGCATCCAACGAAAAAAAAGACTTAATACCCAGAATAGCACGTTGGTGGCTACAGTTGCAGGAGTTCACATTTGATGTAAAATATCGACCAGGTGATCGAATGAAGCATGTGGATGCTCTTAGTCGTAACCCGATCGAAGAAACAGTTATGGGAATAACTGAAGCAGACTGGGTTTTGGCCGGACAATTAACTGATCAAAAAATAAAAGAAGTTAAGAGCATACTCTCTAAGCCACCGAAAACTGAATATGAAAAGCAAGTGTACAAGAATTATGCACTTAGAGATGGTCGTGTCTATCGCATAACTGCTCGAGGTATACAGTGGGTCGTTCCGCGAGGAATGAGGCAACAGGTTGTAAAGGCTGCCCACGATGAAATGGGACATTTCGCGTTGGAGAAAACCCTGTTTAGACTTTGTGAACATTATTGGTTCCCAAGAATGCGCGAATACGTGGAGAAATACATTGCTTGCTGCATTAGATGCCTGTATAATAAAAGAAAATCCGGAAAGAAAGAGGGATATTTGCATGCAATACCAAAAGATCCGGAGCCAATGAAAGTAATTCACATTGATCACCTTGGTCCGTTTCCAAAAAGTAAACGGCACAATAGCTACATCATAGCCGCGATCGACTCGTTTACAAAGTTTGCTTCTCTAAGAGCTGTGAAATCCACAAAAACCAAATATGTCCTCCAATTTTGCAAAGATTGGTTTTCTGTACTTGGCGCGCCAACCATAATCATATCTGATCAGGGCAGTTCTTTCACGTCCAAAGCTTTTAAAAACTTTTGCGAACAAAATAACATCAAACACATTAAGAATGCGGTTGCAACACCACGGGCAAACGGCCAAGTGGAGCGCCTCAATCGCAGTATTTTATCAGCATTAATGACGACCACCTTGGAAGAAGAGCGCTGGGATGAGCAGATACGAAGTGTGCAGTTTTCACTCAACAACATTGTGAGCAAAAGTACTGGGAAAACACCAAGTGAGCTTTTGTTGGGTTATAAACCGAGAGGAGGGAGCGATATGGTATTGATTGACGAAATACACAAAACTTCAAGAGTAGTGGAAAATATAATGATCGAAAGACAGAAAGCCGCTGACAAAATACTTCAAGCCCAAAATAACCAAAAAAAATATTACGATAAAAACCGTAAACGTCCAAGACAGTACAAAGAAGGAGACATTGTTCTCATCGACAAGATCGAAGTAGCTCTGAATACCAGCAAGAAGCTGCTACCACCCTTCAGTGGACCAATGGTAGTAAAAACTACTTTGCCCAACGATCGATATGTTATCAGCGATATGGCGGGCACTCATCGTACATCAAAGAAAGGTACTTACGAAAGAATCATAGCAGTGGACCGAATGCGACCATGGTGCGAACCAGGTGGATTGTCGGATGAAACTGGAAGTGACAGCGGAGAAGATGGTGTGGTGCTATCAGATCCAGATGAACGAGGCTCTGGAAGTTCGTAACTCGGGGCGAGTTTGACCCAGGATGGCCGATTATAATACGAAGAAAATGTTTTCAACATGTTAAAGAGCATTGTTTTCTTTTCTTTAAATAAAATTATGTTTTGTTCTACAAATTTATGTTTTTCCCTTTTTCGGCGTGCACGTTTTATGAGGGATAGAGTCATAAAACGTTGCCGATGTAGTTTCACTTTGATGCTTTCCGTCTGAGTAATAGAATCCTGAAAATTCGTAGATGTGAATTTCAATATGCATGAAACTTTATCAGTACTGCTTTAGGTGGAAGATTAAAATTAACTCTGCGAAGACGAAAGCCATCTTCTTTACTAGGAAAAGAAAGAATAGTAATCTCCCCAGCAGCCCGCTCAACTTTTTGGGGCAAGATATTCCCTGGAACCAAGATATCAAATATCTCGGTGTGACCCTTGATAGCAAGCTATCATTTAAAAATCATGTTAACGAAGTCTGCAACAAAATTTCCATGTCCATCAAAACCTTGACCCACTAATAAATAGAAGCTCTTTTCTCTCAAAGAGTAATAAGTCGCTCATTTATAGAGCTGGGATACAACCACTTATTTCATATGGGTCAACTGTCTGAAGCTGTTGCGCCGCGTCCCATATTAAGAAGCTTCAGATAATGCAGAACAAATTCCTGAAAATCATACTTAATAAGCCCTGGCACTTTTCAACATACTCACTTCATCGTATCGCCAACGTGATTACAGTAGTTGCACTGGTTAAAAGAAGATCCATTACTTTTCGCAGAAAAATGTTATGCATTAACACCCCTCTCCTTGCATTTGTCTCATCAAAAACTTCTGCTTGATGCAAATTTAGGCTCTAGGAACAGGAGCGATTAAGAAGATTTAAGTAGTAGATTTAAGTATATTCATATACAAAGTTTTTGTATTCTTTGAATGTTTTCTATGTGAAATTACTCTACAAATTGTTAAAAATTAAACACAGCACGAGCTAGATTTTGATAAATGTAGTTTGTAAAGACACTAGTCAGTATCACTTAAATTTTAACTTATATTAACAAAAAATAATTATAATGATAAAATATTTATTAACTTAACTTAATTATATTGCGTTATACGGAAATTATTTTTTCACGAAATGAATGTATGTTTTTTTTTCTTCGCTGTAATAAATCAAATATATATGTGTATAAAATATATGAAACTGCTGTTTTTTTTATAAGTACTGGCATTTGCGCGATATTGATCAACATAAAACTGTGGTGAATAGCTCACATATTGTCCGGAAAAACCGTGGGAATTCGCGACCTGCTCTGTGGGAAAACGAGCATTTGCGAGGGAATTTCGGCCACGGAAGCCTCACAATACTGCTACCTAGGGAAAACCCCATCGCTTACACCTCTCTGATTGAGATTTGGGTCTCAATCTGCTGAGATAGAGATTGTTGGTATAATCAGTGATGCCAATTTAGCTATTTTGTAGTTAGATTTAGGAACAAAAAGAACCTGTTTAGCTAGATAATTTTTCATTTAGCTATTGGCTACAAATTTAGCTACAAATTTATAGATGATAAATAATTTAAATTTTTGCTTTGATTGCATTAACTTACACTAGTTTATTAAACTTTC
The DNA here is from genome assembly GCA_963978885.1 of Nemotelus pantherinus. NCBI lineage: Eukaryota > Metazoa > Arthropoda > Insecta > Diptera > Stratiomyidae > Nemotelus > Nemotelus pantherinus. The sequence continues at coordinate 66,799,341 of OZ022264.1, read as the reverse complement.
AGTGCTTAAAAATAATTTCCTCAAATTCTAAGGTAATCGCCAAAGCTTTGGGTAGTACAATAGTACTACTACTATGTATTATGTCTTTCTGGGCAGAGAACAATAATAATCTTTTACGAACAGTTTTATTTCTTTTGTTCGGTGCGAAGAAAAACCGTGCGTTTTAACTCATTAGGAATAAACTAAAATAGGTAAGACAAACGAAATACGTTTAATATGGAATACACATTATCTGCCTAAATTTGAAGACAAGAACCGAAAAATTCAGGCGTAGACATAAAGTTGAAATAAAACATAGACAAAGTGTTCGCACAAAACGCTAGAAGACATTAGAAATCGTGCTCAGTAGTAAAATCAGACGTTAGAATTGTGCTAGCTATGTTTTTTGTTCTTCATTTTGTAGAGTTTTTCAACACAGCGAAAAATAAAGACTATATTCTCTGAGTTGGGGGCAATTTGTTTCCATACTTCACATCGTATTTAAAGGCAGATTTTGATAACTGTATTTCCAGTATTTTAATTGACGAGTCTACGGACATTTTAGTGATATTTAGCAAAAATTTATTACAATTTACTTGAAAGAGCTAGAAAAGGGAGCTGTTGAAAGTATTACTACTGCCATAAACACGTGCTTAGAAAACTACATCCTAAATATTACAAATATGACAGACAAAGCAAGTGTTATGGTCGGAGTCAATAACGGTGTATTTAAAAATTAAGTCGTCAAAATCCTTTTTTAATATTAATAAGATGAGCTTGTCATTCCATTCAGGTTTCAGTTTCTGCAGCTTGAGGATCGTTTCTTCCCCAAACCTTAAAGTTTTTATCTGCAGAAATTTATAACTGGTTCTCTAAATTCCTCTGAAGATGATACGGAGTTCGTAAACGAGGTGGTTGTCAATAACGGGATCAGTATCAAGGATCATTAACCAATAACTATGGCTAAAACTCCACTTCAGCATAGTCCAAACATCAGAAGAATGTTGTTTAGCAAAAATGATTTACAAGGAGTATAAAAATCAAAAACCTTTTATATCTCCTATTTCTTCAACCCATTTTAAAGGATGCTTCTATCATGAATAAAAAAATAGAATAGAATTCTGTTGAACTTAATAAGCTCTTCAACGATTTTTATACTTTTTTATACTGTTAAATTAATAAACTACTGATAATACGATGCACATCCAATATTTTTCCATATCAATTATACACATTAGCTTAATAAAACTGTTTTCCAGAACCTTGAGTTTTTTATTGTTGAATTTAGCTACACTTTTTAGCTACAAAATGAACATTTTAGCTATTTTTCGCTATTTTTTCCCTCAAATCTAGCTACAAGGGCTGGAAAAAAGTTGGCAGCACTGGGTATAATATATGTCCGCTGAGTGTATTTTAGAATGGCCTAGGTCTGTCTTTGTTCAAGGATCATCACAATTTAATCTTGCCGAGCTATAACAGACTATTAGTTTATCTCGGCGTAAGCTATGCATAGAATTGTCCCATCAAAATCAACCTTAACCCTAGAATGGTACCGATGGGTAAATTTTAATCACATACGGTATATATTTCGTCGCGCATCAGCCAGTTGGCCACTCCGACTGTCATGAGGCTAGAAGCTATATAATCTTTTTATGTTTAATTAGACTGCGGATGCTTATGCACTTATGTATTTTATAAATAAGGGAGGTAAGAAATAGAGATGTAAATCAAATATTTGTTTCTTAATTGTTTTCTTGTAACATATTCAAAATGCATATTTTATGCAAAATATTATGCAAAATATTATGCAAAATATATGCAAGATATGCAAAATATATGCAAAATATGCAAAATATATGCAAGATATGCAAAATATATGCAAGATATGCAAAATATATGCAATTTGAAAAGTCTGCCAGACATTAAGCTATTTTATTATAATTTGCATTGCCGTATGTTTTAGATTCAGATTAGGAAATGTAAATTTGTGACGTTTGCCTGATAATACTATTTTGTAAGCAGAGAGCGATCGTTCGACGTTACAAGAATTACTTGGAGCATATTTAAATTTGTTCAAATGGCATCCCTGAATCTCCTTTGGCTCTTCAAGGTTCTTCAAAATGCTGTTGACTTATATCGTAAAATCCTAGATTTTTTTTCAAAACTGCATCGACTTTTGCAACTTTTTCTCCGAAAGTTTCGCGTACGTTTTCCATATTTTTAATGATATCGACCACATATCTTATATATTCTGTTGTAGATGATCCCACTGTTTCCAGTTTCTTCATACTGATTGGCAAAGTACCAAAATGTGCTTCGATAAATGCCAAATCTTGAGGAAGTTGCCTACTTTGCAATATTTCCTGTCCTGTTTTATTTGATATTACATCCTTTAATCGAAATATTCAATTACCTGTTTTGAGCACAGGGATATACAAAAATACTTATTTAATAAAGTCAAATTTTTATTAATAATAAATACCCTCCAAATGCGTTGCATAGGACACAGCGGCCTCTATCCATGTTCCCCATCTTGTTAAGATGGGTTCTGGTGGTAATGGAGCATTTACCAATGGTACTCGGTAACGTTCTACACGAAACGGAGTTTTGAAAAACACTTTTTTGACAGATGATATCAATTTATCAACTACAGGAAAGTGACGACTCACTTCTTCTGCTACCCTATGCAATCCGTGAGCTTAGCAAGTTAGATGCAACATATTCGAGTAAAAATTTTCAAGTTGCTACCAGCTTTCAACATGTATGCTGCTACATCTGTTACAAGTAGTAACACTTTTTCTTCACCATCCTTTCGGCGTAAGACCCGCATCGTCAAATTCACAAATCGAGAAATAGTAGCATGATTTGATTGCTCGAGTTGTCCAGAAGCAAGTAAGTAAGGGTTTTGCTATTTCATTCCCACATAGTTTCTCAACTATTAAATTCGCTACATTACGACCGATTTTATCTGTAGTCTCGTCATTTCGAATCTCCTGAATTGCAAAATTATTGCAATCTTGCAAAGAATTTTTCCTAACGTCGATTCATGTGGAATATTCTGCTTTGATTATTTTTGAAGAAACCTTCTCTACACTTCATTATCAAGGCTTCTCCAGGGAATATTAACAGCGACCATTGCTCGACACATGTCACTATAACATGAATTCTTCTTGAATGGATTTATTTCATCTTCTGGATTTATATTTGTAGCGTTCATAGCATCATCTTTGTCTTCAACATTATTTTTGTGCCCAACAGTATCTAAATGTTGTCAATTGTGATTTTCTTTTACATCGAATCTAATTGTAAGTAACGAAATACACAGTACGTTAAATAAGTATTTTACCTAATACGTAATTATAATGAACTGAAAGTCAGTATTAAAAATATATCTGCCTCTTTATTACAAGCTTGACAATAAACAGTTTGTCCATCCCGATCCCCTGTGAAATATTTTTCCTTCAGTTGGTCAAGCCCATTTTTCACTCTTGCACTTCTCGATTTGGTTGTTTTCGGCATTGTCTTGACTTTGAATCAATAATGATTACTTCACTAACTATTTTATACACGGTTATGCAACAACTTGTAAATAATTTGTGAGAACTAAAAATCTACACTGATCGTGAAATCCAATTCGCTTGAAAGTAACCGTGCAATCGAGTTGCTATGGAATTTTTGATAAGTGAATAAATATAGAAATTTGTCTTGTCCCGGTAAACAGCACCGCCAGTTTCGTTTAACTGGCTTTAAGATGGCTCTAAAGCAATACATATAATGCAGGGGAACACAGAGTTTGTGCATATGTAATTTATGCAAAATATATGCAAAATATATGCAAAATATGCAAAATATATGCAAAATATGCAAAACGTATGCAATATGCAAAATGTATGCAATATGCAAAATAAATAATACATTTTTAGAATCTGCTAATGACAAAACAAATTCCTATTTCAGTCCCACTACTCTGGCTTTCTTTATTAAAAATATGCAAATGCATAAACATCCGCAGTCTATTAATGACAAAATAAAAAATGTACATAATACTATTGTTGCCTTCTTTTTAGTAAAAACATGTACCTAAAATCATCCATAAATTTACCGTACCATTCTAGGGTTAAAAAGGGCATAACTATAATTGATTTCATAATTGTTCGCTTAACCTTCTCAAAACATTAGTAAAATATACAAACTGAATCGACTTGGACAAAATGTTTGAAAAGTCAAATTCGATTTTTGATATGACTGGATCGAACGAATACCATTGTGCCAGTTCTATAATGGTGAAAAATGACGCATTGGAAAGCCACTTTCTTGAACAGAAGTAAGTGTGTTTCGAATTTTTCAATACTTCAGTACCTCGATCCGGGTTTTTAATGCCTCGAAAAATTTCCTGATAGGCTCCACTAATCCAAATCAATGCGGTACAGGTATACAACAGGGATTGATCGATCCTAGTCCGCTTTCAAATCATATTGTAGACGTAGCTATTGCCTCGATTCAGGTCGGTCACTTCAATGCTTGAGACAAGGACAAACCTTTGTACCTCCCAATCTTCAATTTTCCATCCTCGACTTTCAGTCAATGTGTTTCAAATAAATGATGGGACTTCGCTATTGAATCCGTTTTGTCTCTGAAACAGACAAAGCTAACTACACCATTACCCTGCGTTCCTCGATTTTTCATATTTTCATCCACCTAGTCATCAAGAACTTTTGGTGATATCCATAACCTGAGTTTTAGGTCCCAAAAACGACTTGCATTCATAACATACCTCACGTGCATCTGTTATAGACGATTCTAAAATTCCAATAATGATTGCTGGTGAGGTGAATTCTAAGATTGTACGTTTGGTTATCATAGTGAGAATTTTGCTTTGATGCTCGGACAATTGCTTAAATTTGGATAAGATACAAAAAAGGTAGTTTAATTCCCATGAGACTTGATGCAAAGTATTCACCCACTAACAAAACCACGACAGTGTACCTACATATACATAAAGCTTTCAATAATTTTAACCATCTGAAATAATAATGACGACTAGTCCCAGACTAAAGTCATAAACTGATTTCTAACCTGGCTAAGTCTCAACAGATAAAAATTCCAGTTCTTTTCTTGGACTGTACTGAAGCGCAATTAAGTAGCAACGAAATGCGAAAAGTGCAAGTTGATGCAACTACACACATATACTTGTATTTAACTGGTAGGCAGCTTAGCTCTATGACGATCAAATTGTCCAACCTGAAAAGGTACATACTTTTATCGTAGATTTTAATCTCTTGGCCTACCATAACAGCCTATTATACAGCTTAGTTTAAAATACTCCTTCTCGGAATATGTGAAATGCAACTGTTCGCCAATTGCACCGAAGAGCGATGCAACCGATTAAGATATAATTGAGTCAATGAGATTCATAGAGATCAAGCTACTGTCTCATTTATCAATCGCGTCATTAATCTTCGCTTTTCATGCTAAAACTGTAATCAGACTTATAGGTGTTTCATTTTCGACATAGTATCAGGTGAGTTTTATTATTCAAAAGCAGTACGGACGTGTCCACGTTATGTAACGGCTAAATTTGAAATTCGCATAGATGAAAAGGTGGCCATATAAATTACCTCTTCCAATGAAGTAAACTGAACTGTATTTGTTAATGCCAACCATCACTGGACAAACAAATTAGGGAGAGAGAGCTCGTATTAGGGCATTTACCTTAAATTGACGTAGTGTACGAATTTTAGTATTCACAGAGCAAATCATGTAATCGTGGTACATTATACATATTTTGTATTATGCTTTACAGATTCGCAAATACTCGCACGTACGAAGTGTTTGCCTTCGACCACGGAATTGAACTGTCTCTTGACGGTTTCTTTCACGAAACGATGATAAATTGTTGATTTATGTTAATTAGATTGTTTTCCTAACACGAACTTTGAATAATGTTGTTTGCTTGTTTGCGCATTACAGTGGCATGACTTTACGTTTGAATGCTCAAAAGTTACAATGTAGGATATTGCGGATGATAAGCTAACGCCTTCACTTTTTAATGCGATCATTTAGGTGATGATCACAATCTGTTTTATTTCTTATTGAAATTTTACTGTACTTTCGTGACTAAGATATTTGCATGTATCGAAATTAAAGCTTGCCTTTCTTTTTTTCATTGTGAATTTTTCAATAGTATATTTTAAAGCATAATAATAAAACCGTCCTAAAAATAAGAGTCGAAATCAAAGCAGTGGTATTTAACGTCAAAAAGCTAATAAACTTTAGCCACAACAAGATTTCCTTCACGTATTTTAAAAAAAGTATAAGCTTCTACTATACACTTACATAGGGTTTTGCCAAAAATCATATTTATATTTTTTTCAGAAATCTGTAAACTTAACAAAAAAACAGCGACCTTTAATTTTTGCTGAGAGGTGCATCCTCTGACAAATATTTGAGGAGATGCTTTGCTATCGAGAAAAGGGTTTTCTGGTAGATGGATGATTCAGTGGCGTACACAATAATAACATGCTAACCGTGAGGGTTTCGTCAAAATCTGGACTAAAAGATTGGAGTAGACTGTTCGCTAAACTGGTATAAGAGGAAGAGATTTGTCGAGAAAAAATCTAGAGTGAGCACAGCCATTGGAGTCTCACTGAAACAAACACTGTTTTTGTTATAAAGCACGCCGAAGAAGTGCTGAAAATGGTGGTGGTGCTAAGCTAGACATATCCCAGCAGGAGTCGCTGTAATGCATTCCGGACAGAATTCATGAAGCAAACATTCTTAGCAATGCAAATGTAATCTGTTGGCAAGGGGTTTTCCAAAAGTCCATAACTGGCCAGTGAATACCACTCGCAGAATTAAGGGGAAAAAAACTTGCGGGCATACATCGGCTATGGATAGTGTGCTATATAAAACGGAAGGATTAAAATCTCGGAGCATTTCAAAACATCACAGGTTAGTAAAATGTTGAAAATAAGAGCTCCAATTCCCCCTAGTAGCTGCGAGAATACGCTATTGGAATTTCCAATGAGCATCACAATCACTCAGCATGCAATATTCACACATTCTGGGTCATGCAGAGATACGATCGGCCGCCGGACAGAGCTTCAATTCGTATTCATCCTAGATGACGGGAATACAATGTCGGGCTTTCCAAAAAAATCATTTTATAAAGCTATAAAACTGAAAGCTCAAAATTCCCCTTTTGTATGTCTTACCAGCCTAGGACATGCAATGGCAAAAATAAATTAAGAGACTATGAATCGGTAATGGTTCCATGCATTACGCGAAAAACTTACCGAATATATGCGGATGCATTACTTTTCCCGTTGGTTTGTCTCTCACACAAGAAAAAAGAACATTATACCGCTAGGCCGGTTTGTTAGGTTTATGTTGCTGAATTTTACCCCTTACCCCTATTTCAAAGAGCTTTTTTGGAAGTATTGGAAGAAGTCTACCCACTTATCTTCCATACAATTTGATCGAGGTAAGTACTTTGAACCAAAACAGTGTACAATATATTTCTTTTCTTATTTTTCAGGTCACTACCAAACACAGCCTTTTTGCCTTTTCCATGGCAAAATTGCAAAATATAGCGATTTTCTGTAGAAATTTCTCTCATATTCACACTAACATAAGTTTTGACACGACTGACAAAATGCAATATTGATTGGCTGCATGAAAATTGTAGACTGAAATGTAACTTTTCACACGCGTATGATGCAATCTGATTAGTGATTCGTGACATCGATCACCATATAGTGATAAAAAAACCTCTTAGGCTTCTTTTTGGGCGTCCGCCCATGAAGAAACTTTCACTTTCCTCTTCAGGTACCGCTTAAACTGGCCGATCTCTTTTATTTTACAGGCAAGAACTTCTACCTACTTTTTTTGAGCCGGAATAATAAGGTTGAATAAGCCCCACAATGAATGAAGCTGGAGGCTGTCTGCCTCTAACCAGGTCCACATTTCGAATGGAGGTATTTCTACTTTATGTGCATATACGTGTTGGTTTTTCAGCTACCGGTTCTAGTAAACACGCTGTGTCGCATCTCGACTGAAGCTGGCTTGCCAGTACACACCTTTGCGGACAGAGACCCTTACTTAGGTACTTTTTTTTATATTGCTGGCACATAGTTTCCTTAGAAACCCTTCCCCGTTTATCCAAATATAATAAATACTAATAAATAGCTCGGAAAACGCTTAGTTTACGATATAAATTACGACATTACTCACAAATTACGAAAAATAGACAGTAGTACCCGATTTCGAAAGTTGAAAAAAGACAAAAAATACCCCGCCAACAGCAATGCTACGATAAGATACGTTCTTTCGTTATATGCTTTGCAAAAACACTTGTTTAACGACTGGCATTTTATGCAATATTAATAGTCTTTGAACCTTGTCTGTACATTAAAATGGTCGGCAATAAAGTAATTAACCCGAAATACTACTTCCGGTACCATTTGGAGAATAAAAGAACATCTCCGATACGTTTATACTATCGACTACAGACAATGTTGTACGTTGCCAGCGAATGTTCATTGTAGGAGTGTTAAGACTTTATTATCAAAATGTCCGCGGGTTGAGGACCAAAGCTCTCTGCCACTTTAGCTTCGAATGATATAATATGTCTTACAGAAACCTGGCTTACTGATGATATCTTCGATTCGAAAATTTTATCTGAATACACGGTTTCCTGTAAAGACCGGAATCGTTCGAATAGTGGTAAATCCGATGGTGGAGGTGTTCTCATCGGTATTAATAAGACACTCAATGGAATACTCTGTCGTGATTTTCCTTTCTGTCCTCCTGTTGAGTGTATTTTCGAGCGAAACTCCTTACCTTCTGCCAAAACCTTAGTCGTTGCTTCAATATATATCCCCTGAAAACTTCCTTTGTCAGTTTATGAACGCTTCCTTGCCGAACTTTCTTCTTACCTCAAAAGTCGTTTTTGTACCGCTTACGTTCTGCTATGTGGTGATTTCAACCTCCCAACTCTGGATTTGGATGATGCTTATTGGGCTATCATCTCAACTAGCAGTGTCATTTAAATAATGTCATCGTTTCTCCCACTTTGTTCCCTCTCACAGCCTAACAACATACCAAATGCCAAGAATAGAATTCTGGGCCTTGCTTTGTCCAATTTCCCAAAATCATCACTTTTCTTAAGTGCTGCTCTTTTTCCCTATGTGCCTCTTGAATTGCATCATCCCCCTCCTGTCCTTGAAATCTGTAATATTGATTATATGAGGAACAAAATCACTTCTCAAGTACGTTTTAACTTTCACAAAGCTGATTTCACTGGCATGGCGATAGAATTAAATAGAATTAACTGGTTCTCTTTCTTTCGTGGTCTTGACATTGAAGATGCTTTGTGTAAATTGTATATATTTCCCTTCTTTCTTCTTTTAGCAAGATCCTTGAGAAAGTAGTCTACAAGCCAGTCTATTCCTTTACCCAACCTACCCTAGTTCATGAGCAGCATGGTCAAAGGTAAACCTTCTTTCTTTCACACATATGGCCGCATTCGCCCTTGAAGCAGGTCGACGTTCTACATACTGACTTCTCCAAAGCCTTTGACTCTGCCAACCATAACCTCCTTCTTCAAAAGCTAAGGAACGGTGGCATAGCTGGTTCTCTCCTTCCCTGGTCTAACTCTTATATATATGGTAGTACCTGTATTGTAACTGTTCATTCCTGTTCTTCAATTCCCTTTTTTCCTGTATCAGGTGTTTTGCAAGGATCTATTCTTGGTCTTCTTCTCTTTCTTTTGCTCATAAATGATCTACCTCCTTTAATCCAATCTTTTTGTCTATTATATGCTGACGATTTCAAGATTTTTCGTGTGATCGAGTCACAAAATGACTGGACGCTTTTACAAAATTACCTTAATAGCTTACAGACTTGGTGCTGCGCCAATGCTCTCACTTTGAACATCGCGAAATGTCACAAAATGTCTTTTACCTGTAAAACGTCACCTTTAATGTTCTCCTATTCTGTTTCTGGCTCGACTCTTAATGTTGTTGATAATTTTAGAGATCTTGGTGTAATATTTAATTCTAAGCTTAAATTTGATAAGCATATTTCATATATTACTGCCAGGGCCTCTAAATTATCAGGTTTCATTATTAGATCCTCTAAATCCTTCGTTAATATTTTCACCTGTGTACACTTTTTTCTCTCCTTTGTGCGTAGTGTCCTTGAATATTGCTGTCAAGTGTGGTGTCCTCATTATGTCTACATAAATACTGCGTTGGAGTCTGTTCAACGCGGATTTACTCGTACCTTATTCTTCAAGTTTCAGCTTCCTCACCGTCCTTATATTGATCGTCTTTCGTTCCTAAATCTTCCTTCCCTCGAATCACGCAGACTTTTCCTAGATGAGTGCCTACTCTTTAAATTATGTTATAGGATAGTTGTTTCTGACATCAGTAACCACGTTTCTGCCCGTGAAGCAGTTCATGGCACGCGTTCTTCCGTTATGTTTAGTGTGCCATTTGCGCGCACTGATATTTACTTTTTTTCTCTACTATTGCGGTTACCAAGGCAACACAATAACTTACAGTTTGGTCCTCTACCGCCAACATTTAACTTTTTTAAATAATCATATTTTGTATACTAGTACGTAACTTGTTGTAGTTTTTTTTTCTCTTCTATCTTTTTAATTTTTTTTTTAGTTTTTTTTTTAGCTTGATCTTATTTTTTATTACAATATTCAGTAATTGAATTTGTCTGTTGAATATATATTAATAAATAGATAAATATATAAATAATTTGAGATGAGCCAGTTCATCTTAAAATAAATGTCTTTATTTTCATGAGCAAAATTTGACCGCCGCGAAGAGAAGTCAAAGTAATGATAGATTACGTGGACAAATATTTCCCTTTGTTATTTTTGTTCCAAACCAGAGGTCGAAGCAAATTTCAAATTTAGCTAGTAACATATTTTATTTATTCTATTTGGCTATATTGCCAAGAAAGTAGAATTTATCTCAAGAATATTTTCGGCTTTTTTTATCCAGTAGTAGTAGTAAACATCCCTTTTTTTGTCAACTTTTGTATTTTTCGTAAATTTTTCAGAAATTTTATAATTGATGTGCTCATACTTTGGGATAATGAGATAGTTTATCCGAACGAGCATATAAATTTTACTGTGGCAGATATTCATGAGAAAAAAATACATAGAAAAAGTATAAACCCCCTTATATTCAGCGAGTAATACCACCCAACCAAAGACCAAACCCAAAAAAGAAAATATATTATCCAATATATATTAATTTCGATTCAAATTCGAAATATCGAAAAAGTCGATATTTACATTTCGATATATCGCAAAGTATCGATATAGAGTTTCGATATATCATATCTGAAAAAATATCGATATATTTTTTTCATGAACATCTTTAGTTCGCTGCGCTTACTATTTCTTGATGATACGCCCACCAACACGGTCTCACCTCTCGTTGTCAGGACCGAGAGTATGCTTCTCTCACTTTCGGATATGATAAAGTGAACTTATTTGGTTTTGACTCTTTTTAGGTACCAGCTGATCATTGACGTCCCATTCTGTATCACAACCAAGAATATGTTTTTCTTACTTTTGCATGTGGAAAAGCGTACTTATTTGGCGCGGTCTCTTTTCGAGCACCAGCTGATCCGTTAATCCTCCACATTATACTCATTTCTCCCATCGGGAAATATCGTGCTTCAATTAAACTATTTAGCAGATTGAAAAGTTCTTCTGAACATCTATGGTAGCAGACCAGTAACGATGACTGGCTGAATAGCCAAAAGAATAATACTTTACCAAAAATACTAAGGAGGCACCAAAATAGAATAGACAATACAATGCACAAGAGTACAGTTGGCACTCTTAAAACGCAAGAGTATTATTTAATAGTCGCGTTTTGTTCGTACTTGCGAAATGGGAGGGCTAGACGCAGCTCTACTATCCCAACGGGAATCGCGGTAATGTATTCTGGGGGAATGTATGAATCAAACAATGCTGGTAATGCAAATGTAATGTGCTAGAAAGCTATTTTCCAGCAATTATACTATATACTCGTATTCATGACTTGGAGCATGGGGAATGCTGCAAGGGAGAAAGCTCATATGTTATAAGTCCATGACTGGCCAATGAACATCACTCGCATAAATAAGGGGAAAAGAACTTGCGAGCATACATCGGCTATGGGTAGTCTGCTATATAAAGCGGAAAGATAAAAATTTCGGAGCATTTCAAATCATCACAGGTAAGTAAAATGTATGAAAAACAAGAGTACCAATTCCTCCTAGAAACAAAGAGCCGGCGCCATTGGAATTTCCAATGAGCGTCACAATCACTCAGCATGCAAAAACCACACATGCTGAGATACGATCGGCCGCCGGCCAAAGCTTTAATTCGTATTCACCGTAGATGACGGAAATGCAAGAATACGATGTCGTACTTTCCAAAAGCTCTTAGACATAAAGCTAAAAGCATAAGTTTTCCCTTGTATAAATGTATAAAAAAGAAAACAACATGCAATGGTCCGGTAATGCTTCCACGCATTACGCGAAATGCTTACCGAATATATCCGTAAGCATTATTTTTCCCGTTGGGATATGAGCTTAATTTCAGCTGTGTATGATCTTGTATGTTTAGCATTGCTTTTTTCTAGCAACCGACGTCGTAAACGGCTGAGAATACGAAAACGAATAGTTTTGGACGGAAACGAAAAAAGTTGGGGCCGACGTTATTGTTGCGACAGGTTTAAAGCGAATTATTCTTCGTCGTACAAATGGAAGCGTTGGACTTGAGAAGAGTTCATAAATGTAAACGGCTGCGTCAAGACGTCATCGATAAAGTATACTAGATAATTAATAAATTTATTATGATTCAATTTTTCCAGGTCTCAAACCAAATATTTTCATTTAGACGCCAATTTTTCCTTTGGAAGCTAGACAGTTTTTTTTACTGAAATGCCAAGTTTTATGAAGACTAATATCCTGACTTTTTTCAATGTTTTCAATACCGTTAGTTTCAGTTTACCGTTTAAAAGCACCAAATCACAATAAAAAAAAGCCTCTAAAATTTAGCGAAATGAAAATATATATACCAAAAGAAAATTCAGAAAAACTATTGTTGTTCAAGCTTGAAAATTACGAAAACTATCAAACATCAACATTTACATGGATTTAAATACTTATTTTCTGTACAACGAACTTACCTCACCATTTAAACGATATAAACTACAGACGTCCTAAAAATCTACTGTAGTAGATAATTATTGTAATATAATTTTACATGTTATCTTTTTTCACAGATCTGAAAAACAATGTGAAGCAACAAAATCATCTCCTTTTCCCCAAAAAATGATGAAGAAACCATTTATCTGAATCATAAAGTGAAACCAATTGCTCTAATTCCTTCAATAAAAACTGACAGTAGTCAATTTTATGAGTCCTTCTAGAGTCAAACCATCAAGCTGCCATCAAATCCCCAAGATGCATAAATCATAATGTCCCCTAATAGTTTCCTTTTTCGCTTACAACGGCAACAACTCTTTGTCTAGACGTGATTGCGAGTAAATAGACTGTAAATAAAAGGCTTTTTATATGCGTCTTGGCCAGGAGATAATGTCTCCAAGTTTCGTTGTTGTCTCTTATTAATTTCAGCGTCTTGTTTCGGTGTCGGAAAAACTGCAGTTATAATCAAAGTTGATTTCAGTTGTCTGTGAACATTAGCCGAAGATCGCTTTAGTGCGCACCACAGAGAAAGCTGATATTCTTTTCTTGCTTCTTCAAGTTGCTTCCCTCTCCGCAATTATATTCGCGTTGGTTTCATTAAATATTCAGGTCTTCTTCGGTTTTTTCGGATACCACCAGTTGACAGAAAGGAAATTCAGCTTAATTAGCTGAGTAAAACTGTAAACAATGAGTTGATAATGAGCTGCGAAACGGTAATTTACATATTAAGTGGCATGAAACAGTTCAAAAGGACAGAACGATAGATCCATTTAAGCGATAGTTTGTTGAATTTTAATGAAAAAGTAGACAATACGGTTTTTAAGATGGGTTTGGTCGGTTTGATGAAAAAATGAATTATTTTCATATTGGAGCTGTATCGGAGAGCATGCGAACAATGTTTTTTTAGATTATTTTCTATTTCTTATTGGAATAGGTGAATGCATTTGATCTCACCTTTAGTCATTTTAATTCGAGAATAGCATTTTTCTTACTTCGATATTTTGACAAAAAATATCTTGAATGTGAAATAAAACCTTGAAGCCAAACAGCTTAATCAAAATTTTAACAATATGCAAATAATTTGCAGTTTCATCAATATTTACGTGCTGAAATTGCACGTGTCCCAACAAATTATGGTAAATTCCAGGAAGAACACAAAATACAATAATAGCATCACTCACGCATCTAAGAAGACATGTGAAATCTCAACTCGACGCCATAGCTTTCATAGGAGCACATGACCCCGATTCAATTTCTACTACGGACTACTCGTAACTGACCTACATACATTTTTCTTCATTATTCCCGACAATCAAATACATTTCTACACAGTACCGAATTTATTGCAACGATTTCTTATCCGTGGAAGTGAAACTAATCGTTTCCTTCCTAATCAGTCAAAAAGCACAAAACGGACTGTATTCTCCCGAAATTGGATAAATATTTCATAATAACGCCTATTCCCAATCCTTTTCTTTGCAAAAAGGAAAAATGCAGGGGTGCCATTATCAATTTCAACTTCACCAAGCTGTTAAAGAAGAATGGTGGAGAAAGATGATTTTCTTTGCAGTCGAACCTAAGAATACTGTCAAACGTGAGTTACATATCTTCACAATTCGTTTTTAGATATTACAAAAGACATCTTAGTCCCCGACATCTTGGCAGGAATCATTATCGTCAATGGTAAGTATGATGTGCAAAATCGAGCCCCAACAATTCTGGTGGTAACCCTAATTTCATCTATTTATCGGTTCCCACAGGTCCGAAGGCAACGACCAGATGACCAACAAAGGTTTCCCACTAATAGCACAACCATAGTGACAACAAAACCGAACGCTACAACTTTGATATGACTGAATTATGGAGACATATGTACACATGTATTAATATATTAGTTTCTTGGCTAGATTTGTTGAATCAGTTGTAAGAGCCTGCATCGAAACGAAATAAAAATGTGAAATCGTTTGTTGTGCGCATGTTATTGAATGTTTTATTCAAGCGTAACCACACACGCTGCAAGATTAGCAAATATGATAACGAAAGATTTATGAGAATTTTATTTACCAGGCGTTTTTAAGGACCTATTTGCCGTCAGGATTAAAAGCATTTGATTACAGCTATAAAGAAAAGATTTATGATTTATAGACATTGATGGATTTCAGGATGAAGTTTCAGGCGGCATAAAGATTTGCATATAAAAAATGCGTGAAATCATTCGGCAAAACTGAAGAGCATTTTTATTGTTTGTGGGGTTGAATGATCGATAGCAGGAAAGTCTCATCACCATTGCTCTCCAGAATAGAGATTTAGGTCATGTGCACATACATTTCCGCATTAAAGCCGTTTCAATTAACTGTAAATCCAAATGAACTCAGTAAACAAATTGATAATAGGCAACCCTTAGTTCTAATTTAATAGAATTACTTTTCTTTTCTAGAATTACTTTTCGTTTCCAATTAACGCCAAGTAATTGAAACATTTCCAAAGATAAATCAATTTTCGCATTGTCATGTCTCTCCATATTGAAATTAACAAAGCCTTGGAAATCGATGACCTATTTTTTAATGACAATGCTGCTTTCGATGACAAAAAATATTTTCTTGATACACCCAACCACAATAATGGAGTCATATACATATTGTCCATTCCAATTTTAAATTAAAATTTCACCCACCAAAAATCATGTTCTGGCTTTTGTTCCAATTAATTGACCGAATGGCTGCTTCGAAATGTGCTGCAATTTTAAAAATTGCCTCGGATCAATTTGAATTGTTTGTTTTGTATTTTTCAATTTAATGAATGAATATTTCAGAGATTGTTTTAGGACTTCTTCGAACCGATTTGAACAATTTAGCAGTAACAATGTACTGAACCAATTTGTCTAAATTGATTGCTGGGCAATCTGTCACCTCAGATGAATGAAAGATGGTGTGAGAAATTCATTTTTCATTTTTTATTGTGACAAATAAGAAATTGTTATCAGTCAATTGAACAGCTTGTAGAATGATATATGAACGTTGAGTCTGTTCTGTGCTCGTTGGACAATATGCCAATAGAAGATATATCGATTTGGTAGCTTCAAAATTTTTCTTGTGCAAAAAATTTAGTTGTGACTGTTGCTGCTTGAAATACTTATAATATTTAAGAAGTTTTGTATATAAACTACACTATGAATGTAAAGAATAGAAAGAGGATGCCACATGATTTTCATAG
Organism: Nemotelus pantherinus; assembly: GCA_963978885.1. NCBI lineage: Eukaryota > Metazoa > Arthropoda > Insecta > Diptera > Stratiomyidae > Nemotelus > Nemotelus pantherinus. The sequence continues at coordinate 66,782,922 of OZ022264.1, read as the reverse complement.
ACTTAAAAACACCCTAGACAGACAAGCACTTAAATTACTAATTTACTAATTATCATTTATACCTAAATTAGTAATTTAAAAGTTGCTTACAAACAGTCCTTGCGTAAATGATGAAAACTGTCACTGGCTGTCTGTCACTCAAAATGAAAAATGGAGATTTTTAAGGTGTTTTAAGTGTATGTTGCCTCTTTTATGTTCTGATAAACGAAGTTGAAGTACAAACCGGGCAAAAACTACATTTAAATTTTTTAAATATTTTGAATTTAAATTTGATATCTCAAAAAAGTTGTCTTCATCTTCTTATTCAAAGTGGAAATCGACTTTGTTCAAGGGAATTATATATCATATCGGGTAACTTTACATCATTTAAGAAGAAATGAGCATAATTCATTGCTCATTTAGCGAAATGCTAATGATTGATAATTTGGTCATTTAGTGGTAATAAGTCTAAATTACCATATGACACACAGCACTTAAATGATGTACTTTTTTTGTGTATATTTTCCTTAGTTTTTAAATTCTTGAAAATGTCAATTTAGTTCGATATCTGAAACTACATATGAATTCATTTTATTTTCATACAAGATATTCGCACCCAAAGCAAGATATCCTAAAAATGCGTGCCAGTGAATGGGTTAATACATATGCATCTAAAGGAATTGTCTCATTGAACTATTTTTCAGACAATGAAGCATGTGGGAGCTTTGGGAGACCCTGATCAAGCTGTCTTTACGTAACTATTCAATTCGTTTTTCATTACACGAGTTTTTATCTCGTAGACAGACAATTAATCAGAAGTTGGCTCGCTTATCTAATTCTGTGCCGTTATTTTTTTTATTGTAAGAAACAGTCAACCCCCCCCCCCCCCCCCTCCTTATGTTTGAATTTGTTCTCGAATTTACCTATTTAAACAAGCAAGGAATATTTGATACGGGAATATGGATTGTTTGCGGAATAAGCCTCCGATAGCAGAATCAAACGGAACTGTTTGTTTGGGGTGATTAAAATTGATATTTAACTAACATAACTGGTTCCGAAAGTATGCACTGTTTCTCAGCAGACATCAGCTCATAATGCATACCTGACTGATGTGACCACTTGCAGTGGGGACTCATTAATTTTTATTTACGTTGGTTGTGACAAAATAATCTCTTTTTGGACAAACTTCAGAGGCGGTATGTGTTGCCGATGCTGTTATAGACTAGAAGGGAATTGCGATCAGAAAATAATAACCTTTTCGGGTAAATATTATCGTTGGAAATAATTCGAGGATGTTAAATCAGGACAGCTTAGTCGTCCATGCTCCTGTTGTGCTCGTAGCCCAGCGTTCCTCCTAAAACTCAACCGTTCACGCTCGTGCTCTTTCCAATCCTGAGCTCTTCAGAAAGAAATCGTCTGTTCTTCGTCCTCGTGCACCTATAAATTGGGGCTAATACAGGAGCCCTGGGTAAATAAAGGCAGAATAAATGGCCTGAACTCAAAAAATAGTAAGTTAATCTGGGCCGCAGGGGAAGAAAACCTGAGGGTGGCGATAATAGTTAACACAAATATTAACTTTCTTCTGATTCCAGAATACACCAATAGGGTCACAGTGGCGGTCCAAGTACAGGTCCCCATCGAGGAAGGAATAGTGGAAGCGGTATTTGCATCAGCATACTTCCCAGGGGATCCTCAAATCCCAAGTAATAATATCAAAGGACTCGTTAGCCACTGCAGAAGGAAGAACAAAATCCTGATTACTGGATGCGATGCCAACGCTCAACACTAGAGGTGAGTTACTCTTAAACTTCCTCCTGAGCAGCAATTTGTCTGTAGCAAATAAGGGCAAGACGCCAACTTTCGTGACAGCTAACAGGCAAGATGTACTAGACCTTACGTTGGTGTCAAACAATGCAGCGCATTTAGTGAAGAAGTGGAATGTCCTAGAAGTCGCTTCTTTCTCTGATCATAGGCATATAAACTTCGAACTAGGAAAAGATATTGTACAAGGGGTAAAGTACAGGCAACCAAAGTGTACGAACTGGGAAGGCTATCAAAATAGTCTTACAGCGGGACTTTACGGCCTGCACTCGAATTTCAGTACGAAGACGGAACTGAAGGACACTGTGGACAAGGTCACCAGAATAATCCTCGAATCATACCAAAATAACTGCCCTGAGAAAACCCGTACTTCCAAAACGAGGGTGTCATGGTGGAATAGGGACTTAGAAAAACTTAGAAGAGCCGCAAGAACGGAGTTCAACCGAGTTAAAATTATATCAAGCTGGGAGGCCTATAAAAAAAACTCTCAGAATACAACAAAGACCTAAGGAAATCCAAAAGGAAGGCCTGGAGTGCCTTCTGTGAAAGTCTCAATAGTATCCCAGAGACTGCCACGATGCAGAAAGCTCTGTTCAAAGGCTATCTAGGGTATATAGGACTACTAAGAACTCCAGATGGAGGGATGACGACCACCTTTGACGACACACTAGAAGTGCTACTTAGAAATTACTTTCCAGGGTGCCAAATCAGCAATGAGGCTGAGGAAGAAGAGGACATTCCTGATCTTATAAGTCACTCACCTCCTCTGCTAAACAAAATCATCACATATGAAAAGGTTGAATGGGTGATAAACTCCTTCAAACCCTTTAAATCACCAGGATCAGACGGAATTTACCTGGCTCTGCTACAAAGAGCGACAGGGAAGCTAAAAACCATTCTGGTACACATACTTAGAGTGAGCTTGCAACTCAGCTATATACCCAAATTGTGGAGACTGGCGTGGGTTGTGTTCATCCCTAAAGGTAGCAACAAACCGGCCAACCTGCCAAAATCATACAAGCCAATTAACCTTGAATCTTTTGTATTAAAGACCATGGAAAAACTGATTGACCTATACATAAGGAACGATCTTTTGACAATGATGCCACTTCACAAATTTCAATTTGCCGACCAAAAGAGCAAATCAACTATATCAGCTACACATAAGGTAATACAAATAATAGAAAAGGCATTGGAATACAAGGAAATCGCACTATGTGCCTACATGGACATAGAAGGAGCCTTTGACAATGCAAGACATGACTCGCTATACGTCGCTCTACAGAGGAAGGATGCTCCTGAAGAAGTAGTGAAATGGGCGAACAAAATACTAAGGAATCGAAGTGTGTTTGCGGAGCTGGAGTAGGCGAAGCTAAGGGCGGAGACTAGGAAGGGATTATCACCCCTGCTATAGTCCCTACTAGTTGATGACCTTCTCGTGACCCTCAATAGTAAAGGCTTAACTGCTCTCGGCTACGCGGACGACATCACGGTAATAATAAGAGGCTCACACGTGGATACCGTGAGGTCCAGCATGCATAATGCCTTAAATGAAACAACCCATGATGCGAAAAAGAGGGTTTCTCCATTAATCTTCACAAAACAAGCATGATACCATTCACCAGAAAAAGAAAAATCGAAACAGGAGCCCTAAATATTAGGGGCACAGTCGTACGACTGCAGGAAGAGGTAAAACATCTAGGAATACACCTAGATAGGAAACTCATCTGGGACAATCATCTAAACAAAACGACAATGAAGGCTACTTAGGCACTCTGGGCGACAAAACAAATGCATGGATGCAATTGAGGACTATCTCCAAGGACGACCCTATGGGCATACAAACAAATGGTGAGACCTATCCTCCTATATGGAACTGCAGTGTGGTGGAAGAAAATCACACCAAAAATTACTATTAATAGGCTCAACAAGCTTCAAAGTATGGCCTACCTGCTGATTACAAGAGCAATGAGCTCCACCCTAACAGCAGAAATGGAGGCCTTTCTAAACCTTGAACCGCTACACCTCAAAATTCAGGAGGAAGCAGCGAAACAAGCCGTTAGCCTAAAACAGGCCTACTGGTATAAATCAAGGGACTTTAAAGGCCACCTAAAAATTTTGCTGAATGTCAGGCCCATAATGGAAATGTTAAACCCCAGCGACCAAATAAAATCTGAGGTAGCATTCGAGAAGAGGCTCAAAGTCACAATTCCATCAAGGGACAAATGGAAGGATGGACCACATCCCTCGTACAAAGGAGCGCAAATGTAGTGTACGGATGGTTCAAAGATGGGTTGTGGCATAAGAGCAGGGATCATAGGTCCCAAGTGCAAAATGCATTTCCTTCTCCCAAAGGAGGCCACGATCTACCAAGCAGAACTATCTGCCATACTAAGAGCCTCACAAACAATAAAAATAAGGAACACTAAAAGGGTCAGAATTAAGATCCTATCGGATAGTCAAGCGGCTGTCATGGCTATAAATCTCGATCAAATAAATTCGGCTAGTCTGCTAGAGGTGAGAGAGACCCTAAATGAAATAGGGGCACAGAACAGCCTCGAGTTGATATGGATCCCCGGCCATGAGGGGCACCGAGAAAACGAGGAAGCTGATACCAGAGCCAAAAAAGAGCAAAAATGCTCTTCATAGGTCCATCTCCGTACTGGGGTTTTAAAAAGGCAGATACGGAAAAAGAAATTAAAACATGGAGCAAGAAAAAGATTGAAGACTACTGGCTTAATATTGAGGGTTTAAAACACTCAAAAAAAATACCTTGGCTTCGATAATAAAAGAGCAAAAGTGGCATAAGAGCCCTATGCGGAGCATTGACAGGACACTTCCATGCAAAAAGTACTTCCACAGGATAGGTGAGGAGCAAGACGACCGCTGCAGATACTGTGGGGAAACGACAGAAAGTGTAGAACATCTGCTCACAGTCTGTCCAGCACTAGCGAGAAGAAGATTCGAGCTACTTGGCTCTGCTCTTCCTTCCAGGAGGTCGCAGTGCTAGGGTTTCCAGGCTATCATCATCATCGGTAATGCTTTCACGCATTACGCGAAATACTTACCGAATATATGCCGAAGCATTACTTTTCCCATTGGGTAATGAGAATAAACGAAATTCAATCTAAATGATCTAGGAAAAAATATAGGAACTACCGTAGCATAATGAAAAAATAACGTAGGGGAATATTACAGTAGCGGAATATAAAGTTCAAACACTGTATCCTGATAGCATAGTCTTTGTGTGAAATGTAAGGAAAACTAACTATCTATAGGATTGACCGATATTTTAAACAAAACAAAACTATCTTTGAAGAGTTCTCATTCGATTATGTTGCTCGAAGATTTATTGCTTGCCATAAACGAAAGTTCCGAAAGGTATAGTGACACTTTAATTTTACCAAAGCAACGTACTTAAATCTGCGTTTCAAAATGTATGAGTTCGGCGATGAATCAGCTTTGACTGTAGTGAGAGTAAAGGACGAACTGAAGGAAAAAGCTGAACCAATTAGCATGCAAGCTTCAGTTGATGTCATTCAAACTTCAAGTAATGATCTTGGGATTGAAGAATCTATAGCCAGTTCAATTCCAAGCACAACAACTAGACTTGATGAGGAGATTGTATTGTGGGCTGCATTCGAAACAATAGTTGCATGTGCCATGCCAGATCAACTCCAACATCCGGGACTCTCATTTAAATTTGACAATTCGGTGAATTCTGAGGAATCAAAATCCTCTTACATGGTAAAAAAATAAGGTCACAAATTTATCCAAGATTAGGAAAGTTCGCAAAAAAATATGTAGGAGTACCAGCAACTTCTGTTTCCAGTGAGAGAATATTTCCGAAAACAGGCCAGGTAATATCGGACAAGTGGAGTAGACTAAAACCAAAAAATTTTCGGATGATGGTTTATTTTAAATTCGAATGAAAAATATTTAAATTTGCATTAAGTTCGGTATAAAGTGCTTTTTCTATTGTTATTTGTCAAGAGTGATTTTTTTATATTCTCAAAAATAAAAATTTTTCTACACTAATGAATGTTTTTTTAATTTTTCAAGAATATCATGCTCGTAAGCGTACTTATTTTTCCGAGTTGTCCTTGCAGATAGTAGTAATAGTAATGAGTAACGAAATAAAAGTAATGACTACTACCTTTGAAAGTAATGACTCGTTATCAGTTATCAAAAAAACCAAATTCCCCATCACTAATTCAAACACATATAATGCATTTCGACTTTAGTTTTAGCTCAGCCAATTACGAACTATCAACACGAGATAGCGTTTCGTTTGGGCACTAAATGCTAATGAGAAGGAATGGGTATAGAGAATCGAGTATTGGACGAGTTCTAGAATATTGATGCTGGATTAGAGTTCTGATTGCGGTATGTCGCTACGACTTAGTGACCATCTAACAAGTCAAAAATAAAGTGTTTGATTTTAAACTCGTCTGTTAGATCGTCGACCACAGCTTACTGAAACCGACTGATTTTATTGTCTCATTTTTCACACAATTATTTTTTATTATTTTATACACAATTATTTTTCGTTGAACTATTGATTGCATGGACTTGGTTTACGATATTAATTTTAATCTTAAGTGTATTTGTCCTAGTCTCTACTATGTTATGTCTACTGCTAATCTAAATCCTCACCACTTTCTTGGAATGTCGTTAAAATCGCATAGTGTATGTTTTTAATATATTTTGACGTTCTCTGTATTTACATTTCAGTATTCGCACCAATTATTTTTTTTAAATATAGCTGCATTTAACTTCCTGTTTTGTTTTATCACCAAATAATTTTATGAAGATCATATGATACATGTTTAAACATGTACAAAAGTTTATGAAACAATCTCATTGAAAACCGATTCGAACCTTAGTGCCAACATCCCTTGTTTTAATTCAAATATGAGACATGTGAAATTCCTATAAAAACCTTATTCAGCATAAGGCTGAATCATTTCCGAATTAATAAAGCCACATTGTGCACATTGGTTTTTGCATAAATGTCGATTTTTTATTGGAATTCTATAAAATAACCAATAAATCCTTGATATGTCAAATGCCACAAGGAATGTGATTGGCGTACTGTTCGCGCTCAATAAAATTCATTGATTGAGATTTTTATTATTGTCATGACCTAGATCATAGGCATTTGACTATCTGACGATGAAATGTAGCATCGAACAAAAGATAATTTTCATCCTTTGATATGAGCAAAGCAGATTTCATGCAGACGAGCAGATATGTTTCTTATATTAGCTATGCTATGAAGATTTTATTTGCTTTTATTTATGGATTTTTGATAAAGATATCGATATAAAGTTCGATGTGGCTGCTTCAATATAAAATTTAAAATTTCTACGATCAAGGCTTTAAATTTTCATGATTTGCAATAATCATTTAATGAATCAAAATAGAACTAGCAAAAAGCCAGTTGAATCGATCAGAAGTTTTTTTATCTTGAACATAAAACCTTGAATGCTAATTTTCATGAAGAAATCTTAAATTTGATTTCTTTAATATGTTCAAGCAATTGTATCACAAAGAGAAAACGTGCCAAACTTGAAAAAGCAGGGGTCAATTTGGTAAATTAAATCAATGCTATTTAAAATCATCCATTTGTAACTAAAGCAAGCTCAGCTCGATTGCACAATCAAATAGATACACAGCCATGCACAACGAACACTATACATTTTATAAACACATTCATCATGTCACAATCAACTCTGCAGAAACTTTCGATTTCACAGCAACCATGGATTTTTGTGAGAAAGTCTCAATCTGTTTTGTCGTTTTCTTCCAATCATGCTGTCGTGCAGCTATAGACCATATCTTCTGACTTCCATTCAAGTGTCATCGAATTAAAAGTCATTCCGCGTAATTCTCGGACATCGTAACTGTTTGCTAGTCACACCTAAATGAACTTACTCTGTAAATGCAACGTGCTATTGTCAAAGAGCATCTCGTAATGGTTGGTGAATGCTCCAATGAAATTTTCTCGATATTACAATAATTGAGTGAATGAGCTTTTCTATTTACATGTGGAAGTCATCCCCTTGATACAATGAAAATATACTGCAAAAGTTTTCATCTCAACAGCCAGATCTGATTTTATTGCTAGGTTCCCTAAATATTCTAGGTTTCATCACGTCGCTCTCATATCCCGAAGAGATTCTTAACTTTCAAATAACTCTTTCAATCTTACCAATCTCTCTGAAACTTAGAATATATCCCGAAGGAATTCATTGGAGGGTGAAATACGTACTTCCAATTTGCTCTACGTTATCAATTACTGTTCACATCGTGTTTCTCTCAGGCTCACAAAACGGTTCCTTCACACATTCATCATGGAGCTGGATCCTGGATATGTACGAGTACTTCGAAATTTTCAGATGCTTTCACTTTTATTTCCACAGGGCTGGAAATTACTTTCAGCACTTTAGTTGTTGTGCCAATTCGATGTGAAGATTTACAACCAACTTCCATCAATTTCATTGGGCCTGAGAACGTTTGAGAATTATTTATCGAATACACGAGCATATGCAAATAGTGAATAAGCAGGCTAAGGTAGATTTTGACGAATTTCAGTGTATGCGTTTGCTGTGCATATAGCCACTCTGAATGTAGATAAATTTAAGGAAACGAATAAACATGTATCGTATTTTGTTGGAGTCATTCCTTTCTTCCCTCAAGGAATGAAAAAGTTTTTCAGTTTTGTCGAAGTTTGGATAGGGATAATTCTGATAATGTGTCAGCATGAATCGAAACCCATATATTACTCCGGAACACTTTAATGCTTAATATGAATATTTTTCAGGTGAACAAATAAGGTAATAGTAAGCGGCGAGAAAATTATTATGGAAAACCTTTTCAATTAAATTCTGAACCTTTTCCGAAAGCATTGACTATATTGTTTCCAAAACAGAAAGCTTAATAAACACTCATTCAAGGAATTGAATGCCATATTGCCTCAACCCACTGTATAATTAAAAACCCTAGCGCATCAGAACCGCTAGAAACACTAATGTTACCTAATCTCGTCGAAATATCTGTATATATATATGTATATCTGTATATATATATATATGTATATACATTAGCGACTAACCTTACCTAATTAGACCTAAACCTTAACCTAGGTCTTACAATTAGCCCCTTCTATTCGACGGAAGGCTTATATAACTAAATAGTACATGCATGAGCTACCGTCAGTCCCGACTCCCGATAGAGGAGAAGGTTCTTCGGCCACTTCTTAGCTACCGGATTGTAGAGCCTACCAGTGTAGAAGCGGAGCATTCTTCTTTCTAATATCTCCACTTCAGCCATGACAGTCTTTGAACAGGTAATCCAGGATGGGGAAGCATAAGTCAGGATAGGCCGGATTAGGGTCTCATAGCAAATGTATTAAGCCTTGGTGGTAATGCCCATCTTTTTGGCGAAAAGATGTCTGATGCGTTGAAATGCGAATTTGCCAGCTTTGATTTTACGCCGCACGTAAGGATTAAACTTCAGAAATTCGTGAAAATCAACACCGAGGTACTTCACAAATGAACTATGAGTAATCTTAGAAGCTCCGAACGAGACGGCGAGTTTTTTTGGTCTTAATGCGAATAGTTTGGGATCGCCGATACTTAGAAAGATTGCGAAAACACAAAGCTGTGTCGAACTAAAAAGGAAGTTTTTAGGAGGATGAAAAATATACCAGGACTAGCAGAAGGTATTGCCATCAAGAAAACTACAGCCTCATCAAGCTGAAATGTTTGGGTTTTCTATTGGTGCCCGATGACAACATGTAAGCGATCTTCAGCCGATCTTATTGTCATGACTGCCATGGTGTTTCACAGCTGACTATTTCTTAAGTCAGGTGCGGACATAGACCAATTAACGGAAAAATGTTGTGCGCGGGAAAACTGAGGAATAGCGAAAATGAAAATTAATAATTCGATATTGCGGGGGCTCAAAATCGATTACAGCAGAAGTCAACGGGTAGTGAACGGATAATAGATTTGAAAAAAAAAGTCGTAATGAAATTTAACTAAGCATAAGAAAAAAAGCGAATGATTTGATATCGATTTAAAATAAAATCAAGTAGTTGGCGGGCTCGAGAGGTGGAATTTGACTAGTAAAATGGGGGAAAATTGTGGGAAATGGCAGAAATTCAGCAGATGAAAATTCGTGGAGTGAAATATTAAAGGCTAGGTATTGGAGTCAATAAGAAGACCGACAGAAAGCATTGGTCGGAATGATTCAAAAACCGAACGTAAAAAAAGCTACAGGAATGAAAACAAAGGAATAAAATCAGATAAATGTCGGGCGAAATGGTATTAATTGCAAAGAAATCCTGTTAAACTAATTTTCATTAGTGCACCAGCTAAATCTATGAATACTACAAGGGCATTTGTGGTCTCAAGACTAAATTACAATAATCTATCCTATAATCTGTTTTCTGATTATATGATCTGCCTAAGAAAAACGTGGTTAGCTGGGTATGTTATCGATAGCGAAATTTTTTCTCTTCACACAGTCTTTCATCGTGACCCTGATCGAACATCATTAGAGAAAAGTTATGACGGTGGTGTGCTAGTTACTGTTCATAAATCTCTTCAGGGAGCACTCTGTTGAGACGTCTCCCATTTTCTCCCTATTCAATGTATAGCTGCTTGTGTTGTCCCTGCTTCCTCCAAAATTTGCATTATTTCATTGGTAATTGTTCAGTTGCAGTGTACGGTGCATTCGTTTGTTAAATAGACAGCTCCCTTAACAAACCTTTTCTCTTTCAACTAACCGAACCATGTTTAGAATCAGAACTTTTCATCCTTTCTTTCGTTCATCTACATTTTCTCGATTGCCCCATCATTTCTTTCTCAGTCCCAACAATAAAATACAAGACTTCATTGAAACTAATATATACTAATATAATAAGCTCCTATTAACTCCTTCAAGCCGTGTGCTGTAATGGGCCAAACTATGCTAAAGGATACATAGTATAATCAAATTTCGAACTAAACTGCCAATCTATGAACTAAACAGGAGCACCAGTTGAAGCTACACCTGTCGGTATCTACTTGGTGAAGATCTAAGCTTAGTCATATTCGATTACCTTACCGGTCGGCCCATAAAGTTTTACTGATAGGAATTCAAATCTTTCAGCTCCATGGCCAATATCGTGTGGCTTGTTCTTTTCAGGTGACAACCATGGACCTAATTAAGTATAAATGCACGCCTCACTGACCATGTGAAATCGATAGGACCATGTGAAACGATGACATTTCAGATTGCCATCGATGTCGGAACATTCGAAGTTTCAACTCACAACGAACCCATAATTGAATTTCTTCTCTTTAATGAGTCGCCATTATCCACTAACTCGACCAGGCCAGCCAGCATACAATATAGCTCAATCTAATATGCATAAATGCAAGATTTTCGTTTCATACACTGCCGCGCCACGACTTTTAGCATTATTATGTGACGCAAAACGCGATGAGAATTATGTTTTCTGTTTCATTTCGGTTTCGATTTGCGTGGTATCCGCGTGTCAAGAAAATTATATGCTTTTCTATGCACCACGCTCAGATATAATTGCGAAATTGTGTTGATGTAATAATACCTTTGCATTGAAGTGAGCAAGCTTACATTTCTATTAGTACAATGCAAACTTCAGGTGAATACTGATGGTTAGCGTATCTACTGTTCATGCTTTATTATGGAAAGTGCTCACGACTCTTGGCTTGGTGCCTAGTTGTGCTTCGGTAAAGTGTGCAGTCAACAGGTGGCAATTAGCATAGCCTCGGTGCATTAATGTTACAGTAACTTTTCCTATTTAAAGATAAACAAGTCTAAATAACTAGGCTAATATATCTCGGTTGTAATAAACTGGAAAACATGTGTTTCTTCTTCAACATTGGTTCAACACCACTTCGCGCATGATCCAATGAAAATATGTATAAAAAGCAGCGCATAGGATACAAAGAGCATATTTGACTGGTAGCTCTTAATATGGGAAAGCAATCCAGCTCCTGTTAACAAATTTAGTAGTCAACACACAATCCAAAAAACAAGGTATTCTACACCAACTATAAATGCAGTTTACAGAGCAACGAATATATTGTTATATGCTGAAAATATTGATAAATTGATATATACTTTGACATTACATCTTAATTTTCATAACATCTCTACTCAATTTGCTAATATTTCTTTCATCTCCTTTTCTGAATATTCATCATGTTCTGGTTTTCATTAATGTGAAATTTTCATTAATACATATATCATATAAAAAGTCTAATTGTTTAAGACCCATTGTTTAGGCAGTTAACAGAACTATTCCGTTCCAGCAACTCAAATTGTATTTTTACTTTATATTTAAAAAATAAGAACCGCTAAAAAGACTGGTTTTTCAAGGATGCTGGTACCGTTGTGTATATTTTGAATGCATGTTATATCAAACGTGCTTCTTATTACAACCAACCCGAACGTTATGTACCAGTTTAATACTATAACTACTTAGAAAATCGTGGGATAGAAAAATTAAACAGAGTAAAATACTTGCCACATATATTCATTATAGGATGTTTATCACATAAAAATTTTATAATAGCATCTCCCACCACAAAAATAATGAGAGTGCTGACGTGAGTGAGACAGCTCCAACACGCTAGAAACTGGCGAAATTGAGAGAGATCTGGGCATATACACAGAGAGAATAACTGCTAGCCACCAGCAAGCTGAGCCGTAGACTAAGCAAGATATCGTGGCCAAAGCTGAAAATCTTGTGGAATAATCTGCACTCCAGCGGCTTGTTTTCGGTCGAACTATTGTTGATTGATTGATGGATAGCCTGAAATGGGTCCAAAATACCCCTAGCACTGCGACCTACTGGGTCTTTTGTGCCTCCTCTGCGTTATGTTCTCCACTCTTCTCCACATATTTCACTCTTCTTATGAACCTGGATATATTCCTTAACGGGACATTTGTTATATCCCTGGTGGAGGGAAGAGCGGAGCCAAAGAGCTCTAATCTTCGTCTCGCTAATGCTGGGCAATGTATGAGAGGGTATTCTTCACACTTTGTCGTATCTGCAGCAGTCGTCCCGCTCCTTATCTATTCTGTCGAGAAACTTTTTGCAAGGGAGGTGGCCTGTTAATGGTCTACATAGGGATCTTATGCCACTTTTACAGAGAGCACTCGCTTCGTTTGCTCTTTTGTTTCTGAAGCCATTGTATTTTTTGAGTGTTTCCAATCCTCAAGATTAAGCCAGTAGCTTTCGATATTTTTTTTGTTACATATTTTAATTTTCTTGTCCTTATCCGCCTTTGTTAAGCCCTAGTACAAAGAAGTACCTGTGACGGGTATTCGTCCTCCTTCTTTGACTTTGGTATCAGCTTTCTCGTTTCCTTGGTGCCCCTCATGACTGGAGATACATATCAACTCGAGGCTGTTCATTTAGGGCCCCTCGCACCTCTAAGAGTAGAGCTGAATTTATGTGATCATGATTGGTAGCCTTGAGAGCCGCATGACTATCTGTTAGGATCTTAATTCCGACCCTTTTAATAGTCCTTATCTTTATGATATGTGAGACTCTAAGTATGATAGATAGTTCTGCTTGATTTATTGTGTCCTCTTTTGGGTAAGCGAAATAAATTTTGCACTTGGGGTCTACGAACCTTGTTCCTACTCTACAATCCATTTTCGAACTATCTCTATAACACAATTGTGCTCTTTTGTATGAAGGTGGTCGGCCATCCTCGCATTTGTTCCTTGATTGAATTGTGATCTTGATTCTCTTCCCAAAGGTTGCTTTGACCTTTATTTAATCGCTGAAACTCAAAATTTCCATTATGCACATGATGTCGTCCAGGATTTCAAGGTGGTCTTTTAGGTTTCCTGATTTGTACATGTAGACCTGTTGCAGCCTAATACCCTGTTTTGCTGCTAGTTCTTGAATGTATAAGTGTAATGGTTCCAAGTTTGGAAAGACTTCCACTTCTGCCGTTAGGGTGGAGCTCATTGCTTATGTAATCAGCAAGCACGCTATCATTTGAAGCTTGCTGAGTCTATTAACAGTAGTTTTTGTGTGCCTTTATTCCACCAAACTGCAGCTCCATGTAACCGTTTGTATGTGTGCTCATAGTGTCTGCATTGCATCTAAGCATTTGTTTTATCGCCCAGAGCGCTTCAGTGGCCTTCAGTTTTGTCTTGTTTAGATATTTGACTCAAGTGAGTTTCCTCTCTTGGAGGATTCCTAGATATTTTATCCTGCAGACATACGACTGTGTCTCTAATATTTAAAACCCCTACTTCAATTTTTATTTTTTTGTTAGAAACCCTCTTTCACGCAGCACTAGATTGTTTCATTTAAAGCTTTTTGTATTCGAGATCAAGGTACCTATGCAGGAGCCTCTTATTATTACCGTGATGTCATCTACGTAGCTGAAAGCAATTATATTTATGAAAGACCGTCAACTAGTAGAGACCGTAGTAGGAGGGATTATACTTCTCCCTGTGGACATCTCCACTTAATGCCGACTCTTATTACATATTGCCTTCCACAGCTCCGCAAACCCACCTCGATACTTTAGTATTTTACTCACCGACCTCACTACTTCTTGAGAGGCATATCTCTTCTGAAGAACGTGGTACAGCGCGTCATGCCTTGCATTGTCATTCTATGTCCATGAAAGCGCATAGTGCAATTTCCTTGCCATCTAATGCCTTTTCTATTATTTGCACCAGTTTCTGTGGAGCTGACGTAGTTGCTTTGCTCTTTTAATAAGCAAATTGTAATGATTTCTGAGATGGCATCTTTGCCAAAAAACCACACCTTGTGTATAAATCAATCTTTGATCTTTAATATGAAATGTGTGAGGGTAATTGGCTTGTAACCCACGCCTGTCTCCACAATTTTGATATATAGCTTAGCTCCAAACTCACTTTAAATATGTGTAACAGAATGGTTTTAAGTTTTCCCGTGGCTCTTTGTAGCAAAGTTGGGTGGATTGCATCTAGTCCTGGTGGTTTGAAGGATTTGAAGGAGTTTATTGCCCATTCAAACTTTTCATACGAGATGATTTGTTTCATCAGGAGTGACTGAAGTGTCCAATAGAATCCTTTCTCTTCTTCCTCAGGCTTACCGCTGCTCCCAATTTCGCAACCTGAAAAGTGCATTCCAATCAGCACTTCCAATGTGTCTTCAAAGCTGGTCGGCATCCTTCTATCTGGAGTTCTAGTGTTCGTACATGCTATTGGTGGACTTTGAACAAAGCTATCTATATCCTGGCAGTCTCTGAGATTCTATTGAGACTTGCGCAGAAGGCGCTCTAAACCTTTCTTTTGGATTTCATAAGCTCTTTGTTGTATTTTGAGCACTTCATTTTGTAGGCCTCTCAGTTTGATGTAGTTTTGGCCCTTTTGAACTCTGTTCTTGCGGCTCTTTTGAGTTTTTCTTTCTCCCTGTTTTACGATGACATCCTCGTTTTGGATACAATGGTTTTCTCAGGGCAGTAATCATGGAATGATTCAAAAACTATTCTAGTAGCCTTATCCACAGTGTCCACCAATTCCGTCTTCGTAGGTCAAGTAGTCTCGCTGTAAGACCTTTTTGATAGCTTTGCCAGTCCGTACACTTTAGTTGCCTGTACTTGACCCTTTTAATGAAATCTTTTCCTAATTCCAAATTTATATATCTGTGGTCAGAGAAAGTATATCCTTTTAGGATATTCCACATCTTTACTAAATGCACTGCACTCTTTAACATCAATGTGAAGTCTAGTAGTTGTTGCCTGTTAACAGTTAGGAACGTTGGTTTCTTGCCCTTATTTGCTGTAGCCAAATTGCGGGATGGGAGGAATTCTAAGAAAGACTTACCTTTAGTGTTGACATAACTGTTACCCCATGCTCTGTGAAGAGCGTTGCTATTGCATCCAATAATCAGCATGTTATTCTCCATTCTGCAGTGGCCTCCAAGTCCCTTGATGTTGTTACTCAGAACCTGGTCCTCATCGCCTGTGAAGTAGGCTGAGGCAAATATTGCCTTTATTGTTCCTCCTTCGATAGGGACCTGTACTTGGACCGCCACTGTGTCCCTATTGGTGTATTTTTTAGGATTAGAAGAAAGCTAATGTTTTTACTGATTTTCGAAGAAAATTAGTAATAAACTCGTTTCGTCGAAAATTCATTTTTTTTATTATATATATATATATATATATATATATATATATATATATATATATATATATATATATATATATATATACATATATATATATATATATATATATATATATATATATATATATATATATATATATATATATATATATATATATATATATGTATATATATATCAGCAAAAATATTAAGGTAGATAATCTGTGGAGAGGCCAATCCGATTAGGTGAAAATTTTCGGAGGGCATACATATATATAATAAGTAGGTCCATGGTTTGTAAGATTTAAGATTTCTTGAACTCAGGCATTTTAGGGAATTTTCAGGGACCCCTATATTTCTGTGCAGAGTAAAATTTCAAAATGAACACTTGTTATGTTTTATATTTGTTCATGATATAGAATTGAAAATTTGGAGCCGTTTGTGGGTGCTGAGTGCCTAAAAGTAGGCAAGGATTTTTTTTCAAATTTTGATTTGTCATAACTTCTGACGGTTACACTGCATCATCATGAAATTTGCAGAGCATAGTGGTGTTGACCAAAATTATACACACATGATATTTCAAGACCGTGCAAGCAACTCTGTAGATACGGCTGGCTCCGGAAAAAAAATCCTTCAAATCATCTACCCTTCTGAAAATTTTGGCATTTTATAAAATAAA
Organism: Nemotelus pantherinus; assembly: GCA_963978885.1. Classification (NCBI taxonomy): domain Eukaryota; kingdom Metazoa; phylum Arthropoda; class Insecta; order Diptera; family Stratiomyidae; genus Nemotelus; species Nemotelus pantherinus. The sequence continues at coordinate 66,766,286 of OZ022264.1, read as the reverse complement.
ATCAAATTATTGATAAATGTTAAAATTTGTCCACAATGTCAATTTAAAATTTTTGAAATTCCGAGTTGCACAAAAACGGCAACCCGTCACCAAATTACCTCTATTTTCAGTACTCAAAACTTCGGTTCACAAAAACTGACGACCGGGTAATGCGATCATTATGAAATTTGCAGGACATGTTGATATTAACTAGGACCAAACCTGATAGAAGCGATTTTTATTTATTATCAAGATACCACCACTGTACCAGTGGTGCTATCTTGAAAGTTCACTGAGAAAAAAAAAACTGCTTTTAGGTTCATAGCTTTCGATTCAGCCATCAGATTTTAACAAAATTCACACACTATTTGAACCTTACTCTAACTTGGTTGAAAAATCAGGATAAGGTTGCCAGCGATGCTAATTTTTGAAACCTAAATTTTGATAATTTGCTCTGCAAAATAAAGCTTTTTTCTTAATTAATTCCGATTTAATCATGAACTTAAAACGAAATTCATGTAGTAAATGGAACTTGTTGTACGCCAACTGTCGTAGGAATTTCGTAGAAAAAACATGAAAGGGCTGCCAGCAACGGTAGTTTTTGTAATTTTTTGGTATTTTTTTACTAAGCGATGCTGCCATTAAATTTTCAAATAGGAATGATCTTGCGTTGACAATCAACAACAAATATTTAAGTTTCGAATATTTGAAAAATTTTGAAGGTGGTAGCCCTAAAATTATATTCACTGCTATAACTTCCAGCGCAGCCATTCGATCGAAACGAAACTCACAGCGTAGGTTTAACTCAACGTGAGGCAGATTTGGCAAATTTTTGGTTATGGTGCTAACACGTGATTGCCAGCACCAGATAATTTCGTGAATATTGCACCAACAGATGCTTCCATTTAAAATAAGCAATCAACGTTTAAATTTTCCGAGTTTTGGAAATTTTTCGGATGACAGCCCCGGACTTAGTTTAACCGCTAAAACTTTCGATTTTTTTAAATTACTATCACCGCCTTCGGGTGTTTTTCCCCTACTGCACAAATTTACTAACTATTTTTTCTGCCCTAGTTTATCCAGGGCTCTTGTATCAGCCCTATTTTATAGGTCCTTAAGGCTAGTGTTGGTTCTTCACAATGATAAGTATGGTTTAGTGCTAGATTAGAAACTTTTGTGGTTGAGGTAAATCAAATTTTTCTTTCCCTACTGCAGTAGCCAAAATAAAATTACTTAGCTCGTGAGGAAGAATAGTCACACTTAGCTTATCTCTAATTTTAGCAAAAAAATGATATAATTATCATTGCATGTGAGAGAGGCAATGAGAAGCATGTGTGCCTAGTATCTGCCTTCATGACACACACTAGGGCTCTTTCATCGGAGATAGTGACACTCAGAAAAAAAGCAAACTCCCAGTTATGGGAGCAAACGGCATCGCTTACGACATAGTTTGGGAGAGGAAGGACATTAACGAAAAAGGTGATACTCTACTCAATTTAACTGTCAATTACACAACAATATAGTCTTAGCGAAATGGATAAAGTTTACGACCTATAGGAAAGCAAAAAAGTGCTCGGCGTCACTCTGTACAATGTCCAACGATCAATTGATAGAGACCTGGAATGTCATTGAAGGCCCACCATTCTCTAGTCATGAATGCATTAGATCCACTCTGAATTCCAGCCCAACGAACAATTATCGCCCATTTCATAAACCCAAGAGCACAAACTAGGAGACCTACAAACGAAAAGCTATTATTGGTTGAAGCTCTTTCCCAAGATTAACTCTGTGTGAGGCTTGGCGATGGCAATAAATACACCCACCGGAAAACTCATGAAACGTTGTGAACGCTCCTGTCCTAGAATCTGTACTAAGCACATTTTTAAGCCACCTGTGTGCTTCTTTCATTAGGGTGGCTTAAAACTGAGCTTGAGACCGGGATTTTGCACAGCACAAGTACGGGAACTGTTCAAATAAGCTAAACTTCTTGATTGCAGGGAATGCCGGAACAAAAATAAAGACGTCCTCAGACTCAATAAATCACAAATACGGAGAGCCAAGCCGTCCTCTTAGAAGGAGCTGTTTCAAAAAGTTGAAGCCTTTTCGGAAACTGCAAAATTTAAAGAACTGCTTGCGGACACCCCGTCATTCAAAGCTTAGTTTGCAAAATAAACAAGCAAAAGTTCAAAAACATTGAAGCTCCTCATAGACATTTATTTTCCGAGCTATTTAAATGAGAGCACTCTCACGCCCACTGGTGGACAGAGAAACATTGACACCTTCAAAAGCTTCAATTCCCCCAGTCTGGATTCGATTCCTCCTGCTATGCTCCAGACGGCCAGAATACTACCAAGGAAAACACTATATCTTTACTTAAACCAATTTATAAAAGTTGCCTGGTATTAAGTCATGTACCTGGAGCATAGAAGTCACTAAAGTTGTATTTATACCTAAAACAGGTAAACGCATCCATGTATATCCCAAAGACTACAGGCCAATTAGTCTGGCTTTCATACTCAAAATATTCGAAAGACTTTGAATCCTCACATTAAGCAGAGACTTGGGTCTCACACCCTATCAAGATCCAAAAACGCGTGCCCGAAAGGGAAATCTGTAAAATTGTGGTGCCTATTTATGTTTAACGTATCCACTATTTTCCTCGGAAAAAATTCGTGAAACAGATAATAAGGTGGGAAAAATAAAGGAATCCTCTTTCTTCAATATCACTGCCTCAGTTGAGACACATATACGAATCAATAGAAACCAATTGTAAACAGTGAGTGAAGTAAATCTCTTCATTGAGATAAAACTGATTTTCTTTTTTGAAGAAATTCACCTTTTAAATTTGACTATCATATTTGTTAATTCAGCATGCCTGATCGTGAAAGGTGTGAAAATCAAAAATTAGTGACCCTTCTGAAATTACTTTTTGTATTCTCCACTGATTCATATTTGTTATAAAAATTGCAAAATACCTTGCATTTTCCCAAACCCTTAGATTAAATTCTCAAAACACCACTTTAACTAATCAAGAAGCCAATAAGTAGCTTTCTATCATACCAAAGAACCATAAAACGACCGAATAATAGTCTACTACACCACTGCACCATTTCCACTCAATCAAACAATTTATCACTTCCGAAAAAGAGAACAAAAGAAACAAATAAAATAAGTCTCATGAAAGTCGTTCTGAATACACCATCACACGTACAATTCCAGCAAATTTTATGACTCCGACAGATTCACTCACGGATAGGTCTTACAAAAGATGAGCAGAAATTGAAGCTTGAAACATTCTTTCCGCTGGATGTTATGATAAACAAGAACCAGGCCGTGGATCAGTTTAAGATTAACGTTATAGTCACACAAAATTCTACTTACGGCATGAAATCAAAACGCTTTTATATGACAGTAAGCTTAATAAAACTTTGAACCTATAATATGGTCACCATGTATACAAAAAATTAATTTCAGTTAATTTGATTTTCCTAGCTTTCAAAACAAAAGATTGTATTAAAAAGTCAATTTTCCCTTGAAAAATTAGCTGTTTTTCAGTATCTATTGCTCTCCAATAGATACTTAAGAAGAGCATAAATTACTCCCGAAACATAATTATCTATTAAGAAATTGAAATATGCATGTATGTTACTTCTAAAGGAAAATGTGGTCTTGTATGCAGTAATGAATTTGAGTTATATTGAAGTAGCGAGAAGCATTTGTACGAGTTTCAATGAATTTCAATGTTTTGTACTCATTTTCCCCTATCAGACTAACCACACACATAAACTTTACAAACTTCATAGTTTATATCCTACCCCAAAATAACTTAGAGCATATACATGATGTTTTTGGCTAGCCAAAATAGTTCCAACTTAAAATGTTACATATAGACTCTAATTTATTCAAGCAGTCGACTCGTATTAGTAATCAAATTATTGCGCCCATTGTGGTCGATCTCCCTTACGAACACTTACGGTCAGCGTTAGTATCTATCTCTGTCATGATTAGGTGTTAAACTAAAATGAGCCATCTCGACCATATCATCGCATGTCCTTATTAACGACGTCGTGACTGTGATAACAAGGCAAGGAGCCATAACGACAGTCCAAGCACTCTGTCCTTGCATTAATTACCTCAGAACTACTGTGGCCACTTAATCCTTCTGTTAACGTTTAAGGACACAATTAAAAATTATTGCAGCTGTCAAGTCGTATTATGGTAATTAAAATTTATTTCGGCTGGTAGCAGTTGTTAGAATTTATGATGTTAAATAATTGTGTAAAATTTGTTTGTTTTGTTAAAAAGTTAAGACAGTACACAAATGATCCTTGAAACCGTAATTTCGGGGGATTCAAACTTTAAATGACAGCATAATCGTTTAAGTTTAGCTAGTTTTGAGTGTATATTGTTCGGCTAGCTAGTATACTCGGGAGCAAATTATTAAGGTGGGCAATAAAATGCATCGAAAGTATTTGCATATGTCCCCATTTTAAAAACCAAAACCATGGGCTTTTAATGTGCAGTTTAGCAAGTTTAGACAAGCTTTGCCTAGTATTGATCAAACGCTTAGCAAAGCAATAACTGCTGTACTGTAAATTATTGTTATTATACTGATAGTATAAAAATGAAACCAATATTATCTTCTAGAATAGTGTGTGCATGGCTCATTGAGCAAATTTACAGCACCTCCCAAATCAGGATTTGGAATATACCGGAATTCGTGAGCTTTCGGCCGATTTCCATGGAAATGTGCGCAGACTGTGTACGTACACGGAAGCTCCTCATGAGCTTCATTTGCGAATACCGGTTTTGTACGAAGCGTTAATATGTGTGTGTGCCGGATAAAATTGTATGGTTACACGAAATCGGGATTTTAAACCGGTTTTAATTCTCATAAATCCTCTATTGTTCTTGGAACATTAGTGTTTCTAGCGCTAGGGTTTTTTGTAATTGCTTTTTTTGAACTGCTACCTTCGTATAAGAAGCTTCAGTTAGTTTTCAAATCTTACATGCTAGGACAAATGGTGTGCACCCCTCACAGTTGAGGACGTGTACATTTTGGACGCAAGTTACATTATTGACTTAGTGTCAGAGAACAAAGAGCAAAGTTAGTGTTCTACAATTACAATTTTCATAACGCAAAAGGGTTCTACGCACGTTGTTTTTTACTATGTTAGAGATGGAAGATCTAACGGGTCAGCTCTGCTGAAATTTACGATAGGTTAGTATTTTTTGCCAGCTTGTTTGGGGTAATGAGCGAAGGTTACAATATATTGTACGCTGCGGTTCTTAATTTCATTGGCAATCGTATCGATCCGCAGGTCTTTGTGGAGATTAACTTTGCGGAAGTACCACGAGGCTCTAGTGATAGACCGAAGTATTCTTGATTGAGTACTCTGGATGATGTTGATGTTTGATTGGCATACTCCTCCACAAATTTGTAAGCCATAGGTCCAGATCGGCTTTAAAACAGACTTATAGACGAGCACTTTAGATTCGTGGGAAAATTTTGACATGCTATTGAGTATCCAATTGAAGTTTATAAATTTGAGCCTCACTTTTGATTTTTAGCTTCAATGTGCCTCTTCCAGGTCCATACCGAGGTACTTCACTTCGTTTCTTTCAGGTATTGGTACATTGTTTAGATTTACTTGAGGACAAGTCAGCTTTAGCAATATGAACATAACGTGGTCGCATTTGGTTTCGTTTATTTTGATTCTCAATTTCGCTAGCCATTCTTCAAGAAGTGAGATGTGGGTTTGCAGTGTTTGGGATGCCATAACTGAATCTGAATCAGTACATAGAATGACAACGTCATAAGCAAAGTTAGTTATTTTGTTGCATATTGGGAGATTAGATGTGAAGGTAGTGTAAAGTACCGGCCCCAAAACATTTCCTTGAGCTTCACCAGCATGCACACGATGCTTAGTGGCAGAATAGCTTTTGTATCTCACCTAGAATGTGCGGTCAGTTAGGTAGGAGGAAAGTTTTTCACTGAAGATTTTCGGAAGCATTGATTTAATTTTGAAGGTCAATCCTTCATGCCAGACTTTATCAAAAGCTTGAGTTACGTCTAAAAAGACTGCTGAGCAGTATTTCTTGTCTTTGAATGCTATTTGAATGTCTGACGCGATTCAATGTGAATGAATTTGTGATGTCTTCGAAACCCGAATTGATGTTCCGGAATTTTTTTCACAGTTTTTATTACTGGTATTAGCTTTCTCAACCGAACTTTCTTAAAAACTTCCGAGACGCAGGACAATGTACGACTTCACTTGAGAAGAGTCCTTAGGGATCATTATGATTTTGTCTGTTTTACAGGCTTCAGAAAAATATTCGATTCGGATAATAGTGTTGAATAGATTAAAAAGCCAAGAGAATACGACCAGTGGCAACTGTTTGAGTATTGCGTTGGTAATGAGATAAAGTCCCGGAGATTCTTTTGCGCATGTTTCCTAGATAATGATATTTTCCACTTCTTTAGCCAAAGTCTTGATTGATTCTGAAACCTATGTATTGATATTGGATAGAAAGTCACATGTTGCCGAGGTAAAAGGTGTGAACTGCGAAGGCGGTGGTTTTTTCTGCGTCACTTTTGACCCATTTTCCGTCGGCGGTTCTTAGTGGGGCTTTTCTGATGGTAGGCTTATTTATTTTTTTGACGGCTTTCCACAACGAATAGTCGGCATCCTTAGTGGAAGTGAGGCTAGAAGGAAGTGAGGCTGCAAGTGGCAGCCTGAGCTTACTAGAAGCCTTTTTAAGTCGTGCTTAATTTGAGGAGATTTGTGTAGCTGCGAGGCATTTCAATTGATAAAGAGTATGTTGTTTTCGGAGCTGAGGGGTGCAATTCAATTTTAGGTGTTGCGGTGTCAAATGCCTTTAGGACATGCTCATTGAAAAGAATAACAACAGAATTGACATATGCCGGTGATTTGAGTGATGCTATTAGTGAAGTATTGTCTGAATGCTCATGCTCATTACAGCTAGTTTTGTTCGATATCGCAGCAAGGAAAGTGGGATATCATGTCCAAATCAAAAACTGCTTCTGATTTTGTGGAGTTTGGGGGTATTCTCTTCGAGATTGCGAAGTCTATGAGGTCCGGCATTTAGTAGGTATCTGACGGTAAATACGTTGACTGGCCAGTTGAGATATGCCTCAAACCAAAGGTTTGTATTGTAAGGAAGAATGATTTGCCCCTAGGTGCTATGAATCGAGTGTTTGGCGTTAAAGTCACGATGAATTTAGTTCCCAGCGATAAAAAGAAGCTTTCGAATATTGCCTTTGAAATGTTGTGCCTCGGTGTATAGTAGAAGGACGAAATTACAATCTCACTTGACTGTTTACGTAGACAAATGGATGTCGCTTGGATGCACTCTTCGCTAAGTGCTTCCAAATGCTTATGGACCAAACGTTTTTTAATAAGTATTGCAGGCCCGCCTGTCCTATTTCCGCTTTATGCTGGACAATGCCATTCACATTCAAATGGGCGATCTTGAATGAACTTATTTGCTGTTAATAAGAAATTTGAGCAAAATGTTTTTGTTTTTAAGTAATTCTTGCATCATGTAACTCATCGTCGTCAGGAATCGATTCATATTGCCTGAAAGCGTTTACAAAATAGAAGTGAGCTCATTGTTCGATCAGCGATGGCAGGAGTTTCAGCAGAACTGTGAGCGTTTTATTTTATGCCGTCGGAATATTTGATACCAGTTGTTACTAGCGATGAGTGTCCAAAAGTTTCCGGTATTGAAACTGGTCTATTGGTTGCAATATTCAGAGCCTGTTGAGAGCAGTTTTGAGGAGAGTCCATATTTTCTTTCAGAGATTGAAATACTGAACAACCTATATAGTTGGCAGTATGGTTGCTATACTTTTTAATATTAGGATCTTGTTTACTCTTGTCACAGAACTTGGTTGCGTGAAACTTGCCACATATAATACACACTAGAGAGTGAACAGTAGATTTTAGTATGCACTGAAAGAAAAATCTTGGTAAAATCAACAATTTTCCTTAGTTGTTTTTGCGTCAACTACGGGCTATAGTTAAAGCAACCATAAAAAAATAGTTGATTACTTTTATGCACCATGACGCGTGGTTGATAAACAACGTCCGTGGTGCAAAAAAAGTAAGCAACCACAAACAATGGTATTCCAACCATATACATAGTACGAAATATAGGCAGGGGAGGCGTGAATGCCGCAGTTGAATTTGGTGTATCACAATGCAGCGACAATTTCGCTGTCAATGCAATCAAGGCACCAACCAAATTCATTTTTTTTTCTTTTGTATTGCTAAATCCTGTTGTACGAGGATTAGGTTGGCTTATCACAATACACATCAGCCATCGCTTGTCTATCCCACCAGACCATTCAACCTAATTCAATCAGATTTACTTCAACCTAGTGGTGATGCCAACCTATGGTAGGTATCACCGCTAGCAGTGCGGCAAAATTAAAAATTTGGCAAATTTTGCCGCTGCCGCAAATTCGGCCGCAGCCATTGTGCGCGTTACCATACAAAACAGTGCATTCTAATTTTTTGACTGCGCTTTGCCGCAGCCCACTGTTTTGCCACAGCGGAAAACGCTGTATTCTGAACAAAATAGCGTCATGCAACGTAATATAAAGGCTTCACAGCATAACATGAATATGAATTATATCGAACAGCAAACCGAACACAATTTTGCCATGTATCATATGAAACTTCTATGATAGAATAGGAGTATGAGTATGAGGAGTATGAAAAATCAACAGTTTTCCTTAGTTTTGCCATCAACTAGGGCTATAGTTAAAACAACCATAAGAAAATGGTTGATTACTTTTATGCACCATAACGCGTGGTTGATAAACAATTTCATTCGGAGCATGAAAAACGTCCAAATGTTGAAACTATTCTACTTTGCGTAGAATATTTCCAAAGACTTTGCTCATTGAATTACGTTTGTTGAAATCAACTATTGCAAAGTAGTTTAAGTACCATAAAAACTGTTGATAATTCGAAACGTTGAAGTTTTGAGTGAATTGATGAATATTTTCTATTTATCAACTAATTTTCGTGGTTATGAAACAATTAAAACAGTTGATTTCATGAACGTTGCGATATTTTTTGTATAACCAGAGCCAACTACTTTTATATCGTTAAATTAACTATATTAACATAGTAAAAATAACTATTTTCCTTAGTTCATTTAACGATTTTGAATGAATCGTTGCAATACTATTAAAAATAGTTGAATCAACCAAGAGTTTTTCTTTCAGTGTAGGTATATGAGCTGTGGTTTGAATTGTTTTGACAAAGAAGCGATTTCGAAGTCGTTTTCGGTTGCAAGTAGCTGGTAATAGCTACTGCTGGTAGAAGCCTGTTCATCGGGCTTAGAAATTTTCTTTTCATTTCCAATTTGTCTAGTCCTCTTTTCATATCCACATTGATTAGATTCTAATCTACTTCCATTAATCGCGTTCCGAGTCATATCGTCTAGCTGCTAACTAGGCGAGAAAGCTTGCTTTGTTTTTGTTGAATGCTCCAAAAGTAGCTGTCTTGAATTGAGTGATATCAATTTATTCTAAGCTACTACACTGTCTCTGATTTTTTGTGAACATATCAAAGACAGTATTTAGAGCGGATTATGCCTTCGATGTGGAATGTGTTAACCAAGCACAAGAGGCCCGAATTGGAAAAACGTTGAATGTAAATATTTTTATTGATAGATAATTCAATATAATTTTTATTTAAAGATAATTTCAAATCTGCTTTATGAACGGCTCTGGCTTAATACAAACATATCTGCCCCTTTAAAACCGTACATTCTTGGATTCCTGTTTAACACCGATCTGGCTCTGAGCAAATGTCCCTATAATGTCTTGGGACGACCCTTGCATGGCCTTCCTATGATTAGATCAATAACCATGAGATCACTAACGAGGCTACAAATTTGTATATTATCAAAGCGTGGCACATTCATGCGCACCGTGCGCCTACTAATAAAACACATGATAGACGGTTTACCGCCACGTTTTTATTGCACTACTTATTTCGCACAACACGCTCTACATTGCACTTGACATTGTACTATACATTGCACTTACGTATTGATAACAATCGTACTACTCTGTATAATCGCGCCTTGCATCACGTCTGACTCCATTGGACGCTCGATTGGGACTCTTGCTTCGGGTCACGGACGTTGTCGTAGTTGTCGTCTATTCTATGCTCACAACATTCAGAAATCTAACCTCGTCAGATGAAAGCTTGTAATAAATTTTAGCATTTTTTTCAAAATTAAGATGGTTTTGCCGTCAGATGCAGCAACACCATGGGAATCGAAAGTCAATCTAGAAAAGAAAATCAGTATTCAAAATTCTGAGGAAGTTAAAAAAGATCCTTCCTAATGTCCCAGAAAAGAAATGTATCTACTGTGAGTGACATAGTTTATTCGGGAGTATCTTTCCCTTCAAAAATCTACAAATTCTCTCAAGAAACGGTAAAACTTGTCAAATATTATCAAAGCCTAAACTAATGGCAAATGCTTCAGAGCTAAATCAGCCTTTTAATGAAATGGCCAAAAAGACACTTATCTGGGCTGAAAGCAAAGAAGATGCAACTGTTTGAAGACAAGACAGGCTTTGTTCCGAAGCTGCTAAAAAACCATCATGTGTCCTTCACCTAAGATAAACCGCATGGGTTGGAGGTCTCTACAAGCAACAAGCCTAAACACTGTGAGCCTACTTGGCCGACTTGTCGATCCCTGAACTGAGAGTACTTTGGCCAGTCCCTAAACTAAAAGTGAAACCGAAGAATGATATTCTCCAGTCAGATTAGCTGCAGCGCCTAAATTCCTTGCTTCCATTCTCATGTAGCGAAAATTCAGAAAAACATCAGGATCTTCAGCCTCACATTCAAATGAAAATTGGTAGGTAGTCAACAATGGCGAGTGTGAAGAAAATCAGTTTGAGGCTTTCTTAATTTTACATGAAGAGGCAGTACGAGTTTTAGAGAGATCGAGACAGCTCTAGCGTTCAAAGAGGACCTTGAGTCGACTCTAATTGGTAACGTTAAAGGTAATTGAAATCAGCTTCCACCACAACAAAGTAGCAACAGCTACTCTGATTATCATGGATTGTAAAAACCGGATTCGCAGACTTCGCATCAACTAATACTAACTACTAACTCGCGGCTGTTTAGTGAAAGTACGAGTCTGTACTCTTGCAAAGAGAATCAATAATGTCACAATATCTTTGAGAAAAATGCCATGACTGTTGCAGTGGGAGTAGATTGAAGAACATGTTGGTTTATTTCATACTACATGGCATGCGCTCACGGTACAAATTCTCTATGTGACATCGTCAATTATATAGGGGTTGCTGCCGCTAAGGGTTTTTGCCTCTCATTCTAGAAGCTCCTTCTAACGTTCATCATAAAGTTTGAGGTAGCTCAAACACAAATGGTTGAGAAAACGCACATTCTGACTTCGACTTGCCCTACAAACTATCCATCCACCAACCTTTCTCACCTCGGTTTGGAGGGAAGTTCTTTAGGCTATGTGAGTCTGTGGTTGGTATTCAAACCTCCTGAATTAATGAAGGGGCGTAGAAGACTGTCTTTAAATTTATCAGACGTACATATCCTTTAATTTGGGTACCTAAAGCTCAAAAGACTAAGAACGGACGGAGCAAAATTCCTAGTCTTGGTCCGATCTTCACTCAAATCTTTTTCGGAGAGCATATATCGTTGCCACGATCAGGAACAAGTAGATGGTAGACTCGTTACTCCATAGCTAGGACAGCGTGCAACCCAAATAGGTTCAAATGATCCTTAGGTGCAATGCGGAGCTCACCATCCTGTAAAAAAAGACACAGCAGACAGTTTAAAACGCAAAAAACTCTCATGATTGGTCGATGTACAGAATGAAGCTAAAGAATTTCAAGTAATGAGAACCTCAATGTAGTGATTTGCCTTTGCAAGGTTTTAAGTTCAGCGCCGAAGACTGAAGGTTGCATGCAGAGTCCTAAGGAATTATAATGTCCAAGATATTCAGCACGTCACACTGAGTAAGTCATCAGTTTATCGCTGCTTATAAGAAATTCAAACCGTTAATTGAGGTGGGTCAAAGCCTCCCTCGAATTATTTGAATTTCTGGGCCCTCGCAAAGGTTTTTCAGCTGGCGTCCAGTAGTCAATAGAAGCAGTGCTAACAAGGAGGCTGAAGGAGATACAACTTGTGTCTTTTGTCTGTTTTCGTCTGCTAGTTGACAAGAAGGAAAAGAAAATGTATATTTACTTTACTGATATTTTATGTCTTAGCTTTCAAGCTATGACAAATATTTCCTGCTCAGATCTGGGTTCAAAGAGCCGACGTTTCACTCACTATTTTAATTTAGTGAGCTGTAATGATATGTGTTTAGACTGTGTTCATAGTAGTTGCCGCAATGTTACACAAGAGTTGAGACTATGCATAGCAAAAATGTCTATGATGCATGGTAATGTAGCCTTTTAGCTATATATTATAGCTGAAGGTGCAAACTGTGCTGTGTTACGTATGAAAATGTGATATATAGATTGATATTATGGTGCTGGGAGCTATATATCATAGATCAGTGTACTATGCACATAGTGTGTGCGACCATAAATGCTTTGGTTTATTACATAGGACTATGCGCTATGAAGATTTTGTTTAAGTGTGGTATTTATTCGGATGAGCTGAATCTAAGGCTGTTCTTTCATCTTCCTGGCCATTGGAGCAGCCAAAATTGCGGGTATCTTTCAGACTTTTGATTCACTTCAGCGTAATCAAATATTTCAAATTAATATTGATATTTTCACATACTGTCAAGTGGCTATAAATTTTCTTGCTGATCTTTGTGAATTATCCAGAATTTTCGCTGAATACCGTGTATTTCCTAAAGAAGTGCCGGAACATTCGGCAGTGAATCGGATACCTTGTCATTATTTGAGGTAACCATATAGCCTACGAACATACAAAGTTCAGTAACTTGCAGCTGGAGGTCTATATCCCTTATCATCAAACTAGCCATTAGGCAAGATAACCTTGAGAACGCTAAAAAATCTTGAGCTAAAGAATCATCTTGTGTGACTATAAGAGTCTTCGGCTTTCACTCAAACGTACGTAGTACAATCTAGTCCCAAAATGGTATTAGTTTTGGCATTTCAAAAAAAAAACGGCACATTAGGTCATATAACTGTAACCGTGCTGTAACACTTTCTGCAAAAAATTCGCTGACATTTTTTTTTAAATGCTTCCGCTACTCAGAAAACCGGATGCAAAAATAGTATTTTGATGCTGACGCATTCTAATCTTTTATCAAAAATATATCTGTTGCAAATAAGAAGACGTCCTTTGCACATTAAAGCTATCAGGATAGGATAAAAATTTGAAGGACTAAATGACCGTTAGAAATAACAAGACCCGCAGTGAATATGATGTGATACATAGATTTGATGACAAATGATCGTCTCAAAGATTCTGGATGATTTGGCTCCTTTTGGAGACTCGTTGCTTAAAACTTGGGAGCCAATTTAAAGCTAATGCTTTCATGCATTATTCTACTGAATATTTAGCTATTTTCGTTCGTTGTGGGTACTAATTACAAGTAGATCAGTTGGCAAAAGATGATAGCTATCAAAAGGATTTAAAACTTGAAACGTTATTTTCAAAAATACTTCAAATCATGACTGACCTCAGTAATTATTTATAATGGACTAATATCGTAGCTTTGTAAAAACCAAATTAATATTTGGTTTCATTATTTTTATGTATCATCCAAACGATCAGATAACGTAAGTGTCAATGCATTACTTTACAACATCGTTAAAAAAAGTATTGCAAACAAACGGCTACAAAAATATCTTATTAATACAAGTATGTCAGAAATAAATATTCTATTTTTCAAGAGTATCTGCAAAATTCAATTTTTCGGCTTTGTAAGTAAATCAATTTATTTTGCAAAAATGTTCCTCCAGTAGTGCTTATTATGTACATTGACCAATGGTAATACATATTTTGTTTAGCAAAAAATTAGTTTAATCTAATTATCGATTTGCCGCATGATATCTCATTGCTGAGACAACTCTCTTTGAACTATGCAAGCATCACGGAAACTTGATAGTAGCCGCTAAGAAAGCTAGCGCATCGATAGAATATGAGCAATGTAAAGAATCTCGACTAGTAAATGATAAAAAAAAATACAAAAATAATCGGTTTTAATATGATTACAGTTACAAACTGCAATAGAAGCCTGTAATCTGTGCAGGCAAATGTAAATGCACAGTTGTTCAGCCGTGTCTTGATCATACTGAAGCTCTTGAAGGGCGTTGCTATTCCAAGTCTCATATGCAGCACTTGGGCATCAACTCCAAGATTCTCTGAAGCAATGCGAAAGATCAAAGATACACAGCTTCTCTAGCTTGGACAGTCACTGATCTGTTCTGAGTCTTAAGATCGTCGCATTGACTTGTTTACACAGGCCACTCTACTTGCACAGCTACTTCAATGAGTATGCAATTCAGCAGATACTCGTGCATATTCGTACTAGGTATCTTTCTAACAACCGACTCAATAAACCCATGTTACTCGTAGCTGGGCTTTGTAGGTCAACGGCAATAATAATTACAAAGAGCTGAACATTCTGTACGGTTGCCAAGTACTTCGAATAGTTTTCATAAAAACACAAGTGTGTCATCTAGATTTTATTAGAAGCGATGTGAAGCATCACGACGCGACGCCACCGAACCGAAGATATAACTGAGATCTGGAAATATTTGCTCACGCGACGCAGTTTCTGGTGATTAATTAAACGTTTTTAAATATATAAATTAAAGATGCAGCAATCAAATCCTCTGATTCTGTTCAAATAGTACTATTAATTAATAATTTCTCCAACTAGAAGAAGCTATTATAATTAATTAATGACTGTTGAATCTAAGGCTATTTGAGAAGGCTCTAATTAGATATTCTTGGAAGTAATTGCAGAATGTGATAATTTGTTATAGGGTTTAAGTAAAAGTTATTGACGAAATACATACGTATGTACATGGGATGAAATTTAGAATGCTGATATCAGAGCCGAGCCTCGTTTGACATGTAAAAAAGTGTAGTGATATATTACAGTGGTAACAACGTAATAAGCATTAATGCTATGACAAAAAACCAATGATACTTGAATATAAACATTTTATTTTGGGTAGTCACTTCTATACCTGACGAACCAGAACCATGTCACATGAACCAATTTTGAAATTTCTGTCGGCAAAGTTTTTTTTATCAAGTTTGTATTAACGGCCAATTAATGTGAGTTTTGAATTCTGCTGCCATTGTAAAACTTACTTTGAGGATGAAGATGTTTGAAGCAGCGACGTCCATTTTAAATAAACGCTAAGAACGAACTTTTTATGCATCGTAACTACCGTCTTAGTTGTAGAATGTCAATTAGACGATCATACTCATTTTGACTTTTACTAGCCGATGTGCAAGAAAAATTTGATGATTATGTTGCTTTCAAATATAAACTGCAGCTATTTTGAGTTTACAGTTCTATTAAACTATAAATTTTTATAAACTATGATCATATAAGTTAACACGACACTCACGGCCAGTGATGCAAATTTAGCTACATTATAGCTAGAAAAAGAACGTATTTAGTCATGAAATTTTTCATTTAGCAAATTTCGCTACTAATTTATAGATTATAAATAATTTAAATCTTTGTTTTGATTGTATTAATTTTAACTAGTTAATTAATATTTAAAACACTCACTGCTTGAAAATAATCTCCACAAATTCTACGGTAAACGCTAATGTTTTGGGAAGATACAATAGCAATTGCATTCCAACCAAACGGTTATCTTTCTCGACATCAATGTTCTGTCTTTCTGAACATTTTTTCTGAACTTTTTGAACAATAATAATCTTCCACGAACAGTATTATTTCTTTCGTTCGGTGCGAAGATAAACCGAGAGTTTTAACTCATTAGCAAGAAACTAAAATGGTAAGACAAACGAAATACGTTTAATATAGAAACAAAAATATTTCTTGCAAGCATGAATTGCGGTTAACAAGGGATGGATGAATTTAGTATTAGTCGTAACTCATAGTATTAAACTAATTAACTACTCATTATCCGATGTGCGTCCAATATTTTCCACACGAATTATAAAGGTTAGCTTAATAAAACTGTTTTCCAAAACCTTGGGTTTTGATTGTTGAAATTAGCTACATTTTTTATCTACTATGGGACATTTTAGCTATTTTTAGCTATGTTTTTCCTAAACTCTAGCTACAACAGGTGGAAAAAATTTGGCATTCAAATTCCGATTCACACGCGTAGACAGCGTAAAATTTATTTTCTTCTAAATTGAATATGATCACTTTGTCATTTTTTGTGAAACTGAATTTAGTCACGTTGCGAAAAAGATATGCTGCTCTACTTTTCCATATTCCACTTTTGCACGCTGGGACAAAGAAGTTTAAGCTGGGAAGAACATCCACTGAAGATGAATACCGGGAAGGGCGTCCATCCACGTCCCTCGCTGAAGACAACGTGAAAAATATTCGAAGATGTCATATTGGCAGATCGAAAAGTGACCATCAAGCATGTAGCTGAAGTTACAGGGATCTCGTATGGCAGTGTTCATAGAATTTTTGCCAACGATTTACATATGAAGAAGGTCTCTGTGCTGAGAATGTTAATCGACGAGTGAAAAGAGAATCGAGTCGACATTTCGAGGGCGAATCTCGAAAAGTTCCAGGCAGATCTTCAGAAGTTTTTGTCGCGTTTCGTGACTATGGACGAGACTTAGATCCACCATTTTGATCCAGAAACCAAACAGCAATCGATGTCCTGGAAGCCACCCTCTTCATCGATGCAGAAGAAATTTAAAGTGTCGAGTTCGGCAGGGATGGTTATGCATCAGTTTTTTGGATCGCTGAAGAAATTATTATGGTGGAATGTTTGGAACAGGGAGCCACTGTATCAGGCTTTTACTACGCAGACCAAATAAGAAGATTGTGGGAGGTGATTGAGAGAAAAATACGCGGCAAACTGCGAGCCGGAGTGCTTTTTCATCAAGAGAATGCATTGGCTCACAAGGCTGCAGTTGCGATGGCTGCAATTCAAGAAACAGGATCCACCATATGCGCAAGATCTAGCTCTCAGTGACTTCTACCTCATTCCTCGGCTCAAGGAGGCAAGAAATTTGAAGGTGATAGCGAAGTGATGGCCGTGGTTGAGACGTTTTGGGAGAGTATCTTGGATTTGGAAAAAAGCTGGACTAAATCTAAAAGTAAATATTTTTTTAAGTTTAATCATCTTGGTTTATATTGATTATCATTACTTTTGGATCGACCCTCGTACCAGCAATAAAATCGGCTTAAATGATCCGGGGTGTTTTAATTCAAAAGAAATAAAACGAAAAAATAGTTTCTTTATTTTGAGCTTTGTTAACTTATTTAAGAAATACGGTCAAGTGTGAAACTTCAGGAATTGTTCTCGATCCAAACGAATTGATATTTGGTTAAACAAATAAGGAATTCAAGTTATTTCAATTTTTTTTTTTAATTAAACAGCAATGCAAGAGATCAGATGTAATAGTGTTTAACAACAGGAAGTTTATTACATACTACAGCTCCCATTCAAAACACCATGTGCTTGGGGTAGACTCCCTAGTTAGCCAAAAAGTAAAGTCTACCATCATCAGCTTTAGCACTGTTATTGAAAGGATATGCACCCTTCACGTTTTGAAACAAATTTCCAAACATTAGCGACATAAACGTTTACGGAGAAAAAAAGCATATTAAGAACAGGTCGAGCGGATCATCAATACCGGTATTATGATGCACAAACCATTCTTGGAAATTTTAGCACCAAAATATTTGGAAGCTGGTATTCAGGTATTACACAGGTGCCTAAAGTGTGTATGAGAACACTAATTACAATGGACTTGGAGTCATAGAACTATCAGTATCGAGGAACTTAGTCGTTGCGAGTACCAGATTCACGCGGAAAAAATCCATAATAAGAATAAGGGTATCACTTGATTGAGCCACTTGTGATCAGATAGACCAGATATTGATAGATCGAGCCAGATGACGTTATGAACATATCGAGGTGCCAACTTAGGCTCGGGTCACTGCCTTGTTGGTATCGTTCTCCGAGCGCGCATTGCTTTAGAGAAAAGCATGCCATCCGAAAGTTTGTTTTTTTTACCGGGAGTGCTTGGACTGTCGTAGTTAAGTTAACTGTTTTTAGTTAACTTTTTTTAGTTAACTTTTGAGTTTTATACACCTACAGATTACATCCCATTTTCCACTCCGACAAAAATTTGAGCACACAAACATTTGATCTTCAACTGAAAATATCTCTATCTCGCACAATTCCACACAAAGGTTATTTTATTTGAAACACCTAGATATATACCAATATTTCGTACGAAATTTTCCACTTTTTTTAGTGTCTTCTTGTCTCCAGTTAAATCATTAGGCAAGAGCAACTTATTTCAAACACATATTTTTATCAATGGCTTTAATAAGGCAATCCGTGAGCAAGAGTCGAATCTATTGGTTTTGATAGACATCAATTTAATGAACTTTTCTGCATACATCTGCGAGCGAAATCTCCATTCGGAAGTTTATCTTTATAGTGGATTTAATACACAAAAGTTTATTCTCAATTAAATGCTGAATACTTTTCACTTACTGACGGCTAGTAGAAATCAGCAACATCTGTCTCCTGTTGCAAAGGTTCGGATCTAATCTTAAAATAAAATATTCATTTTCCCGTCGATTTCTATTCTAAATTCCCAATATTTAACCATGAAAGGACAACTCATTACTCTACCCTTTCAAACGGCCAATAATTACCGTGACCGTTTCACTCTTAAACGATAATGTGATCCTAGAACTCATTATAAAACTCCGTCCAATACCGAAGGTGCTCTGCAAAGTGCTTTTCAACAAATCTTTTGGATTATCTGTACAAGATTCATCCTTTTTGCTCTCTGTAATGCAAGTAGAGTATATTGTCCCGCTGGCAGAACATATAGAAAAAATACGGCAGGTGTTGTGGGATATTGTGTTTTTTCTTTATTTATCAGCTGGGACTATGATGCTTGTGTAGTGTACCCTTCAAGCAATGCGAGTGTTGTTTTTTTGCTATTTGAAAGGTGTGAATGTATGTGGACTTTGATTTTAGATGAGGATAAGGTTATTTGGAGTTGAATTTATTTTCAATAGTGTGAAAAGAAGATTTACCATACATTCCATTCGGATATGATAAGATTACAAGTTATTTTAGATACCTACATATATGGTCAAATGAGATAATTGGTTTGGAAGTCCATTGTTTCGGTACCGAATCAATAAATTAACCCACTCATTCACAATATAAGAATAAAACGGAATTGAAAATTTAGGGTTTAGTTTCTTTAAATTCTCAAATGGCTCTGCACATGAGGCAACAATGCAATAGAGTAATGGAGAAAATTTCAAAATTTCACATGAACATTTTGAGAAAATTGTGCGCGTTCTTAGAAAATAGTATAATTGAAATTATTTACTTTTGAAGAAAATATTATGTTTCCCTGATTTGATTTTTAGTAAGTTTTATACAACATAGGGTTACATTGTTTGATTTATTGAAAAAATACTTCAAAATAAAAATACTCCAAAAATAACAACAAAAATACTTAAATTAACTTTTTTTATGCATATAACGAAAACCCGACTAATTTTTGTTCTGTATAAAATGTTATGCAATCGAAATGTATATACTATTGAGCATATTTTATTATATTTCCGTGCATGTTTAAGCATTTCATAGGTAGACGTAGTCCAATGCAGAGTTATTACAGTATTTGATCACGAAAAACGTCTCATTTTTATGATTTTATTATTTACAACGAAAGAGTTTAAAAAAAATGAAATTTAAAGTTTTGAAATAAGTTTGAATGTATTTTCGTCTAATATATTTTAGCATTTTTCCAATTCTCATCGTTTTTAAAACATTTTTTTTCGTATAAAACAAGAACGAGTCAATCGATTGAAAATCCCTTCCCTCAATCATGAGCCAAGGATACAAACTATAAGAAAATTTTTGAATTTTTGATTTTATATGAACCTGCACCGAAATATTCTGCCTATACTATAGGGACATTGCCATTTTATCTTCGATTCCAACATTTTTTGAAAAGCTTATCTACAATAAAGTTTCTTCACTAGTTGATTCCCGTCTGAATGAGCAACAGCATGGCTTTAGAAAAGGTCGCTGAACTATCACAAACTTGACAATTATAGTTTCGGACGTTCTGTGTCAAATGGAGAAAGGCTATCAAATTGAATTAGCAAAGCTTTTGACAGAGTTGATCATTCTATCTTAATCGCAAAGCTGCACGAATTTGGACTTGCCAGGTCTTTACTTACAATCAGCTGGCTAAGTTCCTACCTCCACAATCGAGTCCAATTTGTAAAATTTCAAGGAGTTTTAGGAAAAAAATGTTTGCTTCCTCTGGTCACTAGGCATCTTGACCCAGTTCTCTTTAACATTTTCATATCCGATCTTTCTGATGTCTTGTCAAACACACCTCACCTACTATATGCAGACGATCTCAAGCTTTACCACACCATTGAATCTAAATTGGTGATGGGCTCAAAAACACCAAACATTTTGAAAAAAACGTTTGGCTGCAAAAAAACCAACGAACAGTTTTTCCAAATAGCGACAAACAGAATTTCTAAAACGAAATTTTTTTTCTTAAACGAACAGCATTTCTAAAACATACCGTTTTTCTACAACGAATAGTTTTTCTAAAACCAATCATTTTTCTACAACGAACCGTTTTTCTACAACGAATAGTATTTCTAAAACCAATTATTCCAACTATTCTACAGCGAATAGTTTTTCTAAAGCCGATCGTTTTTCTAAAACGGACAATTTTTCTCAAACGAAAAGTTTTTCTAAAGTTTTTCCAATCGTTTTATAAAACGAATCGTTTTTCGTTTTTTTCAAACGAACCATTTTTCGTTTTTTTTAAACGAATTGTTTTTCATCGTTTTTCGTTTATTTTAAACGAACCGCATTTCGTTTGTTAAAACAAACTGTTTGGCAGTGGAAAACTTTTTAGCAGCGGAAAACAGTATTTTCGTACTTGCGAGTATTTTCGTACTTGCAAGTATTTTATTCAAATATTCAAAAAGTTTTTAGGCCAAAAGGAGCTGAAACCGGACAAAATTGGCCAATTTTGGGTTAGAGTGGTTTGGGACATAACAGACCAAGACCTATTGCTGTGATACAAAAATTTCAGTTTTGTAGGGGAGTAAAGGGTTTTTTGGCCATAGTTTGGCAAAAACTAACTTTACGGCGCTTTCGATGATTGAAAGTGGTCGGGGAGTACAATAGTGATATTTTAAGGGCGAAAAAAAATGTTTATAGGGAAAATTGGTCCAGCAAGAATTCGGGGACCTCCCTGAGTTGTTTCGGGCGAAATTTCCATACAAGTCTGGGAAAAAGCGGCCTAGTTTAGCAGATACAGCCAAATGAAATCCGCCGGAAAAACTAAAAGTAGCACTAAAAGTGCCAAGGAAGAAAAGGTTGAGATCCTTTTTGGACCAACAGTTGGCGTCTCCGGGTCGGCTGCGGCCCTCCTCGTGACTGCAGGTCGCCACGAGGGTGTCTCCAACCCTACCGGGGTTGTAAAATTTACTAGACCGCGGAAGGTAAGGTGCCCCTGTATTCATGCCCAGCCTTACGGAAGAGGCTGGCCCCCTAGTGGTTGCATGTTTAATAAACGAAACATTTATTTTTATCATTTCTTAATAAAATTTTCGGCAAACTTCATGCTTCAATGAGGCGAAGTGGAAATCCGACTGTTTTAGATTAGCCAGGAAAAGTTTGGAATCAGAGATCGCTCGATGAAAAGTCATATAGATGACAACAGGATTAGTTGGTCCTATCTTATTATTTTTTTTACTTTGGTCATTTGAACGAATACAGGAGGTGCTTTCTACATAGAATAAAATGAAAAATAAATTATATTGATTGAATTTGATCATTTTTCTTTAGATGTCCCCTAAATTGGAGAAAGACTTGCCAAATAAATGACCGACCATTGGAAAGTTACGGACAAGCTGCACAGACTAATGACTCGGTATTCTTTGAAGGCCATCTTGCACCATCACCATTCTAGCTTGGGAACGTTGTGTCTGGAGGGTGGGGGAGGGCATATCAGTCCATTCCATTACATTACTGCAAATCGTATGCATTGTATGTATATATATACGTAAATACTTCAAACAGGTATTTGAAACAGGTATTTTTCGTAATCGTACTAGTTATACCTACATAGTATGTGAAAATCCTAGTACGACCCAACTCTAATTGTCGAACACCATAAAATTTGTTTCTTTTTGTTAATTCAAACGGTTTTTTTCAAACAGTTTTAAAAAACAGTTGTTTTTAAAAAAACAGTTCGTTTTCGTTTTTTAAAAACAACAAAAACGCCCATCGCTAATCTAGGTTAGGTTAGGTTAGGTTAGTGAAGAGGGCTGCCGGGAACATGGTCAGCATTAGGCCACCAGTTTGGACCCATTTGCCACCCTCATAGACAATCACACGCATTCACACTTACAGCCATGGCACTGGCGGGACTCGTACCCGCAGGCCCCGTAGCATGCCGCTTTTTTTGGCTTGACGCCTTAGCGAGCAGAGCTACCGGGCCCCCTTATCGCTAATCTAAATATGATGCACTTTTTCTTCAATCTATGCTTGACCCACTTGTTCAGTAGTGCAATATTAACAAGCTATCGCTTAACATTGGTAAGTGCCAAATTATAAGTTTTAGGCATTAATGCAAAGCTATGCAGGACACTTACTTTCTCGGCAACAGCTTATGAGCTCGCGTTGATAGCGTTGTTGATCTCGGCGTTGTATTGGAAGGGAAACTTCGTTTCACCTTGCACTACGACAAAACTCATTCCCATGCGAAAAAGCAGCTCGGCTTTATTAAGATCATTAAACACTGCACTGGTACGCTCTCTCCTTGAATACGCCTGTATTATCTGGAACCTAGCTTTTGTAAACCACAGTAACAGATCAAGTCATTTTGCACGAAAATGGCTGCTTTAATTATATATTCCCAATTAGTTGCCTTTCTTCATCTTGACTTTAATAGCTGTACCTTATAGTTTACTCGAAAACGAGGTTTTTCTGTATCAAACTTGGATGGCAATGTAAGAAAGAACTGATTAGAGTTGAAAGCGATACAGATAAGAGAAATTTTGTGAAGCAAGAAACCAAACAACACCCAAAACATACTTGCCCAAAGCATATCCATTTATTCATCATATTCATCAAATCATCACTATTCTGAAAGCTATATGGTTCCTTTTAAAGTCGAAGAATATTTTTCTTTTTTGTTACTAATGTTCGAAGAACATTAGTATTAAAATTGATTTGGCCAAAAATGCATATTTCTATATATATATATATATATATATATATATATATATATATATATATATATATATATATATATATATATATATATATATATATATATATATATATATATATATATATATATATATATATATATATATATATATATATATATATATATGTATATATATATATATATATATATATATATATATATATATATATATATTTATATATAAATATATATATATATATATATATATATATATATATATATATATATATATATATAAATAAATATATATATATATATATATATATATATATATATATATATATATATATATATATATGTATATATATATACATATATATATTTATATATATATATATATATATATATATATATATATATATATATATACATATATATATTTATATATATATATATATATATATATATATATATATATATATATATATATATATATATATATATATATATATCATCAAAAAAATTAAAAAATTCTGTGACTATTTCTCGGGAACGTGCCATCCGATTCGGCTCAAACTTTCAGGATACATTGGTGTATCTGCAGTCACTAAATGTCAATTATTTTTAACCCTTTGGCGCCGGTGGCCATTTAAGTGATATTTTTAATATACCTATTTTTCCGTCCAAGAATAATTTTTGTAAGATTTACGTTAATAAAATAAATTTTGAACGTGTTTTACATGTGAATCAGATAATTTTTTGGAATTTTTTAGCCCCATGTGTGCGCTAGGTGCCTAAAAAGAGAGCGGGAAAATTTGAAAATTTTTAAATTACAATAACTTTTGATAGAGCTATTCAATCATTATGAAACTTTCAGAAGATATTGGTAATATTTAGTTGTAAATTTGTGTAGCTTTTAATGCGCATGTTGGCAACCCTGTAGCTAGGGCAGGCACTGAAAGTGAAAACCTTTAAATCATCGAATCTCCTGAAAAATTATCGCTTTTTGGAAAAAAAAAAGCCACTCATAAACAAGTCTTATGCATTGTGTCTATAGTCAAATTAAAAAATTTGAAATTTCACAACGGGCACGCCTGGTAATCCTTTCCCAATTTACCTATATTTTTAACATCAAAAACTTCTGTTCACGGAAACTCACGATCCGATAATCAGAATGAATTGAAATTTACCGAATATATTGGCCTTAAGTAGGACCAGGTCTGATAGAAGCGATTTTGGAATGAGAGCAATTTTGTGCCAGTGGTGCCATCTTGGAAAATCACTTAGAAAAATAACTGCTTTTAACCCTATAAATTCTGATTCAGTCATTTGATTTTAACCATGTTTGGTAGAAGTTTGGTTGAAATATTCGGTTGGCGCTGCCAGCTTTGGTAATTTGTCTTAAATTTGGAAAATTCCTGAGGAAAATAATGCTCTTTCCCCTATAGCTTCTAGTACAATAGTTGAATCATAACGAAATTCAAATGGCAAATTAAACTTATTGTAGGCAATATTCAGTAGAAATTTAAGTTCAACACAATGCCAGGGTTGCCAGCTATGGTTGTTTTTGTATTTTGTTGTCATACCATTAGTAATCGATTTTAGCATAGAGTTTTCAAATCGTAGTGATCTTATAGTGAAAATAAACCCCAAATATTAAGATCTAGAAAGTTAGAAAACTTTTGCGAATGGTAACCCTAAATTTCTTTGCATCCCTATAACTTCCAATGCAGTCATCGGATCAATACAAAATTCGCAGAACAGGTTGACTTCAACGTAAGGCAGATGTGATATATTTTTGGCTTCGGTACTAGCAAAGGTGCTTCGTTCCAATAAATGCTTGCTTTGAGTATTTTCATCGCAAACATTTGCAATGAAAATAAGTAAACATTCTTTGAATTTTCTAAACTCTGGCCATTTCTCGGATGGCAACCCCAAACACCTTTCTACCGCAGTAACTTTCGATGAATTCACCGAAATTAAAATAAACTTAGATTCTATTAATACTTAGGGTGTATTAGTTTCAAGTAGGAAAATTAAGTAGTGGTAGAATACGCACTCAAAATCTGCACAAATCCTCTACTGCTCTTTGGACATTAGTGTTTCTAGCGGTTTTGATGCGCTAGGGTTTTTTTTTTATATTTAAAACAGCGACTTCACTGAAAAATAATCAGCGCTCCGTATTGATTTCGTCCAAATTTTCAAAAAATTTTACATTCGCAAAAAACCCACATTTTATTTTGTGTGGCTTCAATATTAATGGCAATATACAGATGAAAACCAAGAGAGGATGAAATTTGTGATATTTTTTAGGCTGTTTATTAATCAATAAATATAGTATGTAGCTCCAAACTCAGTTTTTACTCATTTTCGAAGAAAATTAGTGTTAAACTCGTTTAGCCGAAAATTCATATTTCTTTATATATATATATATATATATATATATATATATATATATATATATATATATATATATATATATATATATATATATATATATATATATATATATATATATATATATATATATATATACATATATATACATATATATATATATATATATATATATATATATATATATATATATATATGTATATATATATATATATATATATATATATATATATATATATGTATATCAGCAAAATGATTAAGGGAGATAATCTCTGGAGTGGCGGATCCGATTGAGCTGAAATTTTCGGAGGACGTATATAGATGTATATAGTAGGTAGGTCCATGATATGCTAAAATTCAGATATCTTAAATTTTTTGATGACGGCGAGCGTTTTAGTGAATTTTGAGATACTCCTATATTTCCAAGCAGCATTAATTTTTGTTTAAATAAATGTTTTGGAATAAAAACTTATTATGTTTTAAGCTTGTCTATGATAAAGAATTGGAAATTTCGAGCCGTGTGTGGGTGCAGCGTGCCTAAAAGTATGCAACGACTTTTTTTCAAATTTTGATGTGTCATTACTTCTGACAGAAATATTGGATCATCGTGAAATTTGCTGAGCGTATTGATGTTGACTAAAATTTAACACACATGGATTTTCAAGGCAGTGCGAGTAACCCTGTAGCTGCGGCAGGCTCCTGAAATAAAAATCCTTCAAATCATTGACCCTCCTCAAAAATTTTTGATTTTCGACAAAAACTTCAAATCATTGATAAATCTTAACCTTTGTGCATCATGTCAAATTAAATTTTTTTAAATTCCGATTAGCACAAGAACGGCAACCCATCACCCAATTACCTCTATTTTCAGCACTCGAAAGTTATGTTCACGAAAACTGACGACCGGATTCTTCGATCATAATAAAATTTACAGAACATGTTGGAATTAACTAGGACCAGGTCTGATAGAAGTGATTTTGAAATGAAAAAACAGCTTTTTGGCCTATTACTTCCCATTCAGCCATCACATTTTCACACAATATTTGGATCTTACTTTAGATAACATTTGGTGAAAATTTGGCTGAAAAATTAGAATAGAGTTGCCAGCTATGGTGATTTTTGTCTCCTAAATCTTGCAAATTTGCTCAGCAAAATAAAACTTTTTTCACTATAACTTCCGGTCCAGTGTTGAAATCAAAACGAAGTTCACGCAGTAAATAGACTTTGATGTGAGTCAAATGTTGTAGGAATTTCGTACAAAAATCCTGAAAGGGCTGCCGGCTATGATCATTTTTGTAATTTTGTGGAATTTCTTTACTGAGCGATTATGCTATTAGATTTGCAAATGGGAATGATCCTGCAATGAAAATTAACAACAAATATTAATGCTTTAAAAGTTTGAAAAGTTTTGAGGGTGCCAACCCTTTCTTTTCACCTGTATAACTTCCAGCGCAGTGATTCAATCGAAACGAAATTAACTGGTTGGGTTTAACACGTGAAGCATATTTGGTCTATATTTTGCTTTGCTGCTAACATAGGGTAACCAGCATTGGCCATTTTCGTAAATATTGCACCAACAGATACTTCAAATTACGTACTCATATGCAAAGCATTTGCAATAAAAATAAGAAACCAATTTCTAAATTTTCCGAATTTTGAAACTTTTTCGGATGGCAGCCTCAAACAACGTTTAACCGCTGAAGCTTTCGATGAAATCCTCCGATGAGAACGAAATTCAACGGATAAGTTGATTTAAGTATGAGCTTGTTAAGGTAAACTTAAGCTTGTTGGGAAAGTGTTGCCAGCACTGAACATTTTCATCATTTGTGTTATAGTTGAGTTTTGTTGCTTTGGATAAGGAATGGTTGATATGATTCTACAAAAAAGTGTATTGCGTCTTTCCAAATTGTCATTGAAAGACAATTTCTTCGAAAATTAGTTTTCTAGCGGTTCAGGTGCGCTAGAGTTTTTTATATATATATATACGTATATATATATATATATATATATATATATATATATATATATATATATATATATATATATATATATATCAGCAAAATAATTAAGGGAGATAATCTCTGGAGTGGCCGATCCGATTTTTATGTATTATAATTTATAGTTTCAGTACCTCGACCCAAATACACTTTTGGGAACCTTTTGATACATTTTTAGCAATATTGATACACTTTTTGAAAAAAAATTGATACAGCTGAAAATTTGAAAGTGGGAGCACTGGTTGCAGGATTGCGAGGATTAAAAACGTTGATGATAAAATATTGTGAGAGTTTTTAAAAATCGAAATAATTTTCTATTTTTTCATGAAGTTTATGTTTTTAGTCCAAAATCAATCGACAAGCTCTTTAAACAGTGTCAATGGCCTAGTGAACGAAGATATGCATACGCAACTCACGTAGATCTTTTTTCTAAATGAAATGCTATCGAATTCAACTCAAAACAACACCATTCGTTTTCAATTACCGGCAATTGCATCACTTAACTGCACCTTTATGCCAATCTAACTGATACCAGAAAAATTTCATGCCACTACGATTGAATAATACCGGTCCATTAAATTTATTATGGAAAATTGTTTCGGTTTTGGACTGCTGTAACGATTTTCATTTCACCTCTGGGGCGTTTTCTGCTCCGATATATGAACAACATGTGTGTGGTCACAAACATTTACTGCATGTTGAATATGCAATAGATACGCGTACTCAGTTTACTGATACTACCACATACTCCGATATGGGATGAATTTCAATAAAAAAAGTAACATAAACGGTTTTTCAAGTAGGATTTTCTTAAGGTGTTCCCCGGAACGTGGATAATAGTAACAGGTCACGTTTCTTTCAGTTTACTTGATAGTCAGCAGTTATACGTAATTGTAGTCGAGAGAATGTAACTGTTGCGCTGGGACGGATTAGATAAAGTAATTTGCAAGAAAGTGAATGCGAACACATTGCTGAGCTTAGTTGAATGGTAAATAGAGTATGTATTTAATGTAAAGAAATTTTCGAATAGCTTGCACTGAACATATCCCAATTCGCATCAAATTGTTGCTAACAACAGTCATAATTGTTTTTTTTAACAACCATTCTAGGTTTACAATGGGGAGCCATCATCGTGAAAGTTTGTTTATATCATACATCAAGTTGAACGCCACACAATAGCAACAATTTTCAAATTTAATTAATACTATTACTTCACTATCACAACATTTCAATTAACCGCTGAACTGTTATACACAACGATTATCGCTTCAACAAACAAAGCAGTTCCAAATCGAATCCGTTTAGAGGACATTATCTGCACTACCTCTGTTTCATGCATCACTGCCAGAATGTCGATCGTATCTTTTAAAATCGTTATCGAACGGGTCAGCTCCATTTTTCTCGATGAGCATTTAATCATAGCGATTTATACACAGGCATACGTGCAATTACAAATCACACTCCTATTATTTACTAGCTCCGATAGCTTTCATTCTGCAAATAAAATTGTACAAGTTGATAATCGGGCGAATGTTAAAAGATTAATCGTTTGACCTTCTTATTTGAATGGTAACTATTTTGTTTATTCTGCTCGCAATAGGCAATTACCAATAAGCAGCAGGCGGGCAGTGCCATCGCAATGTTGCAGAGATGTTACCACCAATGCACACGAATTACGATGTGCGAGGAATTATTGTGCAAATTACAGGTGGTTTTATGGAAATGATGGACTGACTTACGCGATCTAATGATAATGTCAGCGTTGACCGCGTAGAAAGCTCTGAAGAAACAATAAGCGATTGATGCATTGCCTAAACGCTAATAATGGGTTCGATGGCAAGAGAAATATAATTTTTGACCAAACGCATGATTAATAGGTTCCAACTGGTTGTCTCAATTAGCCACGAATTGAACTTTGAAAACTAAACGTCTATCTATTGCAGACCATTTTAATTAGTTTACTGTATAATTTGCCGAGGTTGATGAATGTTAGTAGAGCGTCACTTATAATTTAGCAGACAGAAATGAGCCAAATACACTACATTGGCCTTTGTATATTATTTAAGGGGTTTCCCCCCACTTGTAGCGCGAAAAATAGGCCATTTTCATGAATTTTTTTAAGGAAACTACGAAACTTTTTTAAACGATTATTATATTATCTTAAAATGCATACATTGAACATCTTTCAGTAATTTTTTTATTGAAAAATTTTACATTGTTAAATTATAAATGGGCGTCAAAACAATGGTATTTTAATTTTCACTTTTTGCGGTGACCAACATTGTGTCGAACTGGATCATCGGAAATAAAAAATAGCGATGGATTTAGTTAAATAACAGTATAAACTAGTGTTTATTTGAAGGATTTAAAACAATATCCATTTTTCACAAAATGGCGGACAGTCAAAGTTAATGGTTCAATTTTCACTTAAAAAAACGATCGTCTTTTGGCTATACAACGGACATTTCTTATCAAAAAACAAATCGAACGATCAAACACTACATTTCTATGTATTGAATAAGCCTGCCAAGTTTTAAAAAGATCGATTCAGTAGTTTTCGAGTAATTTTGGTCACCGACTTCAAAAATGTCGTTTCGAGAAAAACGCGTTTAAAGTTTCAATTTCAGTTTACACGGAGGAAACAATTTTTTTTTATTTTCCATATAATAGCTCTTCCGCCGACGATGCCGCTTCCAAAAATGCAATTTGCTGTTACCTTCTCAGCATTCTGGCTTCCCGAGTTCCCTCGGCCGCAACAATAGATAGAAACCGGAAAGCGGGTCGAGCGCGGCAGACGGCAGATTAGCCGGTTTTATAAGTAACGGTTTCTTCTCTTTCAACGCTCATATCTCGGTCAATTTTTTTTTGGATCGACTTGAAATTTGAAGGACGTATTCTCAGATAGTTATACTTAACAAAAATGCAACACAAAATAAAAGAAAAATTTCAAAGTTACAAGTGGGGGTAACCCCTTAAAGTCACACAAAACACTAAAATTACTGATTAGCCCAGTCATTTTAGCATAAAACCTCGGAATGAGAGATAATAAGCTGAATTTTTGTATATACCTTCACTTTGGGGTCCTCAACGTTGCCTCAAAAGTCTCATAAAATCTCGTGTCTGCGTCGAGAGTTATTCAAGGTCAAAGGTGAGAAAAAACAGTTTATTGCGATTATCTTGGTTTCTATTGCTCCAATGATGTTAACACTTAGGATCGAAATTGTAGAACATAAAATTTGCGACACATTTTATTGGAAGCATTTTTTCCTGCGCTCAACCGTTTTTCCGATAGAGAGCGATAAGCGCGCAGCACTCAGTCATATGTACTGTAATGCAAGGTCAACCGTGAAACCTTCAGTTTTGAGTTATTTATCAGTAAATACATTGTATTTAATAACATTTTACTTATATTAAATTTATTTTAATATATATACATATAAATTACATATTTTTAATCTACCATTCTTTAAAAATTTAAATAACAAAAGTATTACTTTTCTTCTTCTTCATCGTCATCTTCTGGACGTTCGGGAATTTCTGTATCATTGTCATCATCTTCGTTGCCTTGAATTGGTGTTTCCAGACCTTCCTGAAATTCATGGTCAAGAGCACTCTCTTGCTCACAGTCACTTTGTAATGAAACAGCAACAATCTTATATGCTGAGGCAAGCTTGCCCATTACAGTGGCCACAAGATAAAGTGCATTGCAGCCCCGATTTTCTACATCGGCACCGTGCACCACATCCATTCTTACAATCACATAATAGAGTATTCAGTAATTCATTGGAAGCTGGTGGAAATATTGTTGGCATTGGCTCTAGGAACTCATTTTGGAGCAGGTTTTTTGGGGTTTTAAATCATGCCCTAACCATTTTTGAACTTGGTAATATACACGGCTTATATGCTGATGGGCCGCTGCACTTGTCAGCGAAAGATTAGATAATTGGACAGGTTTATTAAGTTTTGTTGATTTAATGAACTGAGTATATCGAAGATGATCGATATTATCCTCAGATTTTGGAGCATTGTATATCGCTAGTAAGATCCGAATGCCATTATCGTATAATTGTTGGACATGGCAGTTTCCTTCTAGAAAAACTTGAGCTAGTTCGTCGGAATTGGCAAGTTGTTCTAGTGCTTTTATGAAAGTTTTTTTCCCTTTTTTAAACAGTGCAGAAGTTGTATCACATCCACTGAATGCATGTAAAAATAAAACATGTTTTTTAGAAATGGGATATTTGTCAAAACTTGTTGAAGAATATATTTGTGTTTTGACATTGCCTTTGCCAACTTTTTTGATGTAATTGGGTGCGTCCAATTAAAATAACTAGTAAATCTATGTCTTCTCCGATAATGATGGCGGTCCTTTCATGTTTGGATTCTTCGATTGCTGTTTCTATAATTAGAACATCAGCATCATCTCTTGCTTCACTGAAAGAAAAACTCTTGGTTGGTTCAACTATTTTTAATAGTATTGCAACGATTCATTCAAAATCGTTAAACGAACTACGGAAAATAGTTATTTTTACTATGTTAATATAGTTAATTTAACGATATAAAAGTAGTTGGCTCTGGTTATACAAAAAATATAGCAACGTTCATGAAATCAACTGTTTTAATTGTTTCATAACCACGAAAATTAGTTGATAAATAAAAAAATATTCATCAATTCACTCAAAACTTCAACGTTTCGAATTATCAACAGTTTTTATGGTACTTAAACTACTTCGCAATAGTTGATTTCAGCAAACGTAATTCAGTGAGCAACGTCTTTGAAATTATTCTACGCAAAGTAGAATGGTTTCAACATTTGGACGTTTTTCATGCTCCGAATGAAATTGTTTATCAACCACGCGTCATGGTGCATAAAAGTAATCAACGATTTTCTTATGGTTGTTTTAACTATAGCCCTAGTTGATGCAAAAACAACTAAGGCAAACTGTTGATTTTTCATACTCCTCATACTCATACTCCTATTCTATCATAGAAGTTTCATATGCTACATGGCAAAATTGTGTTCGGTTTGCTGTTCGATATAATTCATATGCATGTTATGCAGTGAAGCCTTTATATTACGTTGTATGACGCTTTATAAGTTAACACTGTATGACATTACAGTGTCTTCCACTGTGGCAAACGCAGTGGGCTGCGACAAAGTGGTGTCAAAAATTGCTGTTAACACAAAACAGCGGCATTGCGGCAACGGCGCCACAGGGGGAGGCGTAAATGCCGCAGTTGAATTTGGTGAATCACAATGCGCAAACCAAATTCATTTTGTTTGTCTATTGTATTGCTAAATCCTGTTGTACGAGGATTAGGTTGGCTTGTCGCAATACACATCCGCCATCGCTTGTCTATTATACCATTCAACCTAATTCAAACAGAGTTAATTCAACCTAGTAGTGATGCCAACCTATGGTAGGTATCACCGCTAGCGGTGCGGCAAAATTAAAAATTTGGCAAATTCTGCCGCAGCGGCAAATTCGTACTATGTATATTGTTGGAATACCATTGTTTGTGGTTGCTTACTTTTTTTGCACCACGGACGTTGTTTATCAACCACGCGTCATGGTGCATAAAAGTAATCAACGATTTTTTTATGGTTGTTTTAGCTATAGCCCGTAGTTGACGCAAAAACAACTAAGGAAAATTGTTGATTTTACCAAGATTTTTCTTTCAGTGTTACTTTGTTGTGATATTTACACTCTCAAACTTTTCAATGAGCATACCAATAAGTTTCTTTTTATAACATCGATTTGACAAAAAATTTTCTTGGCTAATTGGCACAATCATTGTTTTGTCGAAACAAACTTCATAACATTTCGAAAAAGCAGCATTTCTTCTATGTTGTTCCATTGCTTTTATGTTTTTAGTATAGTCTGAGTATCCGTCAAACACAACAACAGTTTTTGATGCATAATGTGAAGAAATCCACCATCGATGATAAAAACCGTCTTCCCAGTTATAATTATGATAAATATTTCAATATTTAAAAAATTCCACATTTTAGAGATAAAATACATAATTATTTTACTACTTGAAATCTACTTTCAATAAACTTACATATACAAATAGTATTTCATTTAATTAGTTTTTAATCACACAA
Organism: Nemotelus pantherinus; assembly: GCA_963978885.1. NCBI lineage: Eukaryota > Metazoa > Arthropoda > Insecta > Diptera > Stratiomyidae > Nemotelus > Nemotelus pantherinus. The sequence continues at coordinate 66,732,369 of OZ022264.1, read as the reverse complement.
AGAAGGTAAATATAATTGAATGAAAATATTAAAAATAGGTAAAATGCTATTAAATACAATGTATTTACTGATAAATAATACAAATAATTCAAAACTGAAGGTAGTATTCACAGATATTCACGGTTGACCTTGCATTACAGTACATATAGCTGAGTGCTGCGCGCTTACCGCCCTCTATTGGAAAAACGGTTGAGCGCAGGAAAAAATGCTTCCAATAAAATGTGTCGCAAATTTTATGCTCTACAATTTCGATCCTAAGTGTTAACATCATTGGAGCAATAGAAACCAAGATAATCGCAAAAAACTGTTTTTTCTCACCTTTGACCTTGAATAACTTTCGACGCAGACACGAGATTTTATAAGACTTTTGAGGCAACGTTGAGGACCCCAAAGTGAAGGTATATACAAAAATGCAGCTTATTATCTCCCATTCCGAGGTTGACCCCTTTTTTATGCTAAAATGACTGGGCCATGATCACAATTGAACTGAGCTCCAATATCGCTAGTGTGTTTAGGATAGTGGAGAATTTCACCTCTTAGACCATTCGGGCTGAAAAGTTATCTCTATCAACGTAGTTTAGAAAATTCGAGGGTATAGCTAATAAATGTTATCTTAAAATTGCAAAAACAATAAGGCATACTTAGACAGAGTTAAAATTGCTTTATTGAAAACTTGGCAAAGACTGTTAAATTTACTGAGTTTTTAAATAAAAAACTAAAATTCATTCCAAATGTGGTACTCATGTTACAATTAAGCATGGATTCCGATTTTGTTCATATGACGAGCCAGTTTAATCTTTGTTAGCACAGTACGTGAAGCGTGATGTGTCCTGCGTCATGTTTCGAACTGTTTAGTGGAACGTCCGCGCCTGTGTTGGACATCACTCTCTAGTCCTTTTTATTTCACAGATCAGGTATTATTCTCAAGCTGATTCTGCCGCATGCATATACTCGTACAGCCAACTTACAACTGTTTTTGTTAAAACAGAGGCATCGCCCGTACTAAGGGCACCCTTGTTTTTCTCTCCACAGGAGTGGCACGGAGGATTGGTGTCGGGACTGAGCTGGTGACTGAATCGAAGGTTTACCTGCTGGGCTCTGAATTCAACAATTTACTTTGTCCAGCTCTGGAGCATAGTGCGCTGCGGTATACAGAGTAGCGATCGTTTGGACTAAGGGACACCTTGAATACCTCGGTAACAAGATAAGCAGGTTGAGCATACTGTGTAAGCCTATCAAACCCGTGGAAGGCTGTGGGGAACTCTACCTCACGATCTCAAGACGGGGAAGGGCAGTCATAGCTGTACGTTGTTCCAATGAAAGTGGGGTGTAGCGGGCGGAGAATGCTGATGATAATCTCGGCTGGTGTCCGAGAACGCTAACCTAAAACATGAAATATAAAAACAATATCTATGGATCTAAACAAAGACAATAAATACGAAAACAAAACTGTACTTACAGCTAGTACTTCTGAGGAAAAATCAAAAGAAGAGACCCCTCTCCAAAGGAGTTCAAAGTTGATGCAAGGTCAAACGGGGCAAGGTCAGCTGATCGAGAGATTTCCGGCCTTAATACTGGCTAAGGAACCCGCTCTGGGGGACTAACGCGAGAACGAGAGACGATACCACTCAGCAGAAGGGGATCTGCGGAATCGCTGGTCTTTTCAATTGAAGTGGTATCTGATTCAGTATTAAGTAGAGCAGTGTTGCAAAAAGGAGGCAGTGAACTGAAAGGTTCGCAAGCCACCAGAAGAGAATCGGCAGCTAAGTCACTTAGCAGAGCAGCAACTGGAAATGGAGTCAGTGGCAACAAGGCTCTGTAGCTCACTGTAAGTGTTGGAGTGCCTGGGTTTACTAAGAAGAGGAAACGGAACTCTCAATGCTCCAAGAAGAGAGAGGCAAACTGAGTGGCCATTCGTGTGGTGTTATCGAAGAAAACCTGAAGATACTCAGTTGAAACCAAGTCCTATGGCTGCGAGCAAGCATCAACGCTCGGGAAATAAAGCTTCCGTGAATGACAAGTGGACGAAGAAGCCAGGCAAAAAAAGAACTTGTTCCTTCAGGAACGTGGCTGTGAAAGACATTAAGCTGGGCGTCGTCAAGATGAAGGAGCATTTTGGGTGGGAACTTAGGGATGATGTGACCAAGGGTACGTTCAAGCGTATCACTGAAAAACTGCTCAAGTTTGCCATGTGAACGGAGGAAGGATCACCTTGCTTCAAAGGCTGCAACATTCTTTGCGGCCACATTGCCACAAAATTACTGGAGCGTTCCAAAGTCCAAAAGGCATTACCATGAATTGCCATAGTCCGGTACCGACTGAAAACGCAGCTTTCTCTCAGTCCTCTATGTCAATTTCGACCTGGGAGTAACCAGTTTTGAGGTCCAATGTTGAAGACTACTTCGCGTCAGCCAAGGTGTCTAGTATGTCTTCAATCCGGTGAAGCAGATAGCTGTCTTTCTTGATGACGTCATTGGGTTGTCTATAGTCGACAGAAAAGCGAATGATCCCATCCTTTTTTTCTCGTGGACTACTGGTGATGTCACTGACTCCTTGCCTTTCCATATCCTGGATCATTTTGCTCACTTCTCCTTATTTCACTTCTCCGTCTCGAAGCCTGTTGGATGGGCTTGGCATCCTGTGCATCTATGACTAGAGTCACCATGCTGGTTCTATCCTGATCATGCTGGCCTGTGGAGAAAACGTCGCTAAGCTTAGTGACCAGGTCAGAGGCTTTTCTGTATAGCTTCGCCGGTAGCTTGTTTGGTTCCTAGACTGCGGACACTACTCCACGGGTTTCGCTTGACTCCTGCTTCTTCTTGACATGTTGACCGTTATCTATTTCCAGAGATGAGAAACAAGCTGGCGGCTCCCAATGATGTTTCCTACCTAGATGTTCGTGACAGAGTCTGAAGTGTTGAGGAACCTAACCGGCACGCATCCCTCCTTGTTTGGACACACTAGACTTCGCGCTAAGATCAGATCGCGCAGTGCTGTTTTTTTCGTTGTTTTGATTACGAAACCACTAAGTCTGGTCCATATAACGCTTTCGCACGAGCTCGGCACGTCAGTGTTAGCGCTTAATATTACTCGTAACTTGGTAGTCTGGTCACTGAAGCCTTCCATCAGAATTGCGGTGGCTTGCAACGACGTCTTCACAACAGACTGACTTCGGTCAACTGACTTGATTATCCGATTATCCGGGGATAGTCGTAGTGGAGGAGTCGTCCTTGTCTAAACTAATCCCGTCTAACTTGGCGATGCCTAACTCGAACGTTTCCAAAGCTCTGTTGGACAGAACTTAGATCTTAAGGTTTCCCGCTGGAGATTGTTCCAAGTGTTGAAACATAACGATCAATCGACTGAGCCTGATCTTATCGACGCATCTAAAATACAGCTCGAGCTGTGTGTTGATTTGGAGCTCATAAATCAGATACGGGTCAACCAAGGTTTGCTCCACATGGAACTGAAGAGGATCATAATTAAGGTTGGGGTGGGCGAGATGACTGGGGATATGGAAGTGTGGGTGTTTCAAGTAAATCTGTCCCACAACAGAGCAGCAACACTAACCTGCTCCGGCACATTAGTCGGGAGCATGCTGGTACAGGAACCGCTTCTGAACAGGAAAGTGGTTTGTGGATTCGGTGCGAGTCTCAACGCGTTCCAGCCAGCAGGTAGGGACAAGACAAGAACTTGTATTGTCGCCAAAAAATAGCTTAATCTAATTTTGTTTCCTCAGTTTTGTGACGGGGATACGACCACTGTGTGCTGGGAGCGAAGGATCGCAGACCGCAGCATGCAGCGCTGCCTACTGACGGCAGTCTGATGGCCTTGAAATAAATGGGATAATTAATGGCTTCAAATGGGACACATATAAAACCCACTGCAGAGGCTATTGGGACTATTTTAGTTGTAAAGGATGGCCAGGGTTAGTAATGCAAGCAGTTGGGGACAATTGTTTTATGTATATATTAAAATTCGTTGCTGTTTAACATAGTCATAGTTGATTTTTATTCCAGGTTCGTGACATCACATGCAAGTGCGCTTGTTGTTTCCAGGATACACCATTTCTCAAAGATTCATAATCTTATAAGAATAAAATAATGAATCAGGTCGTGTTGAATTCTTTAATATTAATTAAATTTATTTAGTTATTTTCTTTTTTAATGCAGATTAAGCACCCAATGAGCAATATGTTTTTCACGAGTTTGTCTTGTGGATGAACTGTCATATCCATTACTACTTTGGCTGATGAAAGGCTATTCATTAGGAAACAAACCTGACGAAGAAAGTTCTACGCTTAACTTAAACAAAGCTTGGATTGTTGTGCAAAATGCATTCGGGTGCTTAAAAGGCAGTTGGCAGATATTGCAAAAACAAATCGATATTGATGTTAGCTTCGTACCGAAAATTGTACCAGTTTACTGCATTCTGCGTAAACTAAACTCAAAACTAACTGAACTACACAAAGGCTCGTGCAATGTGGCACGAACTGCTAAAGTGAAATTTGAATGCATCAGCTCAAAACATTTGAATTGTTTTTTCAACCATACGCAACTCTACTACTCTTTGCTGTTAAGACGTTTCAGGAATACTTAAGTTTTGCTTGTATGAATTTAGCCAATGTAAATTATATATACAGTGGTGCCTCGCATAACGAACGCCTCGCACAGCGAACGCTGCACACAACGAACTTCCTTTTCGTTCATTTCACGATTCATACAACGAACTTCGCTTCACACAACGAAGTCGCCCACTTCACACGATCACTGCCGATTTATTGCATGCATCCGCGCAGGCAGTCGTTAGTCACTGAGCAGTACGCTTAACTTACGCACGTGTCGCAGCAATCGTTCATCATTACAACGAAGTCGCCCACTTCACACGATCACTGCCGATTTATTGCATGCATCCGCGCAGGCAGTCGTTAGTCACTGAGCAGTACGCTTAACTTACGCACGTGTCGCAGCAATCGTTCATCATTACAACGAAGTCGCCCACTTCACACGATCACTGCCGATTTATTGCATGCATCCGCGCAGGCAGTCGTTAGTCACTGAGCAGTACGCTTAACTTACGCACGTATCGCAGCAATCGTTCTTCATTACGAATTAAATCGCACACGTATCACGGCAGTCGTCCTTTTAAGATAAACTCAACATTTTTTTTATATGATGGGTTCTAAAAAAAGCAGGAAGGTGATTTCTCTTGAAATGAAACAGGAAATAATTAGAAGGAGTGAATGTGGGGTAAAACAGTGTGACCTCGTCAAAGAGTTTGGCCTCAACAAGACCACCATTTTCACCATTTTGACAAACAAGGATGCAATAAAATCAGCCAAAGTAGCCAAAGGAGTATCAAAACTATTTAATGAAAAACATAGATCTTCAATCCACGAGGAAATGGAGAGGCTATTAGCGATTTGGATCAAGGACAGGCAGGTGAAAGGTGACGTAACAACCCAAGATATTATCTGTCACAAGGCCAAGATAATTTATGAAGATCTAAAGAAAAACATCCCTGGAAGTAGCAGCAATCAAGATAATAAAGAAGATTTCAAAGCCAGCAGGGGGTGGTTTTTTAGATTTAAGAAAAGGTATGGAATCCACAGCGTTAATATGCATGGTGAGGCTGGCAGTGCTGATAAAAAAGAAGCAGAAAAGTTCTCTATTAATTTTCAAAAATTTATTATGGATGAAGGATACTGCCCACAACAAGTGTTCAATGCCGATGAAACGGGTCTTTTCTGGAAAAGAATGCCGAGCAGAACCTTCATTACAAAAGAAGAGAAGAAATTGCCAGGACACAAAGCCATGAAGGACAGACTTACCCTCATGATTTCGTCTAATGCCAGCGGAGACCTCAAGATCAAACCTCTATTGGTTTATCACTCTGAAAATCCAAGAATTTTTAAGAAAAATAACGTTATTAAGTCCAAATTGCCCGTCCATTGGAAGTCCAATCAAAAAGCCTGGGTGACCCAAGTTATCTTCAACGAATGGATTCTGGAAACCTTTGCTCCTGCCGTGAAGAAATTCTTGTTGGAAAAAGAACTGCCGCTCAAAGCCCTTCTGATACTTGACAATGCCCCTTCTCACCCAAAAGACCTAGAAGAAATATTGCAGGAAAATTATCCTTTTATCAAGGTGCAGTATTTGCCACCAAACACCACATCCATTCTCCAGCCAATGGATCAGTAAGTTATTGCGAACTTTAAAAAACTCTACACTAGAGCCCTCTTTAATAAGGTGTTTGAAGAATGCGAGTTTGGTGGAGACAATATGACTATCCGAATGTTTTGGAAGGAGAAATTTGATATCCTTTTGGCAATACGACTTATACAGAAGGCCTGGGAAGAAGTGTCACAAAGGACCCTCATTTCTGCTTGGAAGATGCTTGTGCCTTCGTGGATTCAGGAAGAAGCAGTAGTTGATGACACAGAAGTGGTGAAGGACATCATCACAGTGGCCCAAAGGTTGGAATTAGAGGTAGAGGAAGAGGATGTAGAGGAGCTTATTGAGGAACACAAAGAAGAGCTGACAACTGAAGAGCTCCAAACACTTCTGGCCCAACAACAGGACAATGCTCAAAGGGAAGCGTCATCTGATAACGAGGAGCAACAATCAAACAATCAACCAATTCCAACTGCTGACATCAATAACATCCTGGTCAAATGGAAAGCAGTTCAGGAGTTTACCAATGCCCACTATCCGGATTCCGCTGAAGCAAACAGGATCAACGACCTGTACTCCGATACTCTTGTCCGTTATTTCCGGCAGATGTTGAAGAAAAGAGAGAAACAAACGACTTTGGACAGATTTTTCACTGCACCATCGGCCAAAAAGCGGAAAATGGATGAAGATGTGCAAGATTCGATTATTTCTTAAAATTAAAAAATGTGTGTTTTTTTCATTATGTTTTTAGATGTATCTAAATAAAAATAATAACAAAAAATTTATCTTTTTTTTATGTCATCTTACCATATTTTATGCCACAGAACGAATTATTTTTTTAACATGTATTGTTATGGGAAAACGCGTTTCACATAACGAACTTTTCGCATAACGAACTTGCTCCTGGAACGAATTAAGTTCGTTGTGTGAGGCACCACTGTAGCTTTGAATTTTGCTAATAAAACAGAAAAGTTGATTGAATCTTTTTATTTAATATTCCTAACTGGTAATTATAAACTAACACAATTTGAACCAGCTTACAACCAAATACAATAAAATTGAATTTGAACTTCTTACCCTACAAAGAAGATACTGCCTAATACTACGGATACACTATTGGTATTGATACTGTTGTGTTTTGCCCTTAAAACACATTTCGTGGATTCAATATTCTCCGCGTTAGAGCAATAAAACAGTTTTCTTTTACACCATTAGTCATACTTCTATTTAAATAAATAATTCTAAACACTAAACCGCGGACACTTTACTTATCGCTCTGTTATTAATCGCAATATTAACAGTCGCGTTAAAATTTCACATTTTATCGTTGTTTAACATTTCCGCGCCCGGATACACTTAATTCGTTGTGTCGCTTCGCACAATTCTCTGTATCAGACTATCGCTGCATACTTACTGTCGCTGTATACTAACTGACTGATGTTGATCTGATTTTGCTTCTAGAGGGCTCTAGACTGCGTTTTATTGTGCGGGTTGCTTCTCCTACATATAAAGAAGGACACGAAGGAGTTCACACTAAAAACAGACTTTATTAATTCTAACAAAATACCACACTACGACTATTAATGCGCAAAAAAAAATACTTAATTCTATTTCTCGTCACCAGGCTATGCTGTGAAGCTGCCGCAATCAACCGTCGGTGGTCACTACACTAGAGCCGCTCTAACCACCTGCTGGTAGCCGCTACATTATCTATAGATTGCTTTCGCTTTATGGTATAGACACACAAGGAAATATCCAAAAACTGCACAATGAACAAGGAATATCTAATTATACGCTTATTTTATTTAGGAAATAACATTGATGAAGTTTCTTCGGGCTCTTTAATTCCAGGTGAGCAAAGAGTAATGTGTGTGAGATACATGTCGATATATTTCTCGTCGTTTCTGGCTATTTCTGGCCCTGCTACGGGGCAATATGATTTGTTTGGTGTGAATGTAACAATACCATAGTATAGACCATACCATTAATGTATCATCCAGTTCTAGGCTAATACCAGCTCAGCGAAGCTCGACAAATTTTGCCCAGTATAGCGAAGAATTTACTGCGAGCAGAGACAATTTTGACAGATCATGTCACACAATACCACGTAGCTGCAGTAGTGTATCATCCTCCCAAGCTATCGGCACCATGGTATCGATGCCTCTGTTTTTATGTGAGCGGTGTATCATAAGCGCAATGACACACACGGCGGTTCTACCAAAGCGTTTCCCGAGAGGAGAACCGAGTCGGTTTAGTTGTGTATTACAAAACCGAGAGGGGCCAAACCGCGGTGTGTATCATCACAATGCTAAAGTAATGCACGACTATACTGACTCGGTTGTCCTCTCGGGAAACACGTCGGTAGAACCGCCGTCTGGGTCATTGTGCTTAGTTTAACTTAAGCCAAATCTAATTCGTTGAAATTTCCGTAGAAGTGTTTGGCACCTTAGCTGTTGCGCGGTTAAACATGGTCCTTTATCTCGTTCAAAAAAGTTGTATTACGCTGAAGTAATTTTTTAATGCGATTCTCCAACTTTTCGTCCTCGCGCCTTAAAATTGCAGACTCGAATTCAATCAAGGATTGCTGCTTCTCGAAATTCTTCTCCATTAACTCCTTTGGAATATTCTTAAATGTTTTGTTCGTAAATTCCATAGACTCCTGTTCTTCCTCTCATTTTCCAAAAACAAACAAAGAGTATTTTAGGAAATGCAAAAGGAGTGTATATACCTTAATTATATTTTTCCGAGAAATCTTTTTAAGAGAAAAGACAAAACATCTGAGTCATGGCTTGATAGCAATCTAAGGTATTTGCGGAATCTTTACAAAGTAATTACAACCTTCACAAACTAATTACAGCCAGCACTGATGTCAGAGATGATATCAAGGATAAACATAATGAATTAGCTCAAGAATTCCTGACGAAATCCCGTGACGCGTATGAGCGCTATATTAATACCATGGGCGAAAATATAATTCATGATCCTAAAAAGTTTTTTGATTTCGTGAACACCAAACGGAAAACTTCGGGCTACCCTACTTCGATGTACAAAAAGAACTTTTGTTCGTCATGCCCTCACGAAGTTTGTGACCTGTTCGCTGAGCATTTCCAGGAAGTATTTTGTTCATGTACATGCTTATCTAACATTCTTCTCCCTCAAACATTCCCACCAAATATCATCTGCGAAATATATTTAACTAGAGAGGAGATTGCCGAGGCCATCAAAGATCTCAATGTCAACAAGGGTCCTGGTCCTGACTTGCTACCTCCTAGTTTCATACTCGAATGCCTGGAGTCGCTTATCTTACCCGCGTATTTAATTTTCAACAAATCACTTTCTTGTGGGGTTTTCCCTTTGTTCTTGAAATCATCCCATCTGACCCCGATTTTTAAATGTGGTGATAGGCGGTCAATTGATAATTATAGAGATATTGCAATTGCCATTGTCTGTAATAAGCTCACTACTCTAATTGAACTTAGAAGAGGAACAACAATATGGTTTTAGAAAAGGCAGGTCAATTTCTACCAACCTCGTGATTCTCGTCTCAGATGTTCTCTGTGGCATGGAAAAAGGGCATCAAATTGATACCATCTACACAGACTTCAGCAAGGCCTTTGATCGTGATGATCATGATGTTCTTCGAATCAAACTACAGAAATTTGGTATCTCGGGTCTCTTATTAAACTGGTTAGCCTCTTATCTTCGAAATAGGACGCAGTACGTTAAGTTTCAGAGTATCCTATCCAAAAAATCGAACTTTTATCAGGTGTACCACAAGGTAGTCAGTTGGGGCCTCTTTTATTCAATATTTTCGTATCGGATCTTTCTGAAGTTTTAGCAGATATCCCTCACCTTTTTTATGCAGATGATCTGAAAATGTACCACACAATTAAATCGAAATCAGACCAATTCGAGAACAGATGCTGCTATCCACACCATGGCCAGAGCTGGTGAGCTTCAGTTGTCTATTCAGCCTGTCAAATCCGTTTGGTTGGTGCATGTTGGTGCCCAAATTCCACTCAGATCGGAATGCGGGCCAATATTGACCAATTGTAGCCATCTCAAACCAAGATGGTGTACACATATTGGCCATAGGCTTTGTTGGTCTGGCTTGGGCCAATATATATTTCCTACATGAGAGATACATGTATCAGACATATATTTCTCGAAGATTCTCAAACTGCCTTCTAGACAGTTATTCTACGTTTTATTTGTGATTGTTTTCGTTGTTTGAATTAAATTTATGAAATACATGTATGATATGTATGTCGAGTATTTCTCGCCATTTCTAGCTTTTGCAAACGAACCGTATGACGCCACAGCGTCATACGGTTCGTTTGGCGTGCATGCAACAATATATATAAAACGGTTAGAATTCAAATTTCGCCTGGACAAAAGTATTCGCCATATCCTAACATACTGTTGCATGCACGCCAAACGAACCATATGACATTGTGGCGGCGCCAGAAACAGCTAGAAACGGCGAGGAAATACTCGACATACATTTCATACATATATTTCATACATGTATTCAAACAACGAAAACAATCTATGGATAAAACGTGAAATAATCCTCTAGAAGCCAGTTTGAGAATCTTCGAGAAATATATGTCTGATACATGTATCTCGTACATGCAATTTGTAAACAAGACGCAGACAGAGTCCTCTAGAAAGCAAAAGCGGAACATTCTAGAACCCAAACCATGACTCAGATCTCACATGGTAACGGACGTTCACAATAGTTTTCCAGAAACCAGATCAGGAGGCTTCGAGAACCCGAGAGACACACACGCGACACGACTATAAATAACGCCGCGAGAGGAGCTGGCAATCAGTTACAAGCGAAAGTTTGTACACGCGAGCTAGCAGTGAGTTTTGGTACAATGGGATAGATTGTACAGAGTTAAGCGAAAAGTCTGTTACTGTGGAAAGGGAAACGGTTAATTAAGTATCCGGGCGCGGATGTATTTTGAAAGCGAAAAAGTGTTAAATTGTGACGCGGAATTATAATAGTGCGATCGTAAAGTGTAATCGATTTAGAGGTTATAATTAGTTGTGTAAATAAAAGTGTAATTAGTGTTTTAAAAGAAACTGTTTTATTTCATGAATGTGAAGAATATCGAATCCACGAAAGGTGTTTTAACGGTAAAACACAGCAATACATTAAAAAAGTTAACAATTATTGAAATGTTAGCAATGTTTAATATTTGGTTGACTTTCCACTTCGCTTAATTACCTCCCTTAAACGACTTTCCATTGAATATACTAACTTTCTGGTTGTCTCTGCACTGATTTTATCGCATTCGTCCTTTATAATAGATTTCAGCTGACTTTTTGAAGTAATATGGTGATGTCTTAATGACGTGTCGAGGGAATCCCATAAATTTTCTATGGGATTGAGGTCAGGTGACTGGGGAGGAGTTTTTAGAGTATGAGGTGTATTGTAGAGAATCCACAAACGTACTATTTCAGCAGTATGCTTGGGATCATTGTCCCGCTGGATATAAAAATCGTCAGCAATATTCAATTTTTCGGAAATTTTTCTTAAATTTTCCTATAAGATATTTAAATAATCTTCTTTTTTCATTATACCGTCAACAAATACCAGTTCTCCCACGTCAGATGCCGCCATACAAACCCACAACATCACCGAATCTGCACCATGCTTCATCGTTACTTGAATGTTATTTTTGTCGAACTCAGTTCCTACTCGCCTCCATACACGAATTCGTCCATCTGAACGGTACAAGCAAAATTTGCCTTTGTCTGAGAAGATGGTTTTATCCCAGAAGTTTGTTTGTTTTTTAATAAACTCTTTAGGAAATTTTAACCTCTTTATTTTGTTAAAATTACTTATGAAGGGTTTTTTTCTGCAACATCGGGAATTGTACCCATCACTTCGTAGGACTCTACGTATAGTACGAGGGTGAACATCGATTCCTGTATCTTCCTTAAATACTGCAGCGATTTTTGATGAAGTGGTTTTTGGTTCCTTTTTAACAGTTTTCGTGATTTCTCGCTTATCTCTAGCATTAAGCTTGCTAGGTCTTCCACTTCTTTTAAGATTTCGAAAACCCTTACGGCCTGAAAACCAAATATCTTTGATAGGTTTGATGTCCATAAACAAATTTAAAATTATTTTCTATTCTTCTACAGTGGTTTCTTTCCCTTTTCGACCCATTTTTACTTTTAAAACTCAGAAAATACCTCACAAACGCAATCGCGGTCAATAAGCTATGCTAAAATGTCGTAGGCTAGTATTCGTAGTGGCGAATACTTTTGTCCAAGCGAAGCTCGCACCATGACTAAACAATTCGATTTTTTCTTGATATGGTGACAGTAAGACACATTGCTCCGTATAAGATGTTATAATCAAAATACAGAGATAGTATTTTCGAAAGAATTCTCCTATATACATACATGTTTTTGGAAAATGCTATGAACAATCAATGTCGATATATGTCGAGCGGCGAATACTTTTGTCCGTCTGTGTACATATAAAACTAAATATATAATAAAATTATTATGATCTAAACTTATTGACACTTATCTAAACAAAAGAAAATATTCCTCCGGCGATCTCATCGGTGAAATCCTTCTACAAGCTATTATTTCACGAATCTTGCACTTTAAATGTGATTTAATTTCTCTCGTTTTGCTTAATATGTCGTCTTTTCCGAGTAACATCATTTATTTTAATTTTAAAACAGTTACGCAAGCGAAAGTGTGTATGAAAATGTGTGCACAATTTCATGCAATTTTCGAGGGACAATTCTAGGCAGTTTCAAAATGAAATTTCCCTAATCGTGTTAGTACTATTTAACATGAGTTTCCAGCACTGGTAAACTCCGCAAGGCCGGCCGAGCGGCAGCAGCAAACAACTCAAAGCGGCTTTTGGATTTTTGTCTTTCTTTCATGCATCGCCTCACCTCTGAAGCAGTTCGAATTCAGCAACCCAACACTGTGGAAAACAAGTATCTTTGTATCTATTGTACTGCTGAGTGCTAGCCGGCGGGGATTGTTTCAGCTGAATAGCGTTGCGCAGCCGTGCGCTCGGCGATCCGACACCTTTCGTTCAGTTTTAGTTTTATGAGAGCCGCTGAGTGTGGCGAAAGCGTGTACGATTTCCTTCGATTGCGTTCCGATTAGACTTGGATTTGTTTTTGTGCCGTTCTTTGGAGCAGAACAAAATTATTCACACGCCACCGTGGCGCAGTGACAACCTCCCGTGGGACTCCTTCGCGATTACATCGAACTTCCATCGAAGAATTCCTCCTTCCAAGACGATAATTTTGTATCTTCCAAACATTGGTGCCGTGGACGTTTCCGTGCTTTTACGGTAGAGTTTTCTAATTAATTACCGCTGATAGTTGCAATTGGACCGAACCAACGTGTTTCGCGTTTTCCTCGAATCGGCAGTGTTACGTGAATCACGACGATCGCTAAGTGGAAAATTCTGATTCCGGAAATATACCGTGCTGCTTGAGTAGACGGAAAATTCAAGCGTGCGCTATTGTGGATATTGTGAAAACGTCAAACGTGCTGGGATGCGAGTGACAGGTGAAAATTCGAATTTGGTGTTGTGAAGAAATTTTCTGTTTGAAGATTAATTTGCTTGGGAAATTTTCAATTGGATGCCAGTCCAGTAGTGAAAATCTGTGTAGTTTTTCTCGTGACAGTTTTCGTGAGAGTTTCAAACGTGTTAGATACTGCCGCTGCTACTCCAAGTGCTGCGTACGGACTACAGTGCCGATCGCCCACCTGTCCCGAGAAGCAGGTATGATTTGACATTTGTTAATTATTTGACAGCAAAGTATCTGTGAACTGTGAACCTGAGTTTCTTCCAATTGTATTGAAATCGAGGGAAAACTCAAAGCCGTAAAATTTCTCATTGTCGTCTTAAAAGGTCTCAGGCCGTTGGGTAATGTTTTTTACTTGACCAGTAAGTTAATGCGAAACCCTACAAAGCGAGTACTCATTCAGCAGAAGAAAATTCTGGGAAAATGTCGACGATTTTGACAAGGCAAAGGTGCACGATTGAATCACTGTGATGTCAGTGTTTACTTACCTGGTCGTTGCCTGCCTGAGCTGGCCGTCGCAAAATTATACGCTACAATTTTTTTACAGAATTGGGTCCGGTTTTTGCGTAATAGCACAGCATGGACTTATTGTTAGCAATGCAAAAGATTACGTTGCTTCGACCCGTTCTCTGGGCGTTTTGTCACTCTCGAGGATCGGGTCGGTGACTGTTCTAGCCTGCGGTGTTGTTTTTACGGGAAGTTAATTACAAATGTAAATTACCACACCGAAATCACGGCAGTTTGGGTTCGGTGGTCGTTTGACTGTGATTTACTGCCGTCAACGACATGGCCGCTAATTTACAGGTGTGATTTATTTAGTTACCTTGCTAGTCACCACAGCACTTAATGTGAGATGCGATTACGGCGATTATTGCTCGCGACCTCTTGGGTGCTCTCGTGGTCCGACCTGTGGGAATGTTTTTAGAACGGTTCGTCCAGAGCCAGTTCATTCCCTGGTGATATTGGACTTGGCTAGTTGTGTGCTTTCTGGCCATGCAGATATCTTGTTTTGGTCTCAGAAAACCGGTCCCACAACCAATTGGCTAGTAAGCGAAGGATCGACGGTAGATATTACGTCACAGGTCAGATTAGGTTTGTTAGATTTTGATTCGCTCTCGTAGTCGAGACGCACTTAACGAATCTATATTTAGTCGAGGCACAAAGGGTCACGTTGCGTTCCCTTTGCTTTCAGTACTTGCGCTTGCTTGCTAAAGGGGGTTCGAATGGGAAGAGCATTGTGCATCGGAATGTCGGGAAACGTTTGTAAACAATAAAGTGCATTGTTATGGGGTTGTAAATAAGGGGTTGGAGTTGAGGTCATTGGTCTTTGGCGAGACGATGTTGAGGATGGATTTCAAATTTGTCATCAACTGCTTGGTGAAAAAGCAAACCTCTTGAGATAAGAAAAGTACCTAACAGGAAATGAAAAGAAACAACGAGAAAAATTGATTTTTATAGTTGGTAACTAATGGATCCCGCAAAAATAACTCAGTCATATGCCTTAATGTCTGACCTGTTAACAATGCTGCTCTATGGAATAGAAGGAAGCATTTTGTGTGACAAATGTGGAGCATACTGTGCACCAAACTGATATTTATTTGGGTTGTTTACGATGACTGTCGAAGCGAAAATGAGCAATATGTACTTAAAAGGTCAGCTGAATTCAAATGACCAAATAACATGCTGCTAAAGATGTCGAAAATTTAGATATTTAGTGTAAATCATGGCTATTGACGCCAATGAATCTTAACTTAAAGCAATAGAACCAATTTTTACATCGTCGACGAGAACTACTTACTTCGAAGAATGTTTCAACCTTATTTAAAACCTCTTCCTATTCGTCATTAAGGTAAATGACCGTATTTTCGTCACTATACGTAATTTCGTCACATACTATATAACATTTCTGTCTAAAACAAGAAAATGCTTTATGTCAACTAACATAGCATAGGATTGTATGAAAATATGAAAAATGTATTATCGAAATTATTCAACTTTTATTTAAAGCGCGCTTGAATTTCAAAAAATTTCCGTTACGAAAAGTCTTAGAGAGCAAATTGTTCTAATTACTCATTGTCAAGTAGTGCCTCGCATAGTGCAGACGTGATTGAGTTATAAGCGTAGTGAATTTTTACAGTCAGTAACAAATTGTTTATTTTTCTAGTTTGTTAGGTGAAACATATCTAATTATCAATTGTTGAATGCAGTATTGAAAATATCACATTTATTGCTAAAAAAATTAAGTTGACGAATTTAGGATCACATAAAAAGTAGGCATGAGCCTAATTTCGTCATAGTGACAAAATTAAGTACTGGACACGTTAACGGACACGATTCATTATCTGGTCCTTATTAATAAACTAAATGAAATTAATGTATAGAAGCGTTAATTAAGTGTCAAATAAGCCTATGACATAATTTCTTCAAGCACATTTAGAGTAAATTGAGGTGGTAATTTCTAAATAAATTGATGGGTTTCTTAGAATGAACGAATTGAATCAAAATTATTTTTTTTTATATTCCTTAAGATTATTGCCTGTTACGAAATAATTTTTTTCCTAATATTGAGGTCAAGACTCTCTACACTAGTTTTTTCAACAGAACTTCACTAATAGTAGTCACTTAAATAACTTTAGGTGGTGATGAAATTAGGTGCTCCGAAATGAATATTTTCTTAAATTCGTCATATTGGTAAAAGAAATTGACAACATTCTAATAGTTATAAAATATGACATATATAAATATAACATAGCAAATAGTTTGTATAAAACATAAATATATGCTAGTTTTAGTTATTACATTTAATAACAATCACATAAGCAGATATCTTGGGCTTCTTTTGCTTTAGGAAACAATATGGCATCAAAAAAATACACTGAAAGTGATCTTGAAGCATTGAAGCGCATCAACCAAGGAGAATCTACAAGCGCTGTCGCGAAATTATATAGAATTCCTAGAACAACACTACAAGACAAGAAGTTTAGTCGGCATTCAAAAAGTACTGGGGCAACGACAATTTTGACTAAAAAGGAGGAACGAATTTTAGTCAAATGGGTTCTTGATCTTGCCAAAATAGGTTTTCCTGTAACGAAATCCCAATTGGTACACAGTGTGTCAAATCTTGTCAAAGAAGTTAATAGGGACAATCCCTTCAAAGATGGGATTCCAGGAAGAAAGTGGTATGAGGCATTTTTGAAACGGAATTCTGATGTATCAGCAAGAGTTTCCCAAAACTTATCATCAGGAAGAGCTATTGTATCGGAATCTTCCATAAGAAACTGGATCACAAAAGTTCCCTCATATATGAAAACTTTCCCCGAACTAGATGAGGTATTATTGAAACCAGATAGATTGTTCAACTGCGATGAAACAGCTTTTTTTCTGTGTCCCAAGCAATCAAAAGTTTTAGCTCGCATAGGGTCAGCTTGTATATATAATAGCACCAATAACGATGAAAAGGAATGCATTACTGTATTGGTTGGCTCTTCAGCAAGTGGCAAACTTATACCTCCGCTTACCCTATTTTCATATGTCCGGATTCCTAGAAATATATTGGACAAAATGCCTAAGACGTGGGGGATAGGCAAAACCAAACCAGGCTGGATGACATGCGAGTCATTTTACAAATACATTACAAATTGCTTTCATCCTTATTTAATGAAGAATTATATAGAGTTGCCGGTTATTTTAATTCTCGATGGACATTCGTCCCATATTTTTCTGCCTCTTTCCAACTTCTGCAGAGAAAAAAGGCATAATTTTAATAGCTCTTTTACCGAACGCAACACATATCTTACAGCCAATGGATGTTGCAGTTTTTCATCCAGTTAAACAGCTGTGGAGAAAGAAAGTTGGTGACTGGAAGATTCAAAACAATGGAGAGAAGCTAAAGTGGGAAGATTTCACAGGATTAGTTGATTCATGTTTGCTAGAAGCAGCTAAACCCGAGACAATTCAGAGCGGCTTTAGGAAATGTGGATTGTATCCTTTTGATGCGGATGCAGTTCCCTATGAAAACTTACTAGAGGCTGCAGTGCATACACCTAAGCACAATGAAGATAATATTGCTGTCGAAAGCTCTAAAATGCGTAAAGAATGTCGACAATTTTTGTGTACGTTGGAAAAATTGGTAGGCTGTGGAAAAATTGGAAATTTCATGCGAAACATCGGAACATCGAAACATCATTATTTATTTCAAACCAAACAAGGTGCATACATTTTTCTTAAGCTAAACTAAAATAAAATAACATAAATGAACAAAGTAACATGTCCACGACTTTTGTCTGGTTGTCAATTTGAGGCGGAGATTCCAAGGAAAGGAAATAAGATTTTCTTTAGGAATTTCGCCCTACAATTAAAGCACTTTTGAACCTGGTTTTAGAGATGGACGGGGAACAGTAGTTGGAAAATTTGTTGAATGTCTTACAACATCTATTTATTGGTTCTCTGTCACCATAAACAGTGTTATGCTGGTGCTCATTGAAAAGACTTGTGTGCCTAGTCCGTCTTACAGAATTATTGACCATTATGTTATTGAAAATATATTCAACGTGAATCAAGCCCGTAATCAAATGAAACATGAGCAGAATCACGTTCTCCTTGAAGAAAGTGTTGTCAAATTTAAAAGATATAAGATGGAAGGCTTTCAAAATCACGTGGACGGTATAAATCTCTGAGGGCAGAAAGAACAAACTGCTTTTTGATAGATTCCAGTCTATGGCTATGAATATTGAAAGTAGGATTCCAGAAGATGCATCCATATCCAAGTAAAAGACGAACTAAAGATATGTACAGAGTTTTTTTTTTTTTAAATCAACGATGTAAAATCTACGGATATCAAGGCAAGGGAGTCTCAGAAATATTGGATGATCTTCGTTCGGACAATAAAGGACATGCAACTTGTACAACAAACAACGAGTACATTTACGTCGAACAGATTCAATTAAACCTGACAAGTACACAAAATGAGGAGACCATACTTGGGAGTAGAATTCAAGGATACAACGAACTAGGGAAGCAAATAAATGAACCATGTGGAGATAAACGCAGAACAAAGTCTACAAGTTTGGAAGCCCTGAAGCAACGTTATCTTAAGTAAGCATGGAAAATGATCCCAAGCTCTTTGTGTTGGTCTGAATGCAGCAAAATATTGTCAGACAGAAAATAGGGCGTCGTCTACCACGAATTTCTTCCAAGAGGTAAGACGAGTAATTCCTTACCTTGAAACTTTGATAACCGTTTCCTTGAAACATTGAGACATTTGCGTGAAGCTATGAGAAAGAAAAAGGCCAGAGCTGTGGGCAAGTGAGGAGTGGGCGTTGCACCATGACAACGCTTTTCATTCCTCGCTGCTCATTCGCGATTTTTGCACTAAAAATGCAATAACAGTTCTTACCCAGACTTGCTACTCACCTGATCTGGCAAAAGCAGACTTTTTTTGTTTATGAAAATGAAGAGGCCTATTTAAGGAGAGAGATTTGATCATGTTGAAGCAATTGAAAAAATAGCTGGAGGAACTGAAGAGCATTTCGGAAGAGGGCTTTCAGAGGGTCTTCCTGCAGTGGAAGCGGCGTTGGGAAAAGTGTATATCTACCCAAGGGGAATAAGTACTTTGAAGGAGATTTAGTTTTGTAATGTTCCTCTATTGTCAATAAATTTACATAAAATAAGTCGCGGAACTTTTTTATCAGACCTCGTATTCCTGAAAATATGTGCCTTCTGAAGATGGGTTTCCAGACTACTATTTTTTCGCATTTTGCATAGTATATACTTATTTGACATCGCAACCATCCGTTGCAATTAGAATCCCCTGGACTACTTGGGTAAAAGCACTGGTCACGACTACGACAATATTCCTTATGCCGAAGTTTACAGTTTTCGTTCTTCCTCTATCTATTATTCTTTTTTGAACTATGGTCTAGATACTGGCAACTTCCAGTTATATCAAATCAAAACACAAGAAATAGCTTAATTGGTGTCAATTCCAGATAAAATCAACTTACATATTACGCGGTGAAAACGTGGCCACGTCTCTGAGACGAAAATTTAGGTTTGTTTAGAGAAGTATTCAGGAAGGTGAAAAAAATAATTAGACCTCAGAGTCTTGAGTACTATGCATATCAGTTGAAAAGCTACGAAAGATTGCCGATGGTAATTAAACACAAAGAACCTGATATTGATACTGATGAGATAAAATTGGAGCTTGAATCCTTTGACTTTGGTGTGAAATCCTGTATAAATATGTTCCATAAATTCCAACAGCCACAGCTAATCTTCAAAGTAGGCTTGGAATCCAAAACAAGCAAACCCAAAAATGTGATTTCACTAAATTTATAGCCTTATCTCGTGCTTATGCCTTATATTATACGACGCAGAGTCACCGTGGAAAAGCCATCGAAACGTAATCGCCCTGTAAAATGTGTAAATTTTTAAAAATATGGCTACGCTAAAACCTATTGTTCACTCTCAAGTATTTGTTTTATTTACGGCGCATTTCACACTATAAAGTCTTGTAAAAAAAAGTAAACAAAACCTTTCAATTAAAAAAATGTAGCAACGGCGGTAACAACCATACTGCTAACTGCAGAGGCTAACCAGTTTCTCAACATCTAACACTAAAAATTATCTCATGTCAAAACCGTGCTCAACAGGTTCTGAATATTGCAACTTACATACCAGTTTCCATACTAAAGACGATTCCACCCTCAACTGTAGTAAGTCTTGCCATCAAATATCCTGACGCAATTAAACCAAACCCATGTGCTTTATTGAAACCACTACCCAAACCAACTCAAACCGACGAATTTGCTTCTATTTTGTCAAGGCTATTTGACAGTTTGAATCGATTCAGGACGACGATGAGTAACATGTTGCAAGAACTACTTAACGGTCAAGACATGTTACTCCAATTTCTTATGAACCGTAAATGCATTCATTTAAAATCGCCCATTAGAATGCCGTTGACACTTTCCAGCCTAATGCCTCGTACTATACTCTTCGCGAAACGAATTCAACGGTCAAATCCCATACAAAAGAGCTTTACTGACGAATTGAAAAGCTCTTTTTGTATGGGATTTGACCGTTGAATTCGTTTCGCGAAGAGTATAGTACTAGGCATAAAGCAGAATTAACCTGCTTTACATCAACTCCTGACATTGATATGTTTCTCATATCAGAAACTTACCTGCGACAACAAACACCCAGATGGCAATACTAGAGTTAGCTCTATAATACTCATAAAAAAACTATGCTCTATCATTATTTGAAAAAACTCAGCAAAATTTACATCATAGCGGCATCGATTTTGTCGATGAGAACATTTAAATTAGATTGTTTTATATTTATTTTATCCGAGGGAACCAAATTGATCGTGGCCGGCGACTTCCACACCAAACAAGCGATTTGGGGGTCTAGACTCATAGCACTTAGGAGCAAAAGACTTTTCGAGCCACTACAAACCTAGGAATATTTCATCCGGCGAGCCGTCTTATGGGCAGCCAGACATGAACAAAGTTCTGCACCTTGTATGTTTTGCAATCTGGAGAGAAATAATACTCCATTCCGAAATTCAGAAGCAGTTTCTTCTGTCATGATTAATCTGGACTATACATCCCGCTTTGTTGGATGTAAGCCTACATTATCGATAAAACCAACTGAAACGCTTTCAGACAATACCTCACCAACTCAATAGCAGCTCTCAAATTTTCAGAATATATCAATTTCGCAGTTATTCTCTTCAATGAACATGCCTTGGAGGTAGTCGCTACTTCAACACCAAAACTTAAATTGCACTTCTCACCTCGGAAAATAACCGTCTCTTCATCAATTAATATCCCAGTTCAGCAAAAAAGACGGGCACGAAGATATTGGCAGCTGCAAAGATCACCCTAAAAAAACGCGACTTAGCAAATTTTCTAGGAAGCTCAGGTGGAAACTTGCGAAAGCCAAGGAGCTAAAGCTTCACTCATTCTTGAAGAATCTCACTCTTACTAAAAAGATTGACTATTCCCTGTGAAAAGCAGTCAAACAAATTCACAAACGCATCATCAGTGAAGCCTTACTAAGAATTGCTAACGGACAATGGGCCAAAAGTGACACAGATAAAGCCACCACCTTTGCAGTTGACTTAAAACAGTTTATCGCAACTTTCACCACCGAAACATATGACTTTATACCTCACGCATAGCCAATCAAACTTCGGCTAAGGGGGTGCAAAATACTATCATCCAGGAGATTTCCTCTGAAAAATCTCCGGGAATTGATCTTATAACCACAGCAATGTTCAAATCGTTGTCACCGTTCGTATTCTCTTAGCTTTCTAATTGATTCAACGCGATCTACCAAATCGAATGTTATCGTGAAGCATGTAAGATAGCCAAGAAAACCATATAAAAAACTGCTATTAATAGGCTCAACAAGCTTCAAAGGATGGCCTGCCTGCTGATTACAGGAGCAATGAGCTCCACCCCAACAGCAGGAATGGAGACCCTCTAAACCTTGAACCGCTACACCTCAAAATTCAGGAGGAAGCAGCGAAACAAGCCGTTAGCCTACAACAGGCCTACAGGTATAAATCAGGGGACCTTAAAGGTCACCTGAAAATCGAGGGGAACGTCAGGCCCATAATGGAAATGTTAAACCTCAGCGACCAAATAAAAACTGAGGCAGCATTCGAGAAGAGGTTCAAGGTCACAATTCCATCAAGGGACAAATGGAAGGATGGACTACCTCCCTCGTACAAAGGAGCGCAAATGGGGTATACGGATGGTTCAAAGATGGATTGTGGAGTAGGAGCAGGGATCGTAGGTCCCAAGTGCAAAATGCATTTCCCCCTCCCAAAGGAGGCCACGATCTATCAAGCAGAACTATCTGCCATACTAAGAGCCCCACAAACAATAAAAATAAGGAACACTAAAAGGGTCAGAATTAAGATCCTATCGGATCGTCAAGCGGCTCTCATGGCTATAAATCGCGATCAAATAAATTCGGCTATTGTCCTAGAGATGAGAGAGGCCCTAAATGAAATAGGGGCACAGAACAGCCTCGAATTGATATGGATCCCCGGCCATGTGGGGTACCGAGAAAACGAGGAAGCTGATACCAGAGCCAAAAAAGGAGCAAAAAT
Source organism: Nemotelus pantherinus (assembly GCA_963978885.1). Lineage (NCBI taxonomy): Eukaryota > Metazoa > Arthropoda > Insecta > Diptera > Stratiomyidae > Nemotelus > Nemotelus pantherinus. The sequence continues at coordinate 66,709,492 of OZ022264.1, read as the reverse complement.
GCCCTTCATAGGTCCTTCTCCGTACTGGGGTTTTACAAAGGCAGATACGGAAAAGGAAATTAAAACATGGAGCAAAACAAAGATCGAAGACTACTAGCTTAATATTACTTGGCTCTGCTCTTTCTTCCATCAGGGACATCACAAATGTCCCGTCAAGGAACATATCCAGGTTCATTAGAAGCCGGGACATCCTATAGGACATAACGCAGAGGAGGCGCAATAGACCCAAGAGGTCGCAGTGCTAGAGTCCCTCTGGACCCACTCCAGGCTATCATCATCATCATCATCATCATGTAAGTTAGCCGCGAATATAGTGATCTTCAAGCCCTGTAAAGTGAGGTCATACAGACTTATAAGCATTTCATCCAAAGTTGAGAAAACTACTTCCTATAAAGGTTATTGAATTGTGATCATGGTTCCCTTCTTGTCTATAAATTAGCATAGACAAAGTATATCGTCTCTAAAGCTTATCAAAGCAGAGAATATTGATACGGGAAACTCGATCGTTTTGCGGAATAAGCCTCCGAAGCCAAATCAAATTGGAATTGTTTTTGCGGGATGATTAAAATTGAAAAATTTACTAGCGTAAATAAAAATTAATGATTTCCAACTGCAAGTGGTCACATCAGTCAAGTATGCACTGTGTGCTGGTGTCTGATGAGAATCAGTCCATACTTTCGAAACCACTTTGTCAAAATAAAAATGTTCAATGTAAAAATAAAAAAAATTTCAATTTTAATTATCCCGCAGAAACAATTCCAATTTACTTCCAATATTTTAAGATGTGAGACAAATTTCATACTTATTCCATTTCGAAGACAACTCAGCATCATTCAACAGGTTCATGGAATCCCATCAGATATTCAAACAGCATTTGAATATAAGGATTACTGTGTAGCAGTATTTTAGGCGTAATTCGATATTTCGACAAAGTCTGGTATAATTGGCTGAGGTTTAAAATCAAACCAATACTGTCAAAAAGTTGCCATGAAATACTTTCCTTCTACCCAACACACCGTACATTCCAGATTAGACACAAAAGCTTTTCTACTGAATATTATTTTCATGCTGGTGTTCCTCAAGGAAGTGTATTGGAGCCTATACTTTATACCACCCTCACATCTGATCTCCGAGTAAGTGGCAAAATAACTACAGCTACCTTTGCAGACTGCGTCGTCATTCTACACACTGATTCTGATCCATCTATGGCATCCCGAAGTGGCAAACCCACATCTCACATCTTGAAGAATGTCTAGGAAAGTGGAGAATCAGAATGATCGAAACCAAATGCATCCACATTACTAGAGCTAACTTATCCTCAAGTATATCTCAACAATGTACTAATACCTAAAAGTAAAACCTTGATAGGCAGCTTACCTGGAAGCTGCACATTGAAGCTAAAAATCATCAGTTGAAGCTCAAATTTTTCAACTTCAAATAGATGCTCAATAGCAAATCAAAACTGTTTGTTGGGCTGCCCTACAAGTTTGTATTGAAGCTAATCTAGAACTGTGGCTTGAACCTCTGGGTAGGAGGTGGCTTATCAAACATTAACATAATCCAGAGGACCCAATCAAGAACACTAAGAACTATTATCAGGGCTCCTGATACTTCCGCCAAGACCTGCAGATCGTCACGATTGCAGAAAAAATAGATCCATTAGCCTCCCCATCTCTACCGTACAACAAACAACTTTTTGTAGACATTTGCTTTGCTTTTCAATCTCTATCATATTAGGAATATTGCAACTCTAAAACACCGATCTTAACTTTGCTCTCTCTCTCTCATTTTATGTCATTAACGTAATTTTAAATAAATTTAAGTGTTTAAAAAAAATATATTTACTTGACTTACATTTAAACTATAACATATGAAATTATATTTTGCCAATTATTTCAATAAAAAAAAACAAAGCACCTAAAACTAATCATGTGGTTCGAACTTTGCAATAAAATTTGAGGAATCATCATCGTCCGCATTCATACGAACCGAATTTCCTCGGTAAAAGACAGGAGACATATGCGCAGGGCTGCTACCGGTATCAACCGTAATGGGCGGATTGTTTACAGAGTTAGAGTAAATTACTCCTTGGCTTGGTGTTTCGAATAACTGCATTTTTGTCTTGCGGTTGATTTCCCCTAATTCCGCTTGGTAAACCACATCCAAAATAAGTTTTTCCGTGGTGATTTCTACCTCTCGCGGTAGCCGACGTAATTTGTTAGCCAGATGTTTCGCGAATGTATCGAAATCATCCTCACGACTGACAAAATCATGTTTTTTGTTTACTTCTTCAAGCACGCCTTCGCACAAAGATGTGTTTTTTCTCTTCTTGCAAGCACTTCGATCAAACGTCGCATCCGATTCAGTGTTAGAAGTGTATGCAAACAAATGTGGAGAACTTCCACGTGAAGAAAACTGCGATGCGTTTACTTCGTCATGAGATAGCGAGTCGTCCTGAAAATAAATATTGTAACTCAGACTTTTATCATCGCCTAATAGTATTACCTGTCCTGATGTCGAAGTCTCAAAGTTCGAATTGACGCTCGGTTGCGGAATATCGCTGTCTTTCAAGAATAGCAAGTTTTCATAATATCGCAGCCGAGGTACGTAAACCTGATCCGTACCACTTGCCGATTTTTTCGATTCATTCACTTTTTTCCACTCCTTTCTAAAAGTACCTCGAAGCGAATCTAACTTTTTCACAACAGTTTCTTTATCTGCATACGGAATCCTTTCTTGCAATTTTTTAACAAGATGTCCGTATGCCACATTCTTTTTTATCCGATTACAGTAATCGTTACTTTTTATTTTCCACAAACAAGGAAAACTTTTATAAATATCGATAAACTCACAGACAAATTCTGTTTCAAAAGTACGCATGTCTGCCATTTTGTACGTCAGTGACAAACCACGTTCGAATACCGAATGACGCGTCCGTAGACACACGGTGTACGAGGCCACAAGGTACAGAGATGTTTTTTCATCGACGTTGTTGCCAGCCATCCACACCGTTGTTGTTCGGTTCGAGATATGTTCAAACATCGTGAGGAAACACGACGGTCTGTAGCTAACTAGCGGGTCTACTTCGTGTACATTTATGGTTCAAGATTTACCCGCCATAAAATTAACATTGCTATCACATGAATTCACTGCCAGGTCAACTTTTGCGTCCCTCAAGTAAAACTCACTACGAGGAAAAATTAGCAATATGCACTCAAACCTGTTTCATCACTCTTTTTCCATACACTTTGGTTCGTATATGGTAACGTTTCCTCGTACCTTGAGACTCACCCAAACTGCACGATGTTTTGCCGACTTCAAGATAGTAACGTACCGTCAGCTACACTTACAGAATTGCTATTTGTAGGGATTTCTCTCTACTGTAGGGAATTCAGCGTTTAAAATTAACGTAGGGAAAATTTCAGTCATTTTGTTCATAGGGAAATAAAATAAAAGGAAAGGGAAATAAAATTTTAGAGAAGGGAAAATAAAATTTTAGGTAAATAAAATTTTGTATGTGCGATACATCTTTTAATAAAAACAGAATAAATCAGCAACACTAAACCATTTTTACAATATACAGTGCCGGTAAAAATGATAAGACATCCTATGTTTTTCAAGAAATCGGAAAATAATAAAACAATCTCAAAAAGCTGTGTACGTATCTGAGATTATCGCACCGCATTACGTTCGCCTGAGTAATTAGTAAGGGATTTTCCGTATGAGATAAAGAAAGATGAATTACTGTTTGGTAAAAAAGATAAGACATCTGACAGTTTTGTAATTTTAGAATGGTATTTAAGAAATAAAACGCAACTATTTATAATATTTTATTGAGGTTCTCTTCTCTTTAATAATTTATATCATTCTTTTTGGTAGATTTTATATAATTTTCGAACATATTCTCTCGAAATCTCGGCTTACGCAGAGGTAATAGCGTTTTCTAATTCCTTTGTGTCTTGAAATTGTTTCGATTCAGCGTAAACGGTTCGGCTGACCCCAACAGTTTTCGATAATATTTAGTTCTGGAGATCTTGCTGGGAAACTCGATAACATCAATTTGTTGCTACTGAAAGTACCGTTTAACAACGTTTGCATTGCGAATCGCAGCATTATCATGTTGGAAAATGAACGGCTGATCCGTGATTTCTGCCAAATTATTGTTAAACTCCTCACGAAGCTTTTCCACATATCGGATCTGTTTATTTTTCCAGTTAAAAACCGAATGTTTGACAGTCCGCTGTATCAGCGCAAAATATTACACTTCCGCTACCATCCTGTCTTTTGTTCAAAATTCTCATTTCTTTCCTAAGGTCGCGGACATAATAACTGAAACCGTCGGATCTGTCGAGATTAAATTTCTTTTTGTCTGAAAAAAATAACACGACGCCATTTTTTCTTCCGAAGAAAGTGGCTGTCAGCAAAGGCCAGTCTGACCCTTTTATGCTGTTCAGTGACTGGCGGTTTCCTCTGCAATTTACGGCACTTGAGTTGCTTTGTTCGTGCGATAATGTTTCGAACATTTCTGATCTGCGTTTCAACACTGAAAAAAATCCACATGGCGCCCAGAGCTATGTAACATAGCAGAATCTACATAGCGGCAGAATCTACATAGCATGTAGCATGGCGCAGCATTTATGGTCCCACACGCTATGTGCATAGTACCCTGAGCTAAGCAGTATGGCTTCCAGCGCCATAATTACGTGATGAAGAAATTATGGCCCCACCCGCTATATTGCATAGTACCATGAGCCATGTAATATGGCTTCAGTTGTCACTGCAATTATAACTCGCAGCCATAATGTGTGAGGTGATGTATAAATGTCAGCAAGTGACGTTTGAGTGTATCTATACATGACTATGTATGACAATGGTCTCATGAAATCGTATTGATATTCACTGTGATTTTGCTACCTGCTATCGATTTTTGAACGTAATGACAATTGTCCGAATGATAGATTTAACTGATAAATTCAAATTTACAAGCGGCATCAGAATCGTTTGATATGTTTGATTATAGTCCCCCACGCCATGTAATATAGTCCTCCACGCCATGTAATATAGTCCTCCACGCCATGTACTACTATAGTACATGGCGTGGAGGGCTATAAGCATAGCGTGTGCTCCTATGTACTTTTCGCCATATACTATGGCGTGTTGCGCTATATTTTATCACAATCCCTAAATCGACTATGTGCATGGCGCCAGAAGTCTATAAATTATGGCGTCTGGCGCTATGTATTTTTTCAGTGAATGCTCGCCTTTGCCGCGATTTGTCGTGTGGTAAATGTAGAATTAGATGCTAATCGAATAATTCGCCGTTCGGAACGAGGGTTTACAGGCCTTGCCCGCCCGTTTGAATTCTTCTTGCCACAAATTTCAGGATTCCGAATAAATTTGCGCATCGCACATCTGCTCCGCATCACAATTCAAACAATTTTTCGCCGTATAATTTTTTTTATATTTATTTCTTTGGCAGTCAATTGCTTTGCTCATTGACAGAAGGTCACAGTACAAAACTAGCAAAAAATCACTTTCAAACAATCTGAAAATAAATCCAATTCTGAAAATACTTTTCGTCTCCTTTACGGGGCAAATGTTCACATCCGAATGAACAGAGAATGGATTTTCCTTGCGGTCTTATTTTTTTACTTAGGTACTTGTAATTCAACTTTCTTTAATGAATCAATATGTTCTATGGAAAAGCCCCGCCTAATAACTCAGGGAAATGTAATGCAATGCGACCATCTCAGTTACATACTCAGCTTCTTAGGATTAATCTATTATTTTAAAAAGATAACTTTATTGAAAGTTTGTTTTTTTATTTTAATTTGTTCTTGTAATTGTTTAAATCCACTTACACTAAAAATGCTTTAGAGTGTGCATAACTACTTTTTTCTTTCCCCAGTGTAGATGGCAAAAAAAAAATCTGCTTACCAGATTCCCGGGTGACCTATCACCACGGGGTATGTGAGGTTTGACTCACTAAAAAAGGACCATCTACAAATCCACGATGTTCCGAGTCGGGAGCCGCCTAAACACTGACTCACCCATCGGTAACCACGGACTTCAGAAACTACCACAGTTCATGGGTTGGTAAGGCAACCCTCCTCCCGCTTTATGCGCAGCACTTTCTCAACATATGTTGAAACTGCGCGCCAGTTACCCTCGTTTCGCAGCATTGCATCCACGATCGTCTCAGGCGTTGCCAGGTCAACCGTGGACTCAATGGTGCGCCTCAAACTGCACATAAATAATGTGTGCTGAGCATCATCGAGCTCAGTCACACAGTACCAGCAGTACGGTGTTACCACCTTACCCATTCTGTTCAGGTATTTCCTGAAGTAACCGTGCCCTGTCAAGAATTGACAAAAGTAAAAGTTTACCTCTCCGTGGCTGCGGTTAAGCCAAGGCTCAATGAGACCAATTAGCTTAGCCGTCCAGCGTCCCTTAGCACTTTCACTCCAACGTTGCTGCCAAAGTTGGAGGGTAAGTGTACGTGCGCGTGTAAGAGCCTCAGTTCTGCCCAGCTCTGAGCGAAAGAGGTACCCTTCTTTACTCCCGATACCACCATCACAGCCTCTTCTGAGACCGCGCGGTACCTACAGGCGATACGCAGAGCACCCCTGCGTTGGACACTGGCAATGTGCTTCCGGAACTTCTCAGTTTGGAGCGCATTTCCCCGATTTCGGCTCCATTTAGCAAGATGGAATCGGTCGGTATCATCAGCAGTCCCCTTAGCGTCTCACTGGGTCCACCGATGTTGGCCATTAGCCTACTCAGCCAAGTGACGACTACTAGAGCCCTGTCATACTACTACTAATAATGCCAAAATTTAACATCATTCGCTTGAATATAAGAAGCATTAAAAAGCACATAGATGAATTTCAATGCTTATTAAACGAAATTCTAAACAATAACATAGAAGTAGACATCATAGTACTGACTGAAACACACCACCACAGCTATTCTATTCGACAAGAAAAATTTCAGACAGCATTTGGAATAAATAAGTTCAACATTCACTAAATAAGAAGGAATAATCGTTTATGTAAACAAAAAACTAAACTACAGCGTAGACGAAATACTCTCCTTTACAAATTGAAACGCAATTCAGTTGAAAGTGTTTATTCAATGAATTACCGTTAATATACTATAATAAACTATAAATGTAAACGATTATATTCGTGATCTAGAAAACTGGACAAATAACGCCAGAAACAACACTGACGTAAATATTATTATAGGTGATATTAACATTGACCTATTAGACCATCTGAATGAAGATAAAAACCGCTACATGACGACTCAACTCTCCAAGGGCTACCAAAAAATCATAAATCCGCTGACACGAGTGCAAAACAAGAAAGGAACTTGCATAGACCATGCATTCATAAAGCAAACTAACAGTACAAACCATATCAAAATAAAAGCGTTAATTCATGAAACACATATAACAGATCACTATGGACAAATCATAAGTTGAGCTTGGTCTACATCTGATCACATAGTGAGTTACTCGTTGAGAAGTGCCATATTGGAAAGTGCAAAGATTCCTAGAAGCATTTGGCCTCATCACCGCCGATCATGACGGAAAATTTCCCGCCCACATCTTCCAAAAGATCATTTAGCATGCACTGGAGTCTTTCGGACATCTAGCTAGGAGGAGCATAATAACTGTAAAAACACACACCGTTTGCTTTGACTTGAAGGAATTCCTCTGACAAGGTACTTACTTCTTGAGACGCCAGCACCCCGCAGGTCTATATAGTCCTTCTTTTTTAGTTTGGTCGTATACTCAGATGCTGCATTACTGTGTTTTGTACGGCTCTTTTATGTGTGCGAGTTGGACGTCTTTCTCTATGACTGCATTTGCCAGCATTATTGGGCGGTCTCGCAATGATTCAGATTAATTTGGATCATCTTTAGATCTCCTCTTGTAAACTACACGCCTTTCTTAGCATTGAACATCTACTGCTACCATCTGTATTTAATGTCTTTCGAGGAAATCTGTCCTGCCAAACATACAGCTAGGGTCTTCGTTGCATTTTTGGCGACATGATCTACTCCACATTTTGCGCAGCATTTCGACTGGTCGTATTCATTTCGGCATTGCTTCGAGATGTGCGCAAACTTAGGTAATCTGAGGCATTTTATCAAACTCTTTTTTTCACGAATGCGGCAATTCAACCAACCTATCTTGGTTTACGCTTGCTTCCAAGACGTTAGTATTCGCGATTTGCGTTGCACCATATATATGCCTTCTGCAAGCATATAATTTCTTCTGGTCCGAAATTGTTGAGCTTGAATTGGGTCTTTATAGCCTCACATACAACTTCTTTGCTGGTTATTTCATCGATACCCTTAATTTCGGTAACAATAACAATAACCTAGAAGTAGATCCACCCTTCGCTTGAGAGTGCGTACCAAAGCCCAAAATAGCCTCAATAGCGCCTTCCAACTCATCGGCTTTTTCGCCTGTCTCGTTAAGTGAGACAAGTACTTTGCCCTTCTTCGTTCGCCGCGAGTTAGTTACCGCTCCGCTATAGCTGATTTTCGGTTCCGATTTCACTTTTAGTAGAATGTCAGCATAGGAGATTTGTGGAGTCCATAAGCCAGCTTCAAGTCCACCACTCCAGGATATTTAGCAAAATTTCTGGTCTTAAATATTTCAGAGCGGTTGGTCAGCATTAAAATATCAGTTGTCCGTGATCTCCAGCTGAATATCATGACTTTCTATCCAGTACTTGACTGAGTTCGAGTTGGGCGAGGTGAAGATTTCTACATGTAATGACAGCTGTTCCATTATCGTCATAACCTATAAAAAGACATCTTCCGGCATGTCGCGGCATCAGAAACCACCATAAGCAATATTACACAGGTCTGATCCAAGAATGGACCCTGATGCTGCTCCAGCTGTAATATTTTTACAAGTTCGCTGATTTGTCTCTTATATCAAATTACGATCTTTCAAGTAGTTTCGTACCCTAGCTAAAATACCTGAAAATGTCGCTGAAGAGAGACCAAAATTTCTGTCTGAAGACATCTGCCTCCAAGGGTGGATCGGGACTTATTTGGCCAAACCTGTTAGATAATACAATATTTTGTAACATTGGTGCAATAGGTCCTGGTAATTGCTTTCTGCTCGGCTTTAAAGCCATTCCAACCTCTTTTATTGCCTCTTTATGGCAATTTGTTGAGACGTTTCTGGTCCACCAATAGATCGCTGTGCTCTAGGCCTGTACGCTAGAGCTCTTTGCCCACTAATAACCCTAGCAATTTTGGTAATTCTAGTCAGTTTGACGGACTTAGTCTTAATATTTTAACTATCTTTATGGTCCTTGTCTGACCGTTTTCTATCGGATAACATATTCCTCACTGTCCCGTGTTTGTCTTCAATTTTGATTAATTTGAATAAAATCTAATAAATCTTTGATACTACTAATATTACTATTGAGGGTTTCATATCCCGTTTCGAAACTATAAAATTATTGTATTCTTTAAATAAAATCTGTACTTACTGCGTTGTACCGTAAATCTTCGATTGTCACAGCTAACTGTACTTTCTACTCACAGCATACGCTTCCGTATGCACTCGAGAATAGATGGTGGAAACTGCACGCTGCTAATATGTTCATACTTGGCCATCCATAGCTAGGTTAGAACCAATTACCACACACTTTCGCAGCCATTTCGCTAAGCACACGAGTATAGAAGCTTCTTCATACCCAGAATATTTGTGTAATACTTCCCACCTCAATTTATTAGAGTAGACTTGATTTGCGTAGAATGCATTAGCATTCTCTTGGGCAAAAACTAATTTGAAGGCGTATTTTACCTATAGGCAATAACCTACCTGATGATTTTGTGCAAAGCTTTAAAATCGATTTGAAGCACAGACTCAATCAAGCTTAAATCTTGTTGAACAACGTAAATCTATTTCAACTCACATCGTACTCGTATTTCGAGGCTTGAACAAAAGCTTGACTAATTGTTACCCGGAAATCGACTAAACGTGCATAATCGCCTTAATTGCATTTGTTATAATCGGAAATTTTCCCCAAAAACCTAATAATCTGTTCTTCTAAATTGTTCCAAAAAAAAAGTTGCTTCCCACAAAGTTTCCATCTAATCTTAACTTTGCTACATTCATTTCCACCATAACTCCCAATTTCGACTCACAACAAAGAGCTCATTTGGTAAACAATAAATAATAATAAAACGGTAATTTTTGTCATATTCTCCGTATTCAGATAAATGTGGAAACAAAACGTATTATCTAAAAACTGGCATCACAATACGTTTCATAGTATAACAGACGTAACTTCTATTAGGTGACATTCAAGTGCATAAGGTCTTCTCACTATATTAGCATTGCGCCCATTAAATCTTATCTAAATGACTTTTGTCCGTTTTTTCTTTTAGTGTTGGAAAAAATGAGAAGATACTGAAATCCTCTGTCGGTCGGTGACTGGCTTTGTTCAATTAATATGTTGAATTGTTGCGATTGTTTCGACGAGATAATGTCGATTAACGAATGTTTAGAAATGAGAAGATAATTAGTTATCAGGGCTCTGTGTTGTTATGAGATCTTAAAATTTGTGATGGTTTTGAATTGGATAATTATATATGGAAGATAGAAAAGAAAATACGGCAATCTTTTCTACCGTTTTTCGTATTCTTCTTTGGGATTTTTGCTAGAAGCTTTGTTTCAAAAAATTGTTACAGCTAATTAAAAACATTTTAAATGATGTTTATTGTATTATATTTCTTTTGTATTGGAATTCCGGGATATATTATAATTTATTTATTAATTTACCAAACAAGGTATAATAATAATACATATAAATGAAATAAATATCAAACATCAAAAATAAAAAAAAAACTAGACAAATTAAAAAAAAATACAGGTTCAAAATAGGTATAAAATACAAACAAATATGATATAAATAAATAAACATACGATAAATAAATACATAAAGCTAATTTACACGTAGAAAACACGCAAAACGAAATTAAATAATTATTTAATTAAACAATTATAAAAATAGTCCTAAGTCATAAGAAGATACTAGGCCGGTAGACTAGGGAGGGTAGGATAAGAGAGCCTTGGTAACTCTATTTTTAAAGGACACTTTGGATATCGCTGGGGAAAAGTGTTGGCTCACACTGTTGAATCTTTTGCAGCATCTGTTAATTGGCTCATTATCAGCATATGCGGTGCTATGCTTATATTCAACTAGCATTCGTCGGGATCTAGTGACTCTCACGGGCTGATTAAGTACAAATCTTTCCTGTATATAATCGACATTAACAGCGTCTCTAATGACATCGAAACTGAAGCAGGCAGATAACATTAATCTTCTGGATGCAAGAGGTAATAAGTTATGAAGTCTAAGGCGAAATTCATACGACGGTAAATTGCTAAAATCACCTGGATAGTAAAGACCTCTAAGAGCGAATAGCAAGAATTTCTTCTGAATAGATTCAAATCTCTGGCTGTGAATTTCGAAAACTGGGTTCCACATAATGCAAGCATACTCAAGAAGAGGGCGAACGAACGCGGTGTATAGTGGTTCTGAAACTCCCAAAGGTTCTGAAACTCCCTGGCGCGTCGCTTAATGAAGCCAACTCGTTTACTTGCTTGAGAAATCATTTTGTCATAATGAAAATTAAAGCAGAGCTTTTCATCCAGCACCACACCGAGGTCTAAAATATTGTCCACTCTACTAAGTGCCGTATTGCTTAAAAGGTACGTATAATGTACGCGCATACTTTTTCTAGAAAAGCTAATCACATGACACTTTGCGATGTTGAGAGGTAGGTTATTCACGCTGCACCAATGTTCGAGGGAATTTAGTTTTAATTGGAAAAAGTTGGCATCTGATGGCGATTTTAGAGTATGATAAATTTTCAGGTCGTCCGCATAGAGTAGATGAGGTACATCAGATAAAACCTCTGACATGTCTGATATAAAAATGTTAGATAGCAAAGGGCCAAGATGGCTACCTTGAGGTACTCCAGAGTTGACATGATTTTTTTTAGAAATAAGCCATTGGAATTTCACATGTTGTGAGCGGTTGTGGAGTAGAGATCCGGCAATTCGGAATGGCTGTAGCTTGGAAACCAAAATGGAGTGGTCAACACGGTCAAATGCTTTGCTAAAGTCAGTGTAGACTGCGTCATTTGATCACCTTTCTCCATTTTACAAAGAACATGGGGAACCAGCACCATTAGGTTGGTAGTGGTAGAACGACGTTTTCTAAAACCATGCTGCTGTTCGTTAAGTCGAGAATCGATCAGAGGGGATAGTTTAGCGCATATGATTTTTTCGAAGAGTTTAGGAATAGTTGATAAAATGGCAATACTTCTATAATTTTGAATTGATCTTCTATCGCCATTTTTGAATATTAGTGTCACGTAGGAGGATTTTCAATACGACGGAAAGTACCCAGAAGAAAGAGATGTATTAAATATAATTTGAAGAGGAGCGATTAACGACACAAAGTCAAAAAACTTTTTGGGGTTGTGGATTATATTCTCGCCGGTAGTTTAAATGAGTCTGTCATATGCTTCGTGGGACTTGTTATGGAATTCTTTGGCCACTGCATTGTATTCTTCTTTAATACGATAGCTAGAGTCGACATTATTTTTTATTGATTTGTAAAGCTTATTTCTATGATTTCTCATACGTCTAAGAGTCTTATCGAGCCAAGGCTCAGAGAGTTTAACCTTTCTCCTAATTTTAGGGACATATCTTTCAACCGCGTCAAACAGTATATTGTAGAATGAATTTACATTGTCGTCAATAGATTGGGATGCAAGCGTATCTGTCCAATCGACATTGTCAAGAGAATGGTGAATGCTTTCATAATCAGCATTACGAAAATCGTATACAGTAATATTATTGTACGTTTGAAAGATATTAGAATCAGTAGTGGATAAATCAATAGTAAGAGCAGAATGGTGAAGGCTATTAGAGAAAAGATTCTCCTCGTCGATAGTAGGGCTAACCACTACTTTGTCATAAGCGTTTGTAAATATAAAGTCTAACCAATTACCATAACGATTGGGAGTCGGAGCAACTTGCTGTAAATCATTACCATACACTGAAAAAAATCCACATGGCGCCCAGAGCCATGTAACATAGCGCATTATTGACGGCCCCGTACGCCATGTACATAGTACCCTGAGCCATGCAATATGGCTCCCAGCGCCATAATGTCGGAATCTACATAGGAATCTACATGTAATATGGCTCATGGCACTACAATTATAACTCGCAGCCATGCTGTGTGAGAAGATGTATAAATATCAGCAAGCTTCTTGAGTATAGAAGAGGATATGATATGGTCTGTGATGCAGTTGATGGTAGGTGAATTCCATCACCTATCATCAACTGCTATATCTTCAGATGCTCAGAAGGTAGAAGGCTCGTGGCCTTTTGTTGGCTGGATCATCTTCATGTAGAAAATACATATGGGCCGACGCCCAGCTAGCCGAAATCAGACGAGACCGCCAACATGTGCACGGCATTTGACAGCTCGTCACGAAATCGCGTTGACTCGTGCTCAAAACCCACTCCGATCGGAAGTCGCACGAGCGCCGGCGGGACCTGTTAAAGTCGCTTGTCTGCACCGTCCCCACAATCGGGCTCGCCAGCATTCGCCTGGGCTCGGCAAATATGTATTTTCCACATCAGATGCACTGAAAAAACACATAGCGCCAGACGCCATAATTTATAGACTTCTGGCGCCATGTACATGGTAGATTTGTGATAAAATATAGCGCCACACGCCATAGTGCATAGGAGCAGACGCTATGCTTATAGCCCTCCACGCCATGTACTATAGTCCTCCACGCCATGTACTATAGTCCGCCACGCCATGTACCATAGTCCTCCACGCCATGTAATATAGTCCGCCACGCCATGTACATGGCGTGGACGACTATAGTACATGGCGTGTAGGCCTATGTACTTTTCGCCATGTATTATGGCGTGTGGCGCTATATTTTATCACAATCCCTAAATCGACTATGTACATGGCGCCAGGAGTCTATAAATTATGGCGTCTGGCGCCATGTGTTTTCTCAGTGTACAAAGTACTCACAAGGTTAAAATCAGAATAATCAAGATGGTTAATAGGAATTAGGTAATTATCAGTTTCATCAAGAATGAAACGTAAGTTAGGACGATTAAAATCTCCTAGTAGTATAATTTGATCCTCAGCGCTACGAGCTGCCATGAAAGTAGATACTGATTCACATATGTATATAATTGTAAACAGAGTCGTCAGATCTAGGCGGGACATAAAATAAACCGATATATACCGATGTCCTTTCGAATGATATGAATATAATAATAATAATAATTTCGAATAATTTTATGCTGAAACAATTTATGAGGGGTTGGGTTGACAATTTCGCATGAGAAATTGCTGCTAACAGCAAGTAAAACACCACCTCCTCTTGTCTGGCCAGTGGAGACACAATCTCGGTCATTTCTGAATATTGTCCAGCTACTATCGAGGATCTCTTCATTAATATGGGAGTCATTTAACCAGGTTTCAGTAAAGCCAATTACGTTGAAATGGCATGATTTGGCGGCAAGGTAGAGTTTATTCAATTTGCCCCTCATACCACTGCAATTATGGTAAAAAATTCTGAGGCACTTGCGAGAGCACACCTTGTTAGGAGCGATACCTAACGTTTTACCGGGGTTTTCGCAAAGAATTTGAAGTCGGATGAATTTTATCCGAAGCTGTATTTGAGAGAGTGGAATTCGGAGGATTATTAATAGAAGACGCCCTGCAGCTATACGTTAAACTTTGAGGAGATATGTCTGTAGGCGAACGTCTGGACTTAACGCTATGGATATTCTGGACTGGAATATTTAAGCATTCAGTGGTGGGAACTTCAGATATGGGTATATTATTATTCTGACGATTCCTTGGAGTTTTCTGCATTGTTCGTAATTTGCGGACTGTACAATTATTGTTTACATTAGTATTTTTACTTATATTGCTAATATTGTTGCTGCTGTTAGTAGACTTCCAAGTCTACTTGTCTGCATCTAAGCTAAATGAAAATATTTTATCATGTTATCTAACACAGTTATAATCAAGACTCTTTCTTTCGTATCTCGCCAAGCCTACACTCGATTCCGCTCAAGTGCATTTTGTCGCATTTCAGTTACATAATCCCTTCGAAATATTATGTCACGAAGGCACAACCTGTGACAATATTTCAGCCGTGTCATTGACTGATTTTAATCTCGAGCGCCACCTCGCTGACGTGCAAGCACCGCAGCAGATACGACTAGATAATATTAAATGCAGTCAAAGCATCTTTTCTATTCAAATTTTTTTTATCTATTCGCCGTATGTTATCTGTTGCTGTTGCTGCCTGTCCCTTTATCTGTTTCTTCTGCTGACATTTTTTTATGGCCAGGGCCATGTTCAAATCGTGTCGTAAAACGTTTTCCGTCGTGCCCCGGCAACGAAGCCGTAGTGTGAGAATGTGGTACAAGCACACATGGCTAGGAAGCGGGCCGCTACAGCTTGAGCGCTAACCAGTCGAGTGAGAGGAATGTTTTCGATGCCGAAAATAAATTTACTATTTGTATCTTGAAATACCGGGATATTGAAAGCAAACAACTAGATGTCAACGTTTTTCAGAATTTATTGAATAATAAAGTGGGATAAAAATTTGAGAATGTTTTTGAAACAGAATTCAGTGGTATTCAGATCTAACATGAATGGTGACAAGTCGTTGATAATAGTTTTGAATAGAAGCTAATTAGCTGTTAATTAACAAACTTCTAGAACAAAAGAACCAACAACTGAAACCAGAAAGAGAAATCAAAATCAACACAGCTAAAATAATAATAATAACATCTCATTAAATTACGTTGGTGGTCTACACGAAAGATACACTTGAACTACTCTTAACTTTTGCTTCTCATTACAATCATAATGGGCACAAGTTATGTTTCAACACGTCCAAAACAAAGACACTGAAAACGA
The DNA here is from genome assembly GCA_963978885.1 of Nemotelus pantherinus. Taxonomy (NCBI): domain Eukaryota; kingdom Metazoa; phylum Arthropoda; class Insecta; order Diptera; family Stratiomyidae; genus Nemotelus; species Nemotelus pantherinus. The sequence continues at coordinate 66,693,467 of OZ022264.1, read as the reverse complement.
CTGGTCAGTTTGGTTCTTAGAATGAAAGCACTAGGTTTTAAGGGCACTTTTTAGTAATCAGGTCGCAAAGTCAAACTTCTATTCCGCCCAGTCGAATGCATGATTGATGAAAGTGCAAATTCAACAAGCCCAAGTCAAAAACCCATCTTACCAGTCTTCTTAGACCGGGCAAAAACTCTTCACGTAGCCTTCACAAGAGCGCTGTTAAGTGCGATTCTAGACCGTCTCAAGATTCGCATTTCGAACGCACATTTGCACGTTCTACTCATCATTGAACAGGCTACTGGCGGCCTTATGATGGCTACTGGCAGCAAGCGTACTATCGCCATAAAATCGGTTCCTAACGGCATCCACCATCCATTATTATGTTTTCTTCGCAGTCAGCAGTTTAATGGCGGCCATCTGAGCTGAACAGGGCCTCACAAACACGCTTGGCCCCTACAACACAGACAACACACTGCATGACTTTCAAATTAGCTAACTCATCATAATTTCAATCTTTTTGTTTAGATACTTAACCGTCGTCGCATCACTTCATTATTGTTCGTTGTACTGATGCGAACATTGATTTTTTTCTTCGTGTTTTTTTTTATGTTCGTGTTGTTTTCCTATTTCGTTCGTACAGTGGCAATGTGCGAAAAACATGATGTTTTACTCATATGAATTTCGGGAGAAAAAAATTGTGTAAAAAATCATTTTTTCCAACTTTTTCGACCAGGTGAGTTTCCTCGGGTCAGCAATAAAGAGTTTCAAAAAAGTTGGAGCATTTAACTTAGAACCCTACAGTGCTAACAGCGCTTATTGTCTGGAAATAGCTAACGGTCAAGATGAAAAAAAATATTCGAAAGCTTTCGATGTAATGGCTGTTAGTGGCTTATTTACACAAATGAAAGGTAATACCTACAATCAGACAAACCGTTATGTCAATTAGAGCTTGATTTAATTTTGACATGGTGATTTGTACTACATATTTATGTGCCTTGCAATTTGCGTTTAGTCTCGTTCTTAGAGCGAAAAGCAAACGAAATTGGTTTTATGTGCTGGTATTGGACTTTCACCAAAAGAACTCAATCAAAATTTTGTTGAGTTGATAGATTCGATTAACTTTTGAACACCATATCGATTTTTTCCTTACATAATTTTAACTTTCAGTCATTCTAAAAATATGTACTTATATATTTTGGTGCTGGCTCTGCTGAAGATCGCGGCAAATGAATGAGTAGGTCTATTAATAGCGGTAGACAGTAGTCATGGTAACGTTTTTCCTCTTTTCGTGTTAAAACAAACGTTAAGCCAATCAGATTTTACTTCGTGGAGAACACAAAGAAATAGTCGCTATAGTGAAACTGACCCACGGTTTGAGAGCTAAGGTTGTTCTTTTAATTAATTTTTTTGAGTCCAATATTATTAAAATATCAGCTCAGTTTGTTTTGTGAATTTCGCACCAGTAACAAAACATTAAACTGCGTTTGTGACACATCATCCAATTAAGGACTCGAGCTAGATACAACATCGCCAGTTCTAGCCACTAGGCTAGTAAATGCAGACACCGCTAGCTTTAAGTTTTGTGGGTGAAGGTATTGTTGAAATTCAAGGTTTTTGAAGTGATGCAATTTTTACTCAATAAATTTAAACCATAAACCATTCAAAATTTGGCCTTAGTACGCTAAAAAAATCCACCTAGTCCCATATTATATAGCGCAACATTTGTGGTCTCACACGCTATGCACTTAGTATTGTAAGCTATAAAATATAGTTTCCAATCGCCATAATTTCACAATCTACACATCACATACTCCTGTGTAACCTAGCGCATTAATTATGGTTGCATACGCTAGGTATATACGTTGACTATGGAATTTTGAAGCATAAACTCCAAAAATTTGGCATATCAGGAAGGCTTCTAAACTTCGAGATCGAACGCAACATATTAAATTCCAAGGCCGTATTTCCAAAAAAATTACCGTGTCATCTGGAGTACTTCAAGGCAGCACCCTAGGGCCGCTTCTGCTCAATGTTTTTGTTTCTGATCTCTCGGAGGTGTTACCCGATATTCTGCACCATTTTTATGCACATGATCTGAAAATATATCACCCTATTCAGTCGGAATCAGATGCAAATTTTCTTCAGCTGAAACTTCAGTCACTGGTGCAATGGTGTGAGCAGAATAAACTTACTCTTAACGTTGAAAAATGCCATACCATAATGCCATATCATAGCAATAAACTGGAATCTGTCCAAAAGCAGTTCGTGCTTTTTGCCTTTAGAGATCTCTATAATCCACATGATTTCGAAAATCTTCCAACTTATGGTCACATACTTAATCTCTTAAATCTGGCGACACTTTCTTCAAGGAGAACGGTATTATCCTCATGCTTCGTCTTTGATGTCGTTAGGAGTTTGATTAACATAGAATATCTTCGTAATAAAATCACTTTCAATAATCCTGTAAGACAAACTAGGCACACAGGTCTCCTCAATGAGCATCAACATCACACTATCTATGGAGACAGGGAGCCAATAAATAGATGCTGCAAAATATTTAACAATTTTTCGAACTACTGTTCTTCTTCTATCTCTAAACCTGTATTTAAAAAAAAATTATATACTGCTTTAAATTCTTAAACCAAATTATTTTACTTTCCTCATAATTTCCATATTAAGCTAAAAATCTGACAAAAAAGTCTGCTGACATTTAGAAATATTATTGTAATTTAGCTTAACGAAAACAGTTTTAAGTTTGTTATTGTTTTTGCTACCTTGTTTGGAGGCCTCCATGGACACCACTGATTTCTGTGCGGGACTACCCTTATACGCTAGAGGAGGATTTAGAAGCAGCCCAAGAGAAACTCACCGAAATACAGGCGTTGATCGAAGCATTTCGAGGGACTTCACAATCGTCCGACTTCCTAAAAACCAAAACAAAGATCGAGTTCGGAATGAGCCGCCTCAAAAATGCTCGACATGAGATGGGGGTAATGGGCGAGGAGGCTCACAAGTTGCGAGACCAGGAAGACGACAGCAGCAGCGAGCGTGAGGTGCTAGGTGCGGTTGATGCGCTAGTACTCGGGCCAGCGAGCCAATCCGGCTAACAGAGGACCTAGGAAATCCCGTATTCTCTACGTCCAGGTCAACCATTGTGATGACGAAGGGGCAGGAGGTATCTAAACGGGGCCTGCGCTATAGTGGGGACTCGGGATCATTAAGTGCGTTTTTGGAACGAGTGGAGGAGCTCCGAGAAGCATGTGGGGTTTGTACCAGACAATTATTTCAATCGGCGGTAGAAATCTTTGAAGGAAAGATCCTGATCTGGTTCAGAGCAAACCCCTCTCGAGTGAACTCGTGGCAGGAGCTAGTCGCCGAGATGAGAGCCGAGTTTCTGCCGTTACGATGATCGTCTGATGACCGAAATCGTGAGGAGCACTGATAGACCCGAGGAGTCCATGCGAGTTTATATCTCAGTCATGGAGGGATTATTCAGGAGCCGAACCCATCCGTACTCCAAGGAGGACATATTAAAAATTCTTCGAAGAAATATAGCGCCATTATATCAGAACCAACTGGCACTAACGTCAGTTAAAACCATTTCAGATCTGGTCAGAGTGGGACGCTCGTTAGAGGCGACACGAGTCGTAGTGGAAGCCTATGTGCCACCTCCTACCCGGGAAAGCCAACGACTCTTGGAGCCTGTTTTGGCTTATGTCAGGAATACCGAAGCGTCGATAATAGCTTCTTTGCAGAGGGACGAGCTACGGTGTTGAAATTGCCGAGGCATTGGGCACACCTCTAGAGAGTGTCGAGAGCCTCAAAAATGCTTCGGTTGCGGACGTCTGGGGATGAGAAATCCTTCTCCTAATTGTCGTAGGATACCAAATCGAGGGAGGAATGCCAGGGACCACTTTGGAGCAGTCCGCGGGGAAGGTGGTGCACAGGGTAGTGCCAGGGAAACGAGTTTTGTGCTCAGTAGGCGACAGCCTGAGCACCGGATCAATACAGGAGAGAGCCACGGCGAACGCACAGATACATTATCTGCTGGATAGGAGGCGAGGGGTTATTTTGGGACGCAAGTTCCTGGGACTTGTTGACTCTGGCGGCTCTAACACGGTGGCGGGTTGTGAAGGATGTCAGAATGGCCAATAACCAAGGTTGCGCAATCGCAGGAACAATGGCTATCACTGTGAGGCTGAAGGGGAAGGTGGACCTGTTGCGAGCCTTCGTGATTCCAGCACTTCCTCATGCTCTAATACTAGGGATGGACTTTGTCAGGCAGTTTGGGCTGCACTGAGCGAGGAGAGTTGAAATTTTTTTTAGCGCGTTGGAAGGTGGTTGTGCAGAACAGCTAAAACCCAGGAGCAAATTGACACGGGAGGAAGAAATCCAGTTCAGTCAGCTTGTCGAGGAGGAATTTCAACGCATGGGGGAACTCAAATGGAGCATGTCATCCGACCCTCGGATGTACCAATTAAGCAGCGTTATTACCCCGTTTCCTCCGCGGTACAGAAACATATAGACGCGGAGGTGAATGAAATGCTGACGCAGAGCATAGCTGAGCCATCGTCAAGTACCTGGGCCTCTCCCATTATCCTGGTCAAAAAAAGGAAAGTTTACCGCAAATTACACGCCGTTACTGAGCACGATGCTTACCCGCTACCATACGTGACCGCCACGCTGGACAAATTGTCCTCGCTCGATGTGAAGTCACCCTACTGGCAAGTGCCCATGGCCGAACAATCCAAGAAATTTACCGCCTTCACCGTCCCGCATCGAGGACTGTTCCAATTTCTAGGAATGCCTTTCGGTCTCCAAAATGCACCTGCTACGTGGCAACGGCTGATTTATCAGGTTCTAGGATCTGATCTGGAGCCCTACGTATTTACTTACCTCGACGATATCATCGTTCTGACGCCGGACTTTAGCAAACATGTGGAGATATTGAGGGAGATATTCAGACGCATGAGACAAGCTGGTTTGAAAGTTTCGAAGGACAAGTGTGAGTTCTGTCGGCCACAGCTAAAATACCTAGGGTATGTCGTGGATGAGAGCGGACTGAATGTAGATCCGGACAAGGTCGAAAGCGTGATAGAGATACAGCCTCCAACTAAAGGCGGCTTTAGATATGCAGTGTTTGTCAAATACCGAGCACTTAGTTTGGCAAACTTCGCATGTGTGGTTAGGTTGCTCGCCTAGTGCTTGCCCTAGGCCAAGCACAAACATTCGGGTGTTCGCTATTCCCGTAGTTTGTCAAACTTTCAACTCACATCAAAGTAGACGAGCACTATGTTTGGGTATGTTCGGATCCCCGCTTTAGACATTCGGCATTTATAAATACATATAATGTCAACTGAATCTGCTGAATCAACATCCATATTGAAATCCATATTTAAAGATATAAATATATTGAAGTATTAATGCTCGAAGATGCAGCAAATATTTCGTTTTTCTCACACACAAATTGCGGGAGGGAACAACGACGAGCAGCTCGTACATGTTCCAGTTTTGGCGAACATTCGGCAATGCCCGAATATCTAATTCACTCTGCTTGTCATTCCGCAATCACCAAGCCAAATGACTTGACTAGGTGTTCGGTATTTGGCGAATAGGAGGTGTTTGACAAACACCGCATATCTAAAGCCGCCTTAACGTGAAGGGTGTCAGACAGTTCCTGGAGATGGTCTCGTGGTATCGAAGGTTCATCCCGGACTTCGCCACGATGTACCCTAGGTATTTTTAGCTGCGGCCGACAGAACTCACACTTGTCCTTCGAAACTTTCAAACCAGTTTGCCTCGGGCGTCTGAATATCTCCACATGTTTGCACAAACAAACCAAATCTGAATGTTTCAACCTAAAATCACAACTAAAATTTCATAGACAGCAGGAATAGGCAAAGACCATATCAATTTTGCGTAAATACATATGTCATCAAATTATCAAATTGATCATTGAACCGTTAAGCTTCAAATCATACAAGCTAACAAACAGATACGACGACGTCATAGGATAATTTAAAAATGACAAAAACGAGGCTCATTTCCTAATCGTCATCACACTACTCATATTCTCTATACAACCTCAAAAGACTTATTTTCGCTGTACTATTCCCGTCAATAACTCTGTATCGAATTTCTATTGAAACCATCTGAAAGATAATGTTGTATCGATTTCCCATCAAAACACCGCAATCTTATCGCAAAGTCAAAATTCCAAAAACATGCCATCATTATTAGTTACTTGCACAACATTTTCACCTTTCGCTGGCGCAATTTTCAAGTGCGAAATGCCATGACAGGAAATAGATAAAACCATTGCAGGTCCCTCTCCGCCTGTGTCTCGCGACTACATTAACTCAGCATGACCACATTTTGAGCATTGACGAAACGAAATAAGACAATGAAAAAAGAATTGTTTGAAAATTGCACAAACACACCAAAATAACGCCGAAATAATAAATAGTATCGAAAAGTTGAGCCGTTTTTTTTCAGGGTGTTGCTTTTGAGTCGCGCTCGGTCATGGCGCAAAATTGAAATGGATTTCCGTGTTTGGAAGCTCATGGACACCCGATTCGGTCGCGAACCACAAAATACTCGTAATAACAATGCGTCTTGCGACATACATAATCCGATATCCTCCCAATTAGGGTTGATTGTAGCCCGATCGAAGCTTACCCGCCCTCATTGTATCGTGCTGAGTTGCAGCCGGATCAAATGGTTTGATGCTGGGGCTTCATGCCGTCGCAATTAATTCGCCGAATATGGGCTTGCTTGCTTGCTTGGTTGGCTCACTCATTCGCTAACAGACAGCTCTGTTTAATCCGAAAAGCAGTCAATCTTCAATCCAAGAACACGCCAACTGTGTGAAGTGAAAGGGAAAATTCAATTTCAGAAAAAAATTAAATTGTTTTTCGACATTTTCGTCGTAGCTTTAATGCAATCGTACTGCGAGGTCAATTAATTTCCCGGTCAGTAAGCTTCAAACTGTCTAGCGAAAAGCGAAAGAAAGTTAGACATAGGCTTGCCGTTTGTCCGAGTTTAAGCGTTAATTTTCTCTTCGGCTAGTATTACAATTATTGTCATGATCAGTGATGAATGACGACTATGTTGGAGGTTTGGCAGATATCGAAAGTGTAATGGCGGGCAACTTGCTTCAATGTGAGCTAAAAAAAAGTGGACCCTAAAATGCTCTAAAGGCGGAGCGCAATGAAGGTTTTCATTTACACTCGAAGCTGATTAGTTTTCGTGACAATAAAAAGCTTCAATATTTTTCAAGATGTTTTACGTAAAAGTGCCTCTCATTAATGCATTTTACGTAACGTAGAGTAAAACACGCGATTTCCCGTAAATATATTTGAAAATCACCAACACATTAGCTTCACTGTTATAGCAAAAACCACCTGCCAGCTCGAGGCTAGCTAGCTTCATCATTCAATCTTAAGACTCTAGCCTTAGTCCATCGCCCGTCGTCATCATTGCGTCAAAAACAAAGACAATGATCTTCGGATCTATCTTTGTTCATAATTCTCTGCAAAAGAACATTTTCGCACTTATACCATTCCTCTCACCATCTCAGGCAAGATCTACCGTTGGACGTACTGTAAAATACCGTATAGTGTATGCGTAGCGTACATGAATCGAGTCTTTGAATATATTACTTTGTGCGTCCCGCAGTGGCGCGTCATCATCGGACCCGAGCCATTCTTGCTTACTCCGTTCTTGGGAGTCCCAGTCCTGGTGATTCGCTTCAAGAAACTAAAAAGAGCTCGCTGATGACTCGGCACTTAATGACATGCGTCCGGTTCGATTCTCAGAGGTACCGAAGCGAATTGACTGGACTGGTCGGTCAGTGGTCGACCTTTACAGTACATGCTTTACAGATATTCAACGTTTTCGGTCAGTCATTCACAGTAGATAGTAGACCTGAAAGATCTTCGGTTGTGCTTCAGAAAGTTTTCCGTTCAAAACGCATATAGAGTCGACTGTAGAGCTGCCGCGTTTCGGCCGAGCTGGAAATCAGTAATAGCTTTCTGGCCAATTTTGATGTTTTCACTAATTGTCTATTCTAATTCGAATGGTGTTGCTAATTAGAAGTCACGCAGCATGCATCTTGCTCTGAATACATTGGAATATAGAGGCGAATTTTCGACTTCGTTATCCATTGTACGCATGATTGTATGGAATGGCCCCGACTCCCGGTATGCAACCGGATAATAAGACACTACGTTCTTTCGAGCTCGTTCTCCATAGAAACATTCTAAGAATGCACTCTTGACTCTAACACGCTCCAGCATACTTTGAGCTGACCGGAGGATGTTGCCGGTCAGACAAGTTTTTCAGACGCGCCGAGATTATTAATTGGCTTGAGTCTACAAACTGGTCCCAAAGATATTCCCTCATTTTATTTGCATTTTTGTTCGATTTCGAACTATAGACCTCTCAGTCCGAATTAGGCAGCGAAATCACACGCCATCTGAAAGCCACAGGTGCGTATTAGCTTCCGAATCATACGATCGAATCAATGCACCAAAACCACTAGACACACTGCAGACGTAGTATTGCTTCGAAATTTTAGGAGGCATACAGGAGCACTTTATGTGTTTCACAAGTGGGTATTAAGTGGCTCGTTGGTTTTCGTTTAATTGTCTTCGATACTTTTACGAGACTAGGGTCTAGTTTTATGGAGAATAGTACGAGAAATGTATGATTAAACTTATAGTGTGGTAAATTATAAATTGTTTTTGATTGCAAGTTCGTTGATGTGATTTGGATTTATTGACTTATATATTCGTAATGCTTTCAAATACTTCTTTTAAATTGATGCTTTCGAAAATACTAAATTGTTTGAAAGCCGCAGATAATTTCCAGCTTGTTTTTTTTACGCAGTAAAGAAAAAAGGGCTTTGTTGACTAATTGGATTGAGTGAAATTCACGGGTGCCTACTGGGAGTCTAGTTGGGTTCAGCTCCACGCTCTAGTGAACCCACTATTTTGAGTTTGGGACACTTTTACCGTAAGGCCCGTTTCACACGAGACACTCGGTGTCCGGCCACTGTGTCTCTAGCCACTACCGGGGCATAGAAATAAATGAGAGCATACACACAGAGCCACAGTGTCCGGGCCACAATTCTATACAAAAACAGTGGCTGAGGATTCAGTGGCCGGACACCGAGTGTCTCGTGTGAAACGGCTCTAAGACACTAACACCGAGTTAGTATTAAATGGTTTAATGGTTAAATGGTTTAAATATTATTCATTGGAAGGATAATAAGTTCAGAGGATACATACTTTGAAATCAACGGGATATGTAGCTTTTTCAGCTCAAGCTGCCTTTTCGCGACCAAGCATCATCGCTTCGTGCAAAAAGGCCAAGTATAACAGCTGAATTGCGTCATTCTGTAAGATGAAGATATGAAAGAAATCATTGATGTTATAGATTTGCTTTAACGTACAGGATCTACTTCAAATTAGCTTTTGGCCACAAGATGTTTTAGTTGAAAAATTTTCCAAGGTACAACGACGAAAATTCTGCTCCACAAATTTAAGGATCGGTTAAACCTAAATCGTACTCTTAGTATTTACTACGAAAATGTAAGCGGTTTAAGGACTAATATCAATGAAATTAACTTATCCTCTATCTTACCCTCACGATGATATCATTTGTTGCACGGAAACTTAGCTAACAGAAGACATTCGTGATAATAGGCGTGTTTTTTTGCTCCTCTATCCAGCAGAAAATAGAGTATACGCACTGGAAACAACAACACTCCTGTACCAGTGAATTCACTAGTACAGAAATTCTATTCCTCATTTGTAGTTCACGTGCTGAATTATAGAATGTGCTGATAGAAAAAAGAAAAGCTCACGGGAAGTTATCTTTTTTGCTGTGAGGTGGCTTTGGTTTTTTCAAGGTTATGTTGAATGTTTTGGTAGTTAGGAAATTAGAAAGAGCCCTCATAACGTGTAGAAAGTTAAAACAGGTATTTTTCTGTTAGTTTTTTTTTCTATTTTCTATCGATTGTGGTAGTTTATGCTCGTTATTTTCTCCCTTTATTTTCAGCTGTTTTGTGCTACCACAGCGAATACAGCAACCTATGTCAATCTTAGCGAATGCACTGCTGTTTTGTGCTAGATCGTTGTTTTTGCGGCATAGTTCTATTCTGTTCTGTATCGGAGCAAAAAAACACGCCTAATGGTATTTCATCTTTGCATGTTCTCTTCTGTAAAGACCGCGACCATATTCTTGCTGGCGAATCCGATGATGGAGGGTCTTGATTAATGTGGAAAAATCGATAACAGGAACTCTCTGCAGTGATTTTTCGTTTTCGTCTCCTGTTGAATGTCTTGTAGTTTGGATGTCCTTAGCTCCCTCTAATTTCCTAATTGTTACTTCTGTTTATATTTCTTGCACCAGTCCTGTATCAGTGTATAAATGCTTTTTGCGGAACTTTCCAGTTATCTCAACAGTTGCTATCCACCCGCCACTCCGTTGATATGTGGAGATTTCAGTCTGTCTAACTTAGAATGTTCAATCTGTCTAACTTTTATTTTTATTTTTAAAAAAGAAGAATATATCTCTAGTTGGCTTGTCTTTTCTATTTTTATCCTTCCTCTCCCAAAACAACACTGTTCTCAATACGAATAACAATATTTTAGACTTTGCTCTTTCGAACCTCCCTCTCTCATCTGGATCCCTTTGGACTGTAACATCATCCTCATCACGCTCCACTTTCGATTTAAATCTCGCTCATTCAATTTTCTTCCAGAAAAAACTTCTGTCCTCTCTGTTTCAACTGCCTATTCAATTTTCTTGGACAAAGAACTTATGTTCTCTATGTTTCAACTGCCTTGATGCAAGCTTCCCGCGTATGACTTCTTAGATAAATTCAGTCAACAGGTTTTCCTTCTTCCGAGGACTGGACGTTGTTAATGCCACTCATAAATTTTAGAAATTCCTCCTTGATGCAATTTCATGGTTTGGAATTAGACTTCATCAAAACATTAGGCTGCGATCTGAGGCGAAAAGCGCTCTACCAAAAGCTCTCCCAAATTTTTTTAATGATGTGTTCCTTGATGGAACAACGTGTTCTCATACGCAAGAAGTATGTCAGCTTTTTGCTTAGTATTTCTAAACCTTTAGCTCCTAGTTTCCAAGACCTATTTTGGTTTCTTGTTCCCTTTTCCTCTCTTTGTATTTCATCCTCACTGCTCACAAATCTATTGGAAGTGGAATCTTTCATGCTCTGCTGCGATAATAACACTGGTTGTGCTAATATCCATTTTTTTTAAATGTAGCCTTGCAACTGCGGTTTTTCCGGAGCAATTGCAAAGATTTTTCCAATAAACAATTTATCTTTTCCGATCGAGCATGTATTTACGATTAATGCCCTATTTATTTTCTTTAGTAAGCTCCTCGAACGTATTGTGTGTAACAAGCTTTATCTTCACATCCAATCCTTCCTAGCTCAAGAGGAAAAAAGATTTTGATTAGGGAAAATCTACTCTTCTAATCTGTAGTCGTTTATTGATACTGTCGAATCTAATTTGGAACAATAGAGGCATGTAGGTGTTTTATACACAAATTTTTCGGTAGTTTTCGGTTTTGTTGATGATGAGCTACTGCGCTTGTAGCTGGAAGGCTATGGAATCTCTGATATCCTTCTTTCCTGGTTTTCCTCCTACGCACATGATTGCGTCTGGGTAGTTACTGTCAATTCCTGCTCCTCGTCTCCCTTCCATTCAATCTCTGGAGTTCCGCAAGGCTATATTTTTGGCCCTCCTCTGTTTCAGTTTGTTTTAATCACTTCCCATTCTCCATCAATACAACAATTCTCCAAACAATTCCCATTTTCCATCAACACAGCAATTTTGATCTTGGCTTCTTACCGCAGACACTCAATTTTAAAATGTTATAAAAATAAAGTTTTGTTGCTTGCCTTTAGCTCAAAAATAAAACTATTGTGTTATTTCTCTTATTTCGTAGATCTATTTTATTAATGCATTTTTCTTTAAAGAATATATGTTTTCGTTTTTCTTATTAAACTTACTATATGTATACACTTATTGATAATTGATTAAAAAAAATAAAAATAAGTGGACACAGTTTTTCACCTTACTTGTTGACTGTTGAGCGTTGCTACTTCAATACTGGCTAAAAGCCTTTGTACGCCAAATGTAATGTCTTGAATCTCCCAAAATTCCTGCATACAAGCGATAACATGGCTATTTTCCTGAAATTTTCTGCCCTTGCGCCATTCTTTGAGCCGAGAGAAGATGCAAAAGTCACTGGGGACGAGATGTGGCAAATAAGGTGAGTGCTCAAGAAGCTATGAACTTGCTTTTCGAATGGAAGCTATCGCAACTTGGGCTCTGTGTGCCGGAGCGTTGCCTTGGTGGAACAAGATTCTTTGTTTGCCCTGTCTCTGTTCTTTAATAGTCTCCCGCAATCTTCTTATTTGGCCCGAACAGTAAGACGCCCTAACAATGGCTCCTTTTTCCCACACTGAAAGAAAAACTCTTGGTTGGTTCAACTATTTTTAATAGTATTGCAACGATTCATTCAAAATCGTTAAACGAACTACGGAAAATAGTTATTTTTACTATGTTAATATAGTTAATTTAACGATATAAAAGTAGTTGGCTCTGGTTGTACAAAAAATATCGCAACGTTCATGAAATCAACTGTTTTAATTGTTTCATAACCACGAAAATTAGTTGATCAATAGAAAAATATTCATCAATTCACTCAAAACTTCAACGTTTCGAATTATCAACAGTTTTTATGGTACTTAAACTACTTCGCAATAGTTGATTTCAACAAACGTAATTCAGTGAGCAACGTCTTTGGAATTATTCTACGCAAAGTAGAATGGTTTCAACATTTGGACGTTTTTCATGCTCCGAATGAAATTGTTTATCAACCACGCGTCATGGTGCATAAAAGTAATCAACAATTTTCTTATGGTTGTTTTAACTATAGCCCTAGTTGATGCAAAAACAACTAAGGAAAACTGTTGATTTTTCATACTCCTCATACTCATACTCCTATTCTATCATAGAAGTTTCATATGCTACATGGCAAAATTGTGTTCGGTTTGCTGTTCGATATAATTCATATTCATGTTATGCTGTGAAGCCTTTATATTATGCTGTATGACTCCTTTTGTGCAATTAATGTATGCATGTAAAGGACACGCATTGCGATGCAGTGCAGCGCCGAAGCAGTGAGCGCATACAGTGCATATGCTCTAACCTAGCTTTTTTTCTTACTTAATTATCTGTGCCGCTTTTATATGGCTGTTTTGAAAAACATTAAGAATTATGGGCTGCAAATATTTTTTTTAGTCTTTTGGCAAAACAGTAGGATTTTATTAAACCCTTTAGGTTTACCGCTCCGGACAAATGCTCGGGTTGTACGTTTCTAGAGCTAACCCTGCCAGAACACACCAAAATGGGCTATAGTTATTTCGTACTATGTACATTGCTGGAATACCATTGTTTGTGGTTGCTTACTTTTTTTGCACCACGGACGTTGTTTATCAACCACGCGTCATCGTGCATAAAAGTAATGAACTATTTTTTTTATGGTTGTTTTAACTATAGCCCGTAGTTGACGCAAAAACAACTAAGGAAAATTGTTGATTTTAGCAAGATTTTTCTTTCAGTGCAACTATTCCATACTAATTATTCCCTCAAAATCCCAAAAAACATTTCAGCATTGAATTGGTTGATGCAGGACTCCCCCATAGTAACAAATCGCCTCAAAAATGTTCTTTGTCAGCTTAGTACCTAGTAATTAGTATATCAGTTCGTCTCTTCTTCACTTCGGCTACCATCATCAGTACCCAACGTACGGAAAACTTTTTTGGGCGAATCCTTTAAACGCTACTACATGAGATCCCTGTGAATTCAGCTAGATGTCTGATATTCACTCTTCGGCCTGCCAAAACAACATCCTGTACTTTTTCAACTTTATCCTCGACGAGGCACATGGCTGGGTGTTCTTGGCAATTTTAATCTTCCGTGAATGTTCTGGCCAGTCGAATACTTGTTTTTGAAGAGTTCCTAGTTTTTTACGAGTTGAGAAAATCGTATGTGTTTTTCCGCGTTTAATTCGATCTTCCATTTTCAAAAGTAATTCAAAAGCTGTTGGGGAAGCATTGCAGGGTTAAAATTATGGTATCAACCTAAATCCGTAGAAAATACAGCTATAATCTACGAACAGAAATATTGTGGCAAAGGGCAGTTCGGTGGTGTTTATGTTATACAAGAGCGGATGCAAGTGTGATCTTTGCGAGATTTCGGCCTCTATTGTTCGTTGCGAAGACAGGTGTGTGTCTTCTCTCTTGCGAAAAGCTGTGCCCTTTAGTTTCAAAATAAATCCTGCGTGCCAGAGCTTGGCAAATGTTTTTGCTACGTCGAATACCATCATACCAGCTAACTTTGTTGCTACCCTTACCTTTTGGTATCAGTAGAGAGGAGAGGCTTAAACCGAATTGTTCTCCCGAGAGAGTTTTCAAATGTTTGTTCGCCTATGCAAGCAAACAGAATGCGTTCAGATATCGTGGCTATTGAAGAGAGTAAGGTGATTGCTCGACAGTTTTAATGATATGTAAGATTTTTGCCGGGTTTCGGCAATACTTTAATGATAGCTCTTTTCTAAGTTTCTTGGTACGTCCTCGAACCAAAGATTGTAGGTATTTATTATTTATGTCAGGGTTAGTAATATACTGTCTTAAACAAATTTTGTTGTTTCAATTTTTTACTAAGCTCTGATTTTTTTCATTGAAGTCATTGATTTGTATGTTTTGATTGATTTGATGTAGCAGTCTTATGTCTACCACACAGCTGCTCCTGGGGCTTAAACGTTTTAGCTCATAGGGGATGTGTCAGCTTGTTTGTGATTTTGTGATAAATCGATTCAGCTCGGACCCAGCTCGGGGGCTTCTCAAGGCTTCCCAATAGCGGTTCAAAGCGGTTGAGATCGCCCATCAGGAAGTTTGCGCTTTCGTGGTGAAAGAGTGCACAAAGGTCTGTAGTGAAGCTGTTTGCGCTAGAATGTCTGCATGCAGAAATCACGATAATCTAGAAAGAGTCAGTCTCTACCTTTATGAGAGTGGCTTCTAAACTTCTAAGAAAAGTGGTTAGGAAAGAATGATGTTTGCTTTTCACAACGATTACGTTACCTCCTTCCGTAATGGGGGACGTGAAGATGATTTCCGGGTTTAAGGAATGCTTCCTGCAAGAGCATGATAACAATTTTACAATCCATCAAAAATTTAGCCAGTGCACCTTCTTCGTGAAGCAGGGGATTCGTATCTATGTTAGGGGTTGTTCGGTGCTGTATTTAATTGGTTAGCAAGGATTCAATATGAAATTTAGGAGCTGTTTTGAATTTGCAAGGTGAATTGTTGTGTTGGCGTATTCACTGGCTATTCGAGCACAAAATTTTCTCAAGTTTTTCGGGTTGCGAAGACAACCCGTTGCGTCGTAAAAGAGAAAAATGTTGCACTTGCTTCTGGTAAAGAATGTGCAGAAGATTCACTAGTCTTTAAACGAATGAAAAACCTAAGCACAATTTTTATAATGGTTATAGTGATGATATTCCTTCCACTCTCTTCATTACTGATGATCATATAATCCATAAAGTATCAGTCATATTTAAGGGGCTCAACCAGTGTAACAGCAAAAAAATAAGGCGATTTTCGAGTATTTTTTAAATAAAAAGTTCTGCACTGATTGTTTTGAAATTTTCTGAGTATGTTGATACATAATTAATGTATATTTACAAATTTTTTCAAATGAAAATCATGTATTTTCTTTTACATATGCACTATCTCTCAGAGGACAACAAAAAAAAAGTTTCCGCACTGCTGCCCTTGTTGCGGTCTTTACAGTGCCTGAAATAAAATCAAACAAAAAAGGCGTTAAAGTAGATAATATCACCTATTGATTGAAGCAGATATGTGGAAAAAAAATTAAATCCAAAAAAATGGTGCAGCTTTGAAAAATTTTTTTACAATTTAGCTTAAATATCTAATGGTATTTTCCTTAGCAAATTAACAGTTTTCATTCGACTAAAATATCGGAGGTTCATTCAATGCAAAAATGAATACTTAAAGCAACAAAACAAGATTTGAGTCGATTGGATAATTATTTTTCAAGTTACAGTGTCAGCAAATTTAGAAAACGCTATTTTGAGAAAAACCCGTTTAAAGAAAAAAATACTGATCTCACATTTATAAAACGATAAATATCATACCTAATCCTAATCTGCTATTCCAGGCCCGTATAATTCACCTTCCTCTTCTTCAAAAAGCTGCTGTTGGTTTGCTGTAGCTCTCCTTCGAGCTGTACGAGCCTCTTGTGTGGCTGCCTCATGCCGGTACTCTGCTATGCGAAGCCTCGTTTCGTCTCGTTGATCGGCATAATTACTTGCTGCCTGTCCGATCGTCACTCCCATGACACTGAATATCCTTAGGATGGATGAAAATCCATCATTGAATATTACAGTAGCAAGGTAATTCGCTATTTCAAGTGTTTTTAAGCCGCTATGAAGGTGCTTCGGAGCAAAATGCCAGAGCAAGCCATTGTAACTCTCGTTGTTGTTCTGGGTGTTATTCCCTTGACATCTATCGAGCAACTCACGTCTACTCAAGTCTTCGTATATTGGTTTAATAATTTTTTGAACCTTTGGGTCAATTGGAAAATTATCATGCTTGAACTTTCGCATGTTCTGTCCCTGATCCTCAGCAACACGATAAGCACACCAGCTTTCAGCACCTTCTGGGCAGTTTCCATGGTTTGGATTTTTATCACTAGAACTCAAATGATAGAATGTAGCCCAGATTTCTTTTTCCATTTCATCAACATTATCTTGGTGTCTTGTGATCGCTAGGCCATAGTATTTTTGAAGTTTATTGATCAGCTTATCTGATAATTTGACTGTATTTTTACTCCTTCCTCCCAAACCTTTGTTTAGTTTTTTCGCGTTACGGCATCGAGTTCCCATTCTTTTTTTAACATGTAAATAACACTCAAGTTTTTCTACGGGGACATCATATGGATCTAACGTTAGTAGTCCTGTATATGTGGCACTATCACCATCGCCAATATACCGCGTATATTTCACACCGTATTTTTCAATCGAGCTTCCGAACATTTCCTTTACACTATCAACTTCCATTTTTGAAGCTGAGCCTGAGTGATTTGAAGCTGAGCCTGAGTGATTTGAAGCTGAGCCTGATAAAAAACCGACAAAAACTGAATAATACAATAGCCATGAGCAGGATCAATAAGGATTTCTTCGTCGCTAGAATGTAAGAGTTTTCCAGAAGCCGTACTTGTATTTGCCGTGGACTGCTCGAACGTATGTTGATTTCCAGCAAATTTTCTTTTTTTCGATCTCGATCTATGCGCAGGTTTAGCATGATTACCTTTGTGGAAAGTAACTCTAGATTTTTCACTCATTTTCACTAATGCTCAAATCGCGATAGCCCGTTGTGCTCTATACAAAGTTTACGAGGGAACTAAATAAATCGTTCAATTTAAAAACGTTAACCTGCTTCAAAAGAAGTAATATCAGCAACAGTTTACAAACAATTTCACAGATAACCATCTACGGATATAAATTGTTGTATTCAAATGTCGGTGGGAGGGTTCCTAACTTCATAATAATACCCACAAGGCTGTCAAAGCCCAAGCAATGACTCAGGTAGAAACCGGCTTACATGACTCGACTCTCGCGTTTTGTAAATACTCCGAAACTGTTTCAGTCACGTATCTGAAATTTTAGTATGTTTTTCTTAATGATATAGACAATCGAAAAGTACAAAAAAAAATTTTTTGATTTTTTGAAAGTTTCACACTGGTTGAGCCCCTTAACTTTAGAAATTACTCCAGGAAGATCGTTAGGTTTTCTTGAGGTTAAAGTATCTGTTTCTGAAACAACGGAGCTCACGGTGTTTGGTTCACTAAGATTATGATAGCTTTTTAGATTAGACTGCTGGTGTCAATCGATGTATATATAATGGATCATTATACATATATTGATTGATCTACTTGTACAACATATTCAGTTTACCATCAAAATGAACTTCCAATAAAAATTATAGTTCCTCCCCTATTGTGAGCCGTTAAGAACTCAATAATAAAACATATTATCTTGTTCAAATCAATTAAAATCTTCAAATCATCGTGGCTACTGAAATCAACAATATATACACAACTATTTTGATAAAAATGTAATGGATCAAGAAATGTTACCACTCATAGCTTAGATAAACAAAATATGAATGGATTTTTAATAGTCGTAGCAATCATAATCTATTGCAAACGGTTTTTTCAGAAATAGACGCAATTAAACAAATATGAAATAATAACATTTACTTTTTATGATTTGATTGTGCGTATTGCTTCCTCTTATCTAATCACATAAAAAAAATCCAAAGCTCAAAATTATTTAAACTTGGAACTTCTGACGAACTATATAAGTAAATTCTGCGAAAATTTAAAATCTTTCGGAGTTAGCTTGCTTGTATGATTTTTTTGCGAGTTTAGATTACGCATGATAATAAAACTTCAAACAATAGGAATTATTTCACACTCATATCTAGTCACCAAATCTCGAAAACTTTGCACGCCTTAACAACGAGCAAAAAAAAAAAACCAGAATACCAAGCCCAACTTTATTACACTCCAGAGATCCTCAGAATATTTCATCTAATAAAATGTCTTCTAACCGAAAATCCATTGAACCGCCACCATAAACTGCCTCATTAGGGTCAATCATGATCATAGTACAGTTCATCGTCAACTTAAATCCAACAGACTTGAACTGCTTGTCACTGGCAAAGCTCGATTGTGCTACCATCTACTCGCTCGTCAGAACCAGCTGTCCATTCCACACGATCCGGATCTAAAAATTCTGAGTTCGACCGTGATGGCTCAGATCATTTAAGTTCATCTTGCGGTTTTAATTAAACCTATTTCGCTTAGTTGATCTGGCTTTTGTTCTTTTCGGACAGTTTTGTGATGGTCGCGCTACAATTTTACCTTCCAAAGTTATAGTCTCAAAATTTTTTAAAATTGGACACTTGGTGAACGCACTTGTAACTACGCAATGCGTCAAAAGTATACCCACAGATGACCATATCATAATGATTTCATAAGCTCTGAAAAAAAACATTAAAAAATCCTTACAAAATATATTTTTGTGTTTCAGGTAAAATCAAAACAAACTCAAAATTTTCACAAAAAAAACTACGCTTTCACAAGTACGTACAACGTATGAAAAATTTATAATATCTATGTACGTAATAATTGTACATGAATTCCATTGAAAAAATAATTTGAACAATTAGCGGTGTTTCTTTAATGCTTTTACACACATAGTATAACTTTCAAACCGAATCAGGAAATTATGCTGAGACCTCTTGTTTTAATTGGTTTTCGTGTAAGTTGCGGTGACTGTCTGCCGGAGTTATGTTTTCGAAATGGAAAATGTTAGGAGAAATTCATAACAATGCAGATAAGTATTCATTGTATTTGAGTGCGAGAGAGGAAAGTGAATTCATGATGATTTTGTTAATTCAGATATAAAGGAAATGACCAAGAGCAATTTGCATAAATTAGTTGAATAATAGGAAGGAATAATAATTTCTAATTAGGTTTAATTGGGTGAAAAGGCTGTAGTAAGTTTTCTCGATCATTTTATGGATGAGTTACTCGTTTGAATTGACACACAAAAAGTTTTAGCTGGAAACCATAACCAACCCAAAGAAGAGAGCCAAGGCTGATAGTTCTAACACAGTCTGCCGAAATTGCCAATGTTTTTGGGTCTATTAAGACCCAATTGCAGCTAGTTTGCCCATTGCAAGTATAGTACATTGATGTTTGGCTTGCAATTACTAAATTTGAAAAGAAACTCTTGTAGTTTAAAGAGTAGAACACTGGCCTCAGGAGTGTAGTGTTCCTAGTTTGAATCCAGGTACAAATGGCAATCGAGCACTCAGCATTTCGATTAAAAAAACTAAACTCTACTAACTCCGCGAGATTCGATATGGGCTGTAGTGCGGCACTTATAGTTCGTTTGGAATGTATCTTGATTCATAGCCACAATTTAGGGCAATTAGAAACTGTAACGCTTCAATTAAAATTCGAAGTTCTAGTCTTAGCATCAGTACTTCGATCCATCTCTCTTTTATGCGAACATTAAAAAAAAGCATTTTATGATACCACCGAACGTTGGCCGTAGTATCCTAATTTTTCCGAAAAAAATGCTTAAAACATCAAAAATTTTCCACGAAATCCATTTAAAAATCGAATCATTGCTGAATTCTAAAGAACCGAACTCAAACATTGTGTATTCCGGTCCAGTTCGAATGATCATCATCAGCCTCAACATAGCCAACATTATTTCTTTTTCTTGGCCTTTGTGGCCTCACATCACATTTCTACACTTTAGAATCATCATCGTATTGTGTCGTCTTCTTCATCATCTTGTTCTTTTACGGTCAGTTGATGAGACCCCGCATCTAAGGTCAACAACTTTTCTTCTCTTTTTCGAAGAATTTCTTTCCGGGGGCGCGCGAAAGAACGGTGCAAATTGAAAACATTCAAGGTTGACCAATAAACGCTACAAGTCCGCCACAACATAGCATATAGGCTGACTGAAGCTGACTATGACTAGTCCCGGCTAGCAAACTGGCTAAGTTGGTTTGGCAAGCTCGCATTTAGCACATTTGTATCAACAAAAGATCGATGCCGATGAGCGACGTGATATCAGCGTTATTTTATAGCTGTTCATATCTTTGACTAGCGATCACATTTAATTGATCTACACCGCCTGAACATGATCACCTCGCGATCGTGCGGAATTCTTCAAATCTCTGCATGTGTAACTCAAGACACGGCTCGAGATTGAAACTCTTATTAGCGAAAAGTCAAGAGCTAGTTAGTTCTGTGGTCATCTATGCTCTAGTTATTTACTTCGGTTTGGTTTTGAATGCTGTTGCGATTAGTGAAGAGGAAGGTAGCAACAGCGATGGTCTCGTTTCGATGATGGTGCATGTAACGTAAGGTAATATAACACCGAGTAAGTACAAACCTAAATATTTTTTTGTGGGTGAGTCGTTACTAGTAATTACAAGCTGAGAAGTGTTCTTATTGACCGACTTTAAAGGAGCTACCCGAAATGGGTCGTTTGGGTTTTATAATTTCATTAGAGTCATGGACAATGTGATGAGCCAAACACTTTCTTTGTTTGGCAGTTTAATGAGATAGATAATTCGTTCTTTCAAGCTGCTAAGCTGTACGTTGTTATATTCTGGAAGGTTTTTGAATACGTCGGCGTAGGAGGAAGTGAAATCTACATTCGTCTGACCCGATTTTGATATTTAGTATTCCAGCTCTCCAATTTCCCTTCTGTCAAAATAAAAAGAACCGACACAAATAGCGAAAATAATCAATTTTTTTTTATGGAAAATAGGCAAATATGAAAATTATGAATAGTAAAACTAGGCACTGTTTGATTTTCAAAATTAGAAAATTGTATCCTATTCTAGTTGTGTCCATGTTTCCTAAGCCGTTGTTCCCTGAAATGAGAAAATGGATAATCTGAATGCAAATTATTTCTTACAAGCGATATTAAAGCTTCCCTTCGCTCTGAAAACCACAATAAATCTTGAGTCAGTTCTATAACCAAAACAAATGATAGTACATCAGCATTATCAAATCTTCAAACTAGTATTGACTGGTTAGTTCCAGCCATTAAGAGGAAATGTTGTCTTAAGTGTATTAAGCTTGAGAGTAAATTAAAGCTAACTTAGACAAATATATCATCAGCTAGACAAAACTGTTTTGCTTTGTTGTGGGAAATCAGAAAATTTATTATCATCATCAATTAAAGGCAGCATTCATTTGTTCCCACAATTTAATTTTCGGCCAACTAATGGAGCACATTAAAAGCTATCGATCCGTAGACTCTGCTTACAGTCTTTTCTCAAAACATCAATTACTCCTAGATAGCTTAACGCCACAAAAAAATGCACTACGTGCATTAAGCAAAATTGTCCAAAGCTTTTCCGTGCTTACAAAATTTATCGCACCAAAACAAAGCGCCACTAAAATTTTGACTCTAAGTCTCAAGACTACTTAGAGCGATCATTTCAAAACTTAATAAATTTCGCTTGAATTTGAAACTACCACGCAGAAATCGCCTCACTTCATAAAAATCCAATTTTAAATAAATGTATTCCTCGTAAAATTGCTGCTACTTTATTTCCATTACAAAGAACTGCTTAAATGTCACGAAATGTCCCAACTGTGGAGGCTGAAAAACGGTCATCAACAAACGCTGCCTTGTTTGTGATATTATCCGTGGTGCAAGTAGGTTTTAAATTAAAAACCTAATTGACCCCTGATTAGTACACCTTACTCGAAATCTAGCATTAGCACGTAGTTGATTTCGAAACAGAGAAATAAATAGAGAGCATAATAAAAAAATTATTTAAAATTAAAAAAAAAATATTTTTTTTTAACTTAAATTAAAATTAAAAAAAATGTAAATTAAAATTTAAAAAACCATGCATGACTCATTATTTATCTCATTATTTTATTTATTTAGTTCAAGAACAAAAATATATTTTTTTTTCCAATAGCCGTAACCCTTTGCAAACTGAAGCTTATATCGACTCTGATACTTATATCTAAAGTCATTCTGTAAAACAAATGTTTTGAACATGTGAGCTATATCTTTTAGAGAAATGATCTTTCAAAGTATTTATTTATTTATTCAAGAATCTATTTAACAGACACATGCTCCATTATAGGCACATACATAGAATTAAATTAGAAATATGTATATATATGAAAAGTCTGTAATGCTTGATTGGTTAGCAAAAAAAATGCTATATAGTAGATCAGGCATAAAAAAAATTGAAGGATAATAGCATTAGTAAATTAATCAAAATAGCAAATTTGGAATAAAAATCAAAACATAAACGTTATAGGCAATGTAGAAAAATATTCAATGTATACGCCTCTACAAACTAAATAAAGACACGAAAAACTCGTGATCATTGTGTGAAGAAAATTCGGCAACGTCGCGACAGCAAGCGCGGCAGATGTACGAGTCGGCAGGACATGAGTGCAAGTCGACAGGCAGTCGTGACTAAGCGAGTGTGAGCGACGGGCGCATAGTAGTTAACGTGTGTACAATCTTATGAATATAAAATAAATACAATCAATTAAAGAAAATTAGCGTACTTTTCTTTTACAACTTCAGAAGTGGGATTATTATCCAATCAATAAACGGTAAAAAGTGCAGTGACATTTTAGTTTATTGGTGAAATATGTCGGAGCCACAGTACACTGTGAAACGGCTTAAAAGCCGACTAAGATATTTGGGCCTGCCGACGAGCGGACGTAAAGAAACGTTAGTAAAACGCCTGTGAGACGCGGAAGTCGGGACGGAAAAAATGATTACCCGGGAATCGGAGGTAGTGAAAAACGCGAATAACGTTGATGCTTGTCAGGACAAATCGAATTATGTCGGTGCCCGATCGGAGCTGGAAAGAGAACGCGAGCTCCTAAAATGGGAACGCGAGTTGATAAACCGCGAGAGACAAATTTTGTTCGGAGCGGTTAAAGAAACTACACCACGGTACACGGTAGCAGAAGTAGGTGCGTTGTTGCCAGAGTTCAATCCGAAGGACACAAGCGGTGTGAGCGTAAAGAAATGGCTGCAGAAGCTAGAAACGCTACAAACGGCCTATGCGTGGAACGAAGCGCTATTGTTGCTTGCCGCCTGCACTAAGCTCAAAGGAGCCGCTAAGCTGTGGTATAATAGCAGCGTTACGGCGACGACCTCATGGAAGGTATTCAAGAGCGAGATAGAGAGGGCCTTTCCGACAATTACTAACGAGGCAGATGTGCATCGGGAGTTAGCCAATCGTAAGCGGAAAAGCGAAGAAGATTGCTTCGAATACATATACATAATGAAAGCGATAGCGGAACGAGGTGAAGTATCGGAGAACGCATTGATCACGTATGTGATTCAAGGCCTTTGTGACGCGTCACTGGTAGCTGCGTTGATGTCATCCAGGTGTCGAACGTTGGAAGAGCTGATAGAGCAAATTCGATGGGTATCGAGTTTTCATAGCGAGCGTAACACAGAGCCACACCAAGGAAAAAGTAATGATCAGATACTGGTGAAAGACAACAGCCGTGGAAATCAAGGCAAGAAGCCTTGAGTCGCATATCTAAGGAACAGATTAAACGAGGGCAACGTTACAATGACAAACACCGAAATCCATTCGTCTACAAACACAACGATGTAGTCTTAGTGGCCTATGAGCCGCCAGCAACGGGCCAGTCACGCAAGTTGGAACCGCGCTACAGGGGCCCATACATCGTTACGAAGGTACTTCCTCACGATCGATATGTTATAGAAGATGTACCTGGCTTACGACTTTCGGGCAGGAAATACCAGTCGGTATTTTCTTCTGATCAAATGAAACCATTCTGCCTAAGTCTCGACGAGCTCGAAAATAGCGAAGAGGACGGAGGAGATTTTGAGGACGAAAATCAGTCAGGATGGACGAGCTGTGAAGAAAATTCGGCAACGTCGCGACAGCAAGCGCGGCAGATGTACGAGTCGGCAGGACATGAGTGCAAGTCGACAGGCAGTCGTGACTTAGCGAGTGTGAGCGACGGGCGCATAGTAGTTAACGTGTGTACAATCTTATGAGTATAAAATAAATACAATCAATTAAAGAAAATTAGCGTACTTTTCTTTTACAATTGTGACCTCTTAGCATCCTAAGTATTGGCGAATAAAAAGGGCCTCTGCTCATGCAAAAAAGATGGTGAAAAAGACTGGGGTCTGATAAGACGGTGAGAGACCCGTATAAAGTCGAGAATAGAAATATTGATGGAATAGACGCTAACATAAATTGTGTAAAGGAAATATTCATCCAGGAACAACCTGCGGATGTAAAACGGATGAAAAAGGTTCAGGTATGAAACGATTCTTCGGGAAATTTATAATAAAATACAGATAGTAGCGCAAATTAAACTTAAACTAAAGACAACGAATAAACTTATTTTGGGTTAAATTGTATGACTGCGTCAGCCAACTACCCAAAACCCTACTTGCGAACAGTATGAGGGAATCTCCAAAAAGTGAAATCCGCGTAAAAGAGTGAAGCGGAATTGGAATAACTGGGAAGGATACTATGAATAAAATGAATAGAAGCGGCCCGAGTATGGAACCTTGAGAACGACAAGAGGAAGAACTACAGACATTGAAGATAACATGGCAAGTACGATTAACAATATATGCCTAGTACTATACTCTTCGCGAAACGAATTCAATGGTCAAATCCCATACAAAAGAGCTTTACTGACGAATTGAAAAGCTCTTTTTGTGTGGGATTTGACCGTTGAATTCGTTTCGCGAAGAGTATAGCACTAGGCAATAGGAAGAGAAACAGAAATGAAAGATGCCAGAAATGTCAAAATTATGCTGCTTATCCAAACACAAGGCATGATCTGCTTTATCACACTTGTTTTTCATTCAACGAACCAGCAACGAAGTTGATAAATTTGGTCAAGTTTGTTGACATAAAGCGACTTTTATTAAATTCATGCACCTCCCTGGAGAATAAATGGTTAATGGCACCAAATTCTTTATTCTTATTGATTCGTGCAAGCAATATCGAAAAACAAAAAAGAATTGAAATGGGACGGTAATTAGAATCGTTTTCAACATTTTCCGAAGGAAAAACACCGGCGGACAAGCTTAGATTTAATAAAAATGGAGAGATAACGATACAGATGTAACAAACACACATGGAATGCCATGTGTAGGGTCCAAAAGGGCTATTAAAGCTTCTGCTGCAGAAGGGAAAGTCATAGGTATATCAACAAGTAAATTATGATGAGCTGATATTATTGTTGGACAGATTAGGCGGATTAGAGGGTGCAAAGGTAAAAGAAACTCACAAATATTTTGAGGATTAGAGGCAGCATAACCATTTACTGTGAAGTTATTCGGTAAGTGCTTTAAAGTTTGCAGGAAATTAATGTAGGACCAAAAAAGTTTAAGATTATTAGAAAGGAAGGAAATCGTCCCTTTGTGCACAAAGTATTTTCGCTTAGCCGTTTAAATAACTTGTTTCGCCTCTTTATGGGATCTGCGACTCGTCAGACGCATCTTAATTATAAATTTCGTACGTAACCTATTGTTCCGGATCTGTGTTGTGAATGGTAGAACACTGAGAAAACACATGGTGCCAGACGCCATAATTTATAGACTTCTGGCGCCATGTACATAGTCGATTTAGGGATTGTGATAAAATATAGCGCCACACGTCATAATACATGGCTAAAAGTACATAGGCCTACACGCCATGTACTATAGTCCGCCACGCCATGTACATGGCGTGGCGGACTATATTACATGGCGTGGAGGACTATAGCTCATGGCGTGGAGAACTATAGTGCATGGCGTGGAGGACTATACTGTATGGCGTGGAGGACTATACTGAATGGCGTGGAGGACTATAGTACATGGCGTGGAGGGCTATAAGGATAGCGTCTGCTCCTATGTACTATGGCGTGTTGCGCTATATTTTATCACAAATTGACCGAAATTGACTATGTACATGGCGCCAGAAGTCTATAAATTATGGCGTCTGGCGCTATGTGTTTTTTCAGTGCATCTGAAGATGATCCAGTTTGCATCCAATAAAAGGCCACGAACCATCTCAGTTCGGAGCATCTGGAGGTAGAGCACTTGATGTTAGGGGATGGAATTCTACCAAAGAAATTCCCGAGGGATTAATGACATCAAAGATCATATCCTCTCCTATATTCAAGAAGGTTGCTGATATTTATACATCTCCTCACACAGCATGGCTGCGAGTTATAATTGTAGTGCCATGAGCCATATTACATGGCTCATGGCACTATGTAATATGGCGTGTGGGGCCATAATTTCTGCGCCATGTAATTATGGCGCTGGGAGCTATACTGTATGGCTCAGGGTACTATGTACATAGCGTGTGGCTCCATAAATGCTGCGTCATGTAACATGGGACCACGCGCTATGTAGATTCTGACATTATGGCGCTGGGAGCCATATTGCATGGCTCAGAGTACTATGTGCATGGCGTATGGGGCCATAAATAATGCGCTATGTTACATGGCTCTGGGCGCTATGTGGATTTTTTTCAGTGAAGACATATTAATAAAGGACCCAGGTGGACTAAAAGGTTGAAAGGCCTGCATCAATGTCTTAGAAAGTATACCAATCAATGGCATCGAGCTCAAGAGCAATCCGTACTTATTCAGCTTAGAAAAAATCGAAGCGAGAAAAAATAACTCTTTCTTCAAAGTGATTGAACGATCTTGATATTTGCATTGAGTTGTGGATGTTGAGGATCAGGGCCAACGTAAAGAGTAAGAGAAGAAAAGTGGCATATTGTTTGGATGAAATAATGGAGAAGCCAAGTCCCAACAGACAATTGCTAGTATTCGGAATAGAATTAACTTGCGACATAGAATAGAAAAAAAGTAAAAGAAAAAAAAAATTGACATCACTTTGACTTTTTTTGAAAAAAAAAGATATCATATCCCATTGAAATCACTACAGATCACCAGACGAGAATAGGGGAAGTTAATAAAACAGTAATTGGACAGTTCAATTCTACAGAAACCCTTATTATTACATGAAATATACACAGTAACAAACAGTGCGCAGACGGCATGTGAAAAAGGAACTTGCCCTATTAAACATTCAATTGGAGAGGGTCCAACGAAGTCAAACCGCAGACTAAAATGATTTATGAATGGCCGTCAGCACCCCGCCACCATTCGCTCTATAATCTATCCCAAATAGACAATTTATTGGATGATCGCCGGGATCCTTTCATATTACACTATTAATGTTGCTTTGGTTTGGGACTGGGGAATGGGCCAATAACATGTTTCCATAAAACTTATTCATTCCGGAACCGGACGCTTTGCCTCGGATACTTTAAATTAGTTGACGAAATACGAAGTAAATTTCGCGCTGTTCAAGAAACGAAACTGTTTGCCGCTCAGATTACATACCCAATCTTCAAAATCGAAAAGCCGTCTGAGATTCACGATTTTGTGCTGGCCATGATCGTGAAAAAAGAAGACCACAAATAATCAACTGTGAATCTGTCAACGAAATATCGTATGCTATCCTTATTCGAGAATATTTTTTTGGCGTTTGCCTCATAGACGGTTTTATGATTCTCTGTCATCAAATGATGTGAAAGTCTTACTGAGGGACTTCAACACAAAGTTTGGAAAGGAGAAAACATCGCATTCCTGCAACGGCAGCGGACAACGTCTTGTCGACTCTGCGTGCAGCAGAAACCTTATCATAAGCTCCACTTGTTTTCCTCATCAAAATATCCATGAAAAAAATATCCATTATTCTTCAACTCATGCGATGACAATAGGTATAGCTGACAACTGACACATACAATAGGTAAAACTGACTTCTATGGTGCGAGAAAATTTGCCAAAAACTGGAAAATTAAGGGACCAGATTTTGGGTAAAAACTTATGAAACAAAAATAAGAGCCGAAAGTGACGTCTCCTTTCATATTTCTTTCTCACTCATTCTCATATAAACAACGACAAATTGATCAGCTGTGGGACTACTTGACAGTCGGGACCACACTGCAAGAAATCGCCAGCAGAAAAAGTTCGGGTAAACTCTTGCAACGCATTTTGGGTAAATTTGTGCGCCAGCGCACAAATTTAACGAAACTGAGTTAGGAAAACAGTGTGCCTCGTCACACCCCCAACATTAACTAATGTCCGGCATGCCAGGGATCGCTTGAAATCCAATAAAGAAATCCTGAAAGACTAGCGGGATCAACATTTTAAGGGCAATCCATGCGTTGGTCGTAAGCATCTGAGATCGAGAAATGATGGTCATAAACTGCGATGCGTAAATTACAGGAGCATTTCACACTACTTTGTGCGTCATGACTATAAAGATTTTGGAATTTAGAATTTCCCATTTCGCTGAAAAATTTCTTAGCGAATGTTAAGGCGAACTTAAACGCGGAAGATCGACAATTGGCCAAATATTTACTTGTGTTATGCGAACCCTAGAAGCTGAAATCGTGGTTGTCTGGATCTCGAGTCCGATCATCTTGCAAACTGGATGTATACGTTATTTCTAAGGCTTTGATTAGAACACTAGTGGAAAGTGTAGAGAATAGGTGTATAAAATTAGATAGAAGTTTTGAGTATTTGAATAGGTCACTTAAGTTTGATAAGGAACAACGTAACTTCGATTAACGGACTATAAGAAATACATTGCAGACCTTATTTTGCCCGATTAAGTTATCAATTCGCTAAGGATCAGTTCTCGCACTTTTTTGGCACATCTAGTAGAAAAAGTGAAACTATTCATCTACAATCTGGTACGAATCTGGGATTAAAGCTAGTAACTAAAAATGGTGACTCAATTCACTTTTCCCCCAATTTATTGAGGTACCTACTTGCAGTAATGCTTACTCACAGTCTAATGCGTGCCTATCGGTGATCGTCCGCAACTAGATTCGAACCGAGGACCACACACGATAGCAACCGGTGCTGTATGCACTCAGCTACACGAGCTAATTAAACAAATGATGTAGCCGATAAACATTGTGTTAGGTAAACTGCACTATCAAGCTCATTCTTTTTATTATATCAATCTTAGCTATAACATGCTAATTTTCTAAATATTATACCGTTCGGTTATCATCGTGACAGCGACGACAAAACCATAATGCGTTGACAACTCAAGCCGTTCCAAGTCAAGCCAAGCCATCTAATGTGCATGTGTATACAGTAAATGCATTTAAAAGAAGTAATCGATAGCAAAAACAAACTAGATACACTTCGTATGTAGATATCTAACTAGCTTTCACAGACCGGGTGTCTGTAGAAATCGTTTCAAAGTGAATTTTATCTGCGAGGCACTATGAGAATCGCTATAACCGCATTGCAACCCAAACTGCCTCCCTGCCCGCATATCTCCTTATGCCGGTTCGAATCAGCTTGCTTGCCGCTGTCTATTGGGTTGTCATGTATCGAGGTGAGAGTTGTCGTAATTGAATACGTTCTGCACTGTGATTTAATGGAATTTTGTTGTTTTTCTATTCGCCGATGCTGAGTAGTATCAAATGTTTGTTTGATGCAAAGAATTTTTTTTTCAGTTAAGCGAAAAAAAAATATGCATAGACTTGAGCTTATAAGGAAATGAAAATTGCTTGAAGAAATTCGATAGAAGTATCGGTAAATAATAGAATTCTTAGACTTTGTTTAGTAATGTTGTCATTGAGCGCTTCCATACATTAAATGTACAAAATTTAATAGTGCTTATCTAATAGGTATTTTATTTCTATTTTCAGGTAAATACAAGAAACAGTTTTGTAAAACCAGGGTAATCTAATATTAGTGATGAATATTAACGAATTGAATGGAATGACACTACACTGAGAAAACACATGGCGCCAGACGCCATAATTTATAGACTTCTGGCGCCATGTACATAGTCGATTTAGGGATTGTGATAAAATATAGCGCCACACGCCATAATACATGGCGAAAAGTACATAGGCCTACACGCCATGTACTATAGTCCTCCACGCCATGTACATGGCGTGGAGGACTATAGTACATGGCGTGGAGGACTATAGCACATGGCGTGGAGAACTATAGTGCATGGCGTGGAGGACTATACTGTATGGCGTGGAGGACTATAGTACATGGCGTTGAGGACTATACTGTATGGCGTGGAGGACTATAGTACATGGCGTGGAGGGCTATAAGCATAGCGTCTGCTCCTATGTACTATGGCGCGGGGCACTATATTTTATCACAAATCGACCGAAATCGACTATGTACATGGCGCCAGAAGTCTATAAATTATGGCGTCTGGCGCTATGTGATTATTCAGTGCATCTGAAGATGATCCAGTTTGCATCCAACAAAAGGCCACGAGCCTTCTCAGTTCGGAGCAACTGGAGGAAGAGCACTTGATGTCAGGTGATGGAATTCCATTAAAGAAATTCCCGAGGGATAAATGACATCAAAGCCCATACCCTCTCTTATACTCAAGAAGCTTGCTGATATTTATACATCTCCTCACACAGCATGGCTGCGAGTTATAATTGTAGTGCCATGAGCCATATTACATGGCTCATGGCACTATGTAATATGGCGTGTGGGGCCATAATTTTTGCGCCATGTAATTATGACGCTGGGAGCTATACTGCATGGCTCAGGGTACTATGTACATAGCGTGTGGCACCATAAATGCTGCGCCATGTAACATGGGACGATGCGCTATGTAGATTCTGACATTATGGCGCTGGGAGCCACATTGCATGGCTCAGAGTACTATGTACATGGCGTATGGGGCCATAAATAATGCGCTATGTTACATGGCTCTGGGCGCTATGTGGATTTTTTTCAGTGTATGAAGGTAAATTCAATGCATAATTATTAGGTCTAAAAATATACCCAAACATGAGGTGAGGATCTGAATTTCCTCGTAGATATTGCTGTTACATCGAGAAACCGATCTATGATACGCAAAGCCATTTGATCGGCAAACCAAAATATTTAGTAGTTACATGAAACAATTGCAGGGAACTAGCGCCGATGTCGGTGTGTGAAAAAGTGAGAACTAGATTTCTATATTGGCCTTAAACTCAAAGCAGATGCACGAAACTATATCTAATCACGGAACTAATCCGCGCTCATTATTTTCGATATTGTCAGAACTTTGCTTTCCAACACCAAAAATAGTACCTTTATTCGCTATTCTCTACCAATAGATCCTAGCACTCGAAGCAACAGGTAGAACTTATCGCTAAATCGTGAATTTGGGTAACACTAGGTAACTGATTTAGAAGCGCATCAACAATGACCCTGGAAGCTATCTATAAATTTAAATAGATCATTGGCCTTATGATTGCTACATAAATCGATAAAATGTTTCCGGCTTCAAGAGGTAACCAAATTAATATTAGGCGTGTTTTTTTGCTCCCCCTATCTATAACAGAACAATGCTATCCACTGCAGACGCATTGGAAACAACAGCAACTCCCCCTTTCCATAACAGAATTTGTTGCTGTTTCCAATGCGTCTGCACTGGTTAGCATTGTTCTGTTATGGATATGAGGAGCAAAAAAATGCGCCCATTGTCCTTCGTAAAGGTGGCAAAACGTGGGTGGCCAGTGTTTTTTTTTTTTTCATCGAATATGCTCATGCAGGAGAAGTCCTATGCATCTCATTTCATCAAAAATCCCGAAGGTTTGTGAACTTTTTGTTCAGAGCTTATTTGCTTTAATGCTTCTAGGGGATTGCTGTTAAGATTAACTAACATTTGAAGCAACAAATGTCGGTTAAATTCACAATTTTATTATAATTACTGTGTATCCTTAGACATCACATCAACATCATAAAATTACCTTTCGTGCCTTAAGTGCTCAAAGGTCACGTAGCTGAAAACCTACCTAATATATTGTGGATACACATAAAAAATACACATCTCTCCACATACAATCCACAACTCTCCATAAACACTTAATACTTCAACATAAATCATTATAGGCCAGTAAAAAGGTAGGCTAATCAAATTTGCAATTTTGATGATATTGACGAAGACTCGCGTCTTTTGTTAAGATAGTTTACATGTTTAGAGCTCACAGTCATAATGTGTTTGCACTTACATA
Source organism: Nemotelus pantherinus (assembly GCA_963978885.1). Taxonomy (NCBI): domain Eukaryota; kingdom Metazoa; phylum Arthropoda; class Insecta; order Diptera; family Stratiomyidae; genus Nemotelus; species Nemotelus pantherinus. The sequence continues at coordinate 66,660,700 of OZ022264.1, read as the reverse complement.
ATAAGTTAGTTTTAAATCGACTGTAAACGAGTAAGGCCAAAATAAATCATATAATTCACTAAAAAAAGGAATTTATAGTCCTGAAAGTATAATTTTCGAATTTAGTTTCATCGAAATTATAATTCATGAAATAACGAGTTATGGCACCGTCAGCACCCAACCCTCAAGTACCGATATCCGGTCTAAATTTTCATCCGACAATCGAATAAGTAAATCAATACTATTCATCTTACCGCGATAAACAAATTCAATACTTTTCTAATAATTCTCATCTGCAACCATCATATGTTTATCTTTCAATAATATCAATCTTCATATGCTATCAAAACATATCTGCTCAAAATGAAAAATGTTAGAAAATATCTCATGTTTATCAAATCAACCGAAATCGGATTTCCTGTCAATAATAAGATCAAAGCGAAATTCGCTCGGATCAGGTTACAAAAATCGCATTTAGCAATTTCTGCAACCTCAGTAGTTCTAACCATATATAAGTATATCTAATCAAAGAGAAAAGTTAGTTCAGTTTTCAGTTCCAGCAGTTGCACAAAGACAAATAAAAGAAGTTAATCAAGTCAATAAACAAAAATAGACAAATACGGGCAAAAATAATCATTGTGAAAAAGAAGGATAGGATCCTAATCCGAATCCAAGATTGTGTTATAGTCTTGTATGACTCTTATTATAAAATCGAACAATGTTGAATTTATATATTCAACAATATAAATATAAAAGTGAACAATAAAAACAATAAAAGTATGAATAATTCAAAATATCGTGTTTAAATTTGTAACATAAGAAAGTGAATCGACCACGATAAGTTAACTTACTGTTATACCCTTAAAATCGATGCTTAATTCTAAAAATGAATTGCGCAATAACGACGAAAATAACGCGCAGAACCATGAGTCAGAAGAAACGATATTCTAAAATAATAAATTTCACAATTTGAAATCAAAAATTAGCAGCTGCACGAATCAATCATCAGAATTCAATAATAGCCACTCGATACAGATCTACTTATTGTAAACAATAGACATTCGATACATCCACTATAAACAATTACCATCGATCGATTAAAATTCGATCTCATCTAACGCGCGACAATAGTTTAAATCGATCGCGAATTAAATTAAATTTTAAATAAAAAAATATGCGATTTTGTCACTCGAAGCAAAGTTCCAAAAGTAAACAAATGCTCATGTGCAAAAACACGCGAATATATGCTGTAAACACAAAACAGCGGCATTGCGGCGGCGGCGCCACAGGGGAGGCGTGAATGCCGCAGTTGAATTTGGTGAATCACAATGCAGCGACAATGTCGCTATCATTGCAACCAAGGTACCAACCAAATTCATTTTATTTTTCTTTTGTATTGCTAAATCCTGTTGTACGAGGATTAGGTTGGCTTATCACAATACACATCAGCCATCGCTTGTCTATTCCACCAGACCATTCAACCTAATTCAAACAGAGTTAATTCAACCTAGTGGTAGTTACGGCACCGTCAGCACTTAACCCTCTAGTACCGACATCCGGTCTAAATTTCTATCCAATAGTCGAATAAACAAATTCAATACTTTTCATCTGCAACCATCATATCAATTCAATACTTCTCATCTGTAACCACTGTGGCCAGATTGGGCTATTTCCCGCCAATTGGACTATCTAAAATTTAAATTCGCGGGACGTTTTTTCATTTCGCGGGTTGGCGGTTTTTGGGCTATCTATTTTTATGAAAAACTATATTTGGGCTATAGGTAAAACCTACTAATTGGGACACTGTATGATCGAACCAACTGAACAATTGAACTGTAACATCACCGCAATTACAATTTCTTGATGAAAATTCACTCTGGAATCGGCCAATCTCTGGAACTGAACGTGAACCAGATTACCTGGACAAAAATTTGTTCAGGAGTACTTGCTAATCCGACCAAAAACGGGTTTAAGACCAGCATGAAAAATTGTAGAAGACGGAATTTTTCAACTGTTCAACATCAAGGAAAATTTATCGTATAGTTTCTGCATAACATTCTGCTGAAAATTCATTTAATGTGTAGAATTTGGTATATTACAGATGGCTTCAATTTCATCGTTATTCAGATAATAATAGGATATTGATTTATAGCATTATTGTATATTTGCCCTTTGTTAGCAGCTATGAATGTAATTTATTTGATAATTTTGATGTAAATAAATCAATGTTTGTTCAGGCTGCCTAAAAAAAATTAAAAAATCTAATACGGAAAACATAACGAACTAAATGTTCGCAAAAAATTAGAAGTAATACAAGCATCCGAAAAACAATTGCTCAAAAATTGCCAAAAAAACTTCCTGATGGCTTTAAAATCATCAAACTAAAACGGAGATTGTAAAATTTGGAAGACACTAGCAGAAAGCGGTTGAAAATAAATTAACCATACTCCCAAATAGATAAATTTTTGTACCAATGGTTCTGTAAGGCACGTTGTAAAAATTTGCCAATATCTGGCCAGCTACCTCCCAGCAAAGCCCGTCAGTTCGCTACAAAATTAGAGCTTTGGGATTTAAAAAGGACTACAATATTCATTCGGTACACTTTGTGGCGAAGGAGCTGATGTTTATTTAGACACAGTTCAGGAATTTCAGTTACAGCTAAGAATATTATGTGATGGCTCTGATGCTTCAAATATCTATAATCTTGATGAAACAGAATTGTTTTTTTTTAGAGCAACACCACAAAAATCACTATGCTTTAAATAATAAACATGTAAACCTTCAAAGCAACGTGCGACAATTACAGTGCTGTGTAAGTGGCGAAAAGAAAGATTTGGTGGTCATAAGAAAAGCCAAAAGACCAAGATCGTTAGGAATAATTGACATTAAGCAAAGTTCGGGCATAACTTGGCGAGCTAACACAAAATCTTGGATGACGGGTGCAATTTTTGAAGAATGGATGTACACACTTGATATTGAAATGCAAACACAAAATCGAAACATCACCATCTTTTTTGATAAAGCTAGATGCGATAGCAGTGATAATGTGGAAGACATCAAGCTGCGATTTTTCCGCCTATTTGCAATTCTCATTTACAGCCCTTAGATCAGGGGATTATACCAAACATATAACTAAATTACCGCACATAAATGATGCACCTTATATTGTTTGCTCTGGAAAATACTGAGCGTACTTCAGACCCAACAAAATTAGCTTCTATATTTGAAGCTCTCTGCTGATTACGATCTGTTGGGAATAAAGTGTCTCCACTTACAATTACAAAAGTGTTTTTGGAAATGTGGGTTGAAACGAAATCTGAGGTTCAAAAGCGGAATCGTGATGATAGTTCAAATTCAAAGTGATTGCAGCCCAAATACTCTAGCAGACATTCGAAATTTGGCAGGAGACGATCAATTTACGACCACAAACGAGTATCTCCCAAAATATTGGGAAGATGTCTTTTTTGAAGGGTTTCAACTGAAGAAGCCATATCAGGTTTTGTTTTCATTTCCGATAGTGAATTCAAATCGTAGTATTCTGAAACAGAAAATAAAGTTCGTCAGCAGAATATTAATTCCATAATCACCATAATGAAGCAAATGCGGAGCATCAAAGCTTAGGACCTCTGAAGGAACATGTTTAAAGTTTTGCAAACATTAAATGATTGCGAAGTTCTAATGGAGCAGATACATCTTACGAGGATAAATAGGCAGATTTCTGTATCTAATGATTTTAAATCTTTAAACTGAGCATGCGTTTCTGTGAAAAATTCGAAAGTATGCACTGATTCTCATCAGACACCAGCTCACTGTGCACAGTGTATCAGTCAAGTATGCACTGTGGGCTGGTGTCTGATGAGAATCAGTACATACATCTTTCGAAAACGATCGAGTTTCCAGTATCAATTATTCTCTGCTTTGATAAGCTTTAGAGACGATATACGTTGTCTATGCTGATTTATAGACAAGAAGGGAACCATGATCACAAATCAATAACCTTTATTTCTAAACACAATTTTAACAGCTGATTGTCTAAAGGCTGGTACTGAGTTCGAGTTCACGTGAAATTTTGACATGTTTCCATTATCTGCTCATTCTTTCGAGCGAAAATTTTGACAACGGAGAAAAGCAGAGACACTGCTCATTCTTGACGGATAAAATGTCAAGAATTTCACTTTTCGATCGATTTTCTTATTGGAAAGTCATTTGCACTGCTCAATTTTCAAATTGAAACACTAAATGTCACTTTTTCGCTCGAAAGAATGAACTGCACAAACTATATTGGCGTGAAATGATTGACAACATGTTTCAGTGCCATCTATGTTTTCGAAGCGAAAGCAGCTTCAAAGCACCTTTTCATGCTAAGAACACAGTACCAAACTTGCTTATTTTCAAGCTAAATTTTCGCCGAAACACATTTCACGTGAAATTTTGTATGAAAATTTCACGTGAAATCGAACTCAGTACTATGCTTAACAGGAAAAATAATTTATTTCAAAACTTCCTTTCATAGTTTTGAATGTATGAAATCGGATAAAATATTAATATTTGACTCATTTTAAATAAAGCATTCGGCTATTCTAGCCACTAAGACTGTTTCTTATACTAATCGAATGTTTGTGCCACCCAAATTGGCATGTTATTTCTGCAGGCTTTTATTTTTTGTGTGGAAATTTTAAAAAATCCTTGAAAAAATAAGTGCGCCTCTACACTTATTTTTTCACGGACTTTTCTAAAACGTTCACACAGTCCCTGTAATGTTTTCACAAATTTCCTGCTTTCCCTTTTCAAATACGTTGAATAAAATCTTATCTGTATAAAGTATCGAACATTTTAACTGTTTCAAACGACTTCTGTGCTACAATTAGAGCATTTATGTTACTTGGTATGAATTTTATGGATATAAATATTATAATTTAATCAGCTTAAATGAATTGATTTAGTTATAAAAACAGTTATTTAGTGTGGCGGTTTTTGGGCTACAAATAAAAAATCTTCGCTATTTCGGGCTATGAAAATTTGAAATTGGGCTACATTTTCTCCCAAAGATCTGGCCACACTGTCTGTAACTATCATATCAATTCGATATTTTTCTAAACAAATCAATCTTCATATAAACATATCTGCTCAAAACAAAAATGTTTATCAAATCGAAATTTCTAAGATCAAAGCGAAATTCGCACAGATCAGGTTACAGAAATCGCATTTAGCAATTTCTGCAACCTCAGCAGTTCTAACACTATATAAGAATATCCAATCAAGAAGAAAGTAGAGAGAGTGGGTTTAAGATTAGTTGAACAAGTTAATCAAATTTAATAAATGAAAGTACACTAATATATATTCCACATTGTAAGTGAAGAACTAATTCTAGTAGAAATGAAATAAGTGAAAGTGATAAGAAAAAACAGTGTTTTACTAAACGACCACGATAAAGATAACTTTAGAGCAAAAAGAAAACATTTAATTTTACGAATGATGTAGAAGGAGCGTCCGCTTATTATAGCCAACAGCCCCTTGTTTACAAAAATTATGTGCTGGATATGTCTTGATAGCCATACCCCACCAAAATGCGAGATCTTTGTCCCACTCTTTGAAGCGCCATTTTGAGTATCAGCGAGCACCCTTTTAGCAGAGTACGATTTCAGTCTGTCTTTTATACTTCACATCACATAACATGACCGTGACGCATACTCAACGATAGAACATTTTATTCATCAGCTTTGTGGAATATGCACATTGTCTATCCCCCAAAATCAACCCCATCTTAGCAATCAAAAACAAATTGAGAACAATAAACATTCCATTAAAATTCTATCTATCGTCATTCAATCAATTATTGACTGCAATTACCCGTTCGATTCAGCACGCAAAAACAAGTCAGTCGCAATTTCACTTATCATCCAACAATTTTCCAATACAATTCTATTAACGGGTTTCGAACTTGCGACCCTATTATCAGTTTGTCGCTGAAACAATGTGTAAACATTTTCACAGATACGAATAATAACGAAAAAAATTTACTTTAATTGAAAAGTCACGCGTTCAATGATAATGACGTCAGTTGTTTGAATATGTATCGCACACGGAGTGACTAGTGTTCTGCAATAATAAAAAATTGCACTGGCTCAGATGGTCGAATAGCACGCAAAAAAAGCTGTTGTGTGATATATTCTCTAAGTGCCTGACATAATATTGTTCTGGTATTTCTCGGCATCTGTGTTTGTTTGGATGTATAATTTATTTGTTGAATCAGCTGTTGAATTTGGAATTCCGTGTATAATAGCATACACTGCACTTTAATTAGGATTACGTAGCACACTGAAGAATGCTGCCACGCCAGGTAGAATGTTCAGGAAAGTTTTCGCAGAAAGTGGTATTTAGAGTCAACACCGAAAGTATCTTCTAGATTATTATTTTTTTTACAGTTGCGACAAACAACCTTAACGTTATCGCGGCACAACTCTGTTATCGTATCAAAAACAGTTCCCGACAATAGTTTCGCTAAATTGTCTCGCGATTGAACGATAACGAGTTGAGTGAGTTGTGGTGAAATGCTTTCATTCTCAGTCAGCAGCTAATTAAATTGATGTGTCAGTATTTATGCTTGGCTTGCGCAAGACACCCTCTCGAGGCTATCAATGAAGTCATTTGATGCTCGTAACTAGACTCCGTGTCGGCTTTCAATTGACTCGTCATAAAATTTTGTCATTCACCCTGCTGTGCCGGCCGGGAGGTCACCTTGATATGCCGCCCGAGTCACAAATAATTACTATGCAAAGGAGCGGACATTACCGACGCCATTTTGTGATCACTATTTTGGAATCTCGTCATGAACAGTCTTGAATGTGAATAATTAGATTCAAATTCAGATCGAGATACACAAAATCATCTACATGCTTACATGGCCAGGGAGTTGATGGCTTTGTGTTTGGGGAATGCGGAGCGCATTAGAGGGATGCTCTAGCTAGACGGTCTTATCTAGCTGTTGGCTGTGAGTTTGTTTGCTGTGCAAAGATTAGAATGTTCTGTTGGCAAACGTAATACACCAAAATCTCTTAGTGAATCATGATAAGATAGAGACAATTGAGACGTTTGGGGAAATGGGTATTTGTGCTCGGATTTAGTGGATTCCAGTTGAGAAGAGATTTTTACTTACAGGAGACCCGTGTCTCTGTTACATATACATATGTATATGTGACTGCTTTATGTGCTTACTTTCTTTGAATAAAATGAAGCACGATAAAATACGACAGAAAAATGAGCTTGGATTTGAAAGAAATATGCCTTTGCGCTTATGACATTCTAATGGCTACTATCTGAATTTAATGTAAAATGTTTTCTTATCTGTGACCTGTAGTTAAGTGTAGTTTGCTAAAAATAGCAGCCAAACAATATCAGTACCATGGGGAGGTTTTATTAAAAATTCAAGTTGCTACTTGCATGAATTTTTCCATGGGTGAATTATTTACAAGAATTTGATATGATAATTTGATGATGAGTCAACTATATTGACTCGGGTATCATGTTGTTATGGTGGTGGAGGTTATATATTGCAAGATATCACACCCTTAGATATACTGCTAGTTAGTGATGGATCGCTCAGGAGCGAGTCAATCAAAAAGAGCAACTCGTTTGAAGGAGCTGTGTGAGTCAGCTCTTCAGAAAAAAGAGCAACTCTTTTGAAAGAGCTATGTGAGCCATCATTTAGAATAGCTCCGCACACTTCATACCTTCACTTTAGTGGCAATAGCGATATTGCGGAGCCACTCAAGCAACCACCCGACCAAATAGAGCTTATGCATATACACACGGCAATACTTCATTAGACTACCGTATGTTGTTGAAGCGAAATCTAGGCTATTCTAACGTCGGAACACGAACATATGTATACGACTATCGTATTGTACAGTGAAAAGAGCCAGCTCTGTTGAATGAAGAATGAATGAAATCACGGAGCCAGCTCTGTGCGAATGAATGAAAGCACGGAGTCAGCACTGTGCGAATGAAGAATGAATGAAAGCACGGAGTCAGCACTGTGCGAATGAAAGGCGGTGCATTTCATAGGTAGATTTTAGAGAAGAAGCGTATACACTGGAACAGGTATATGGAACAGGTTCGTATCGAATATTTTAATTCTTCAAAAACTTTTTACGGCAAAAGTAGCTGAAATCGGACAAAATTGGCCAATTTGGGGTTAACGTGATTTGGGACATAACGGGCCAAGACCTATTGCTGCGATACAAAAATTTCGGTTTTGTAGGGGAGTAAGAGGTTTCTTGGCCATAGTTTGGCAAAAACTGCCTTTACGGCGCTTTCGATGATTGGAAGTGGTCGGAGAGTACAGTAGTGATATTTTAAGGGCAAAAAAAAACTTTTCATACGGAAGATTGGGCAAAAATGTCCATTTTTTCCATTCCATTTCTCTGAGTTGTTTCGGGTGAAATTTCCATACAAGTCTGGGAAAAAGCGGCCTAGTTTCGAAGATACGGCAAAATGAGATCTGACGGAAAACCGTCCGGAAAAACTTAAAGTAGCACTAAAAGTGCTAACGAGAAAAAGGTTGAGATCCTTTTTGGTTCGCTAGTTGGCTTCTCTGCCTGTGCTGAGGCCTTCCTCGTGACTGCAGGTCGCCACGAAGGTGCCTCCAACCCTACCGGGGGTGTAAAATTTACGAGACCGCCGCATGTAAGATATGACAATCACTACTGGCGGTTGGAGTTCGATTAATAACCAAAGTTTTATGGCAGTGACAGTTCATTATTTGGATATAAATTGTGAACTGAAATGACATCTCTTGGACTGTTTTGAGTTCAATGACCGACATACACCTTATAATTTGTCTTCTGTCATTTGCTGTATCGACTTTTTCGCCCCAACTTTTATATTCATTGATTTTCCCTCTAATTCAATCAAACAAATCGATGATTTTCTCTCTTTCCAACATCACTAGTACCGACACTGTTCTCCTCGTCAACTATATCGCACACAAAAGTGCTCTCTCTCTCTTTCTCTTTCTCTGGGTCTGTTCGCCCACATTGCGGGGTCGATTTAAGAAAAGCATTTGCTTTTCCGACAGCTGCTACCTCGTTCGCCGACGGTTCAAATCAGACTCCTTGATTGTCTGCAAAGACGCATCTTGTTAGCCGACAGGCACCGCTACCGTCAGGTAAACGAATTTTTATCGCAATAATATGCAGAACAAGGCAGCTCGAATTCAGTTGTGTAGCTCAGCAACCTATAGAATTTACAGTATCATGGCTGAAGGAGATATGCAAGTATAACGTTTACTTGTACTTCGCTTTGTCTAAGTTCTGTCTTGCTAACGATTGTGGAAGGGATCATTATTTTATTAGCCTAGTATACCAACCGGATCTTCTTGGACTGACTTGGCTTGAAATGAGAATTCAAAGTAGGTTTGCGATGCGACTGGATTGAGCAAATACAATTCAGCCAGTTCTACAATGGTGAAGTATGTCGGATAGGACAGTCACATATATGAACAGAACTCAAGTGGGCTTCGACATTTTTAATCCCTCGATCCAGGCCTTTTAACGTCAAAATCTATCCGATCCAGAAAATTTGCCTGCTTGGATCGAATTATCCCAAATCAATCCGGTACGTGTATACAACATGGATTGACTAATCTTAATCCACTTTGAAACCCCATTGTATACTTGGCTATTGAAAATTCAGTTCGTCTTACGTCAATGACGTCAGGCAAGTCTATTGAAACTGCTCGTTCCACCATGAGAAATCTCTTGCTCTTACGCTGGCTGTGTTCGCATAATCTGAAAAAGCTTTTAATCACGTCAGGTCTTATGCAATTCTGCACTTGCGGGGTTGGATATTGATGTGCGGTTAATAGCTTTGATCAGTCAGTTCTTCAAAAATAGAGTACTATCCTCTTTCCTGAGGAATGCTCATTTGCGTCGAAGGGTCAATACGGGCACACCTCGAGCTGTTTTCTTTTTCCCTCCTCTGTTGCGGAACATTATGGCAAATAATCTTCTGAAGAGGCTAGACGGGTTAGCTGTAAAGCGATTGCTTATGCCAACGAAGTAGCCATAACATTTACAGGAATGTATCTAAGATTAGGTTAAATGACTTTCTCACATTGGAGGTGGAATGCGGCTTTTATGTGAATCTCCGTAAGACTGAGCTACTATTACGGTTCTAAAGAAGGCTGAGCTCTGAATAGGAATCAGGGTTAAAGTGAGTCATGATACTAATCACTCTACACTCGTATATATTGAGGGTTATGTATTAAATGAAATTATCTAACCGAATCCACTCGACAAGAGTCGTCGTAGGAATATTTTTTGCCAACAAAAGAACCATAGGCGCGATTTGGTGTTTGCAGTCTCTTATCGTTGCATAGCTTTATGCCTCTATCATTAAATCTTTGCTACTAAATGCATTGAAAAAATCTAAAAAGCGCACAGTACGATGTATCTTAACGATACAATAATGGTTGCATGCGCTATGCACATAGTACCCTCAGCTATGGAATATATCCGAAACCCGAATTGCTATTTAATTCGGGCTTTTCCGCCATGCAGCATAGTCTCAACTCCTATGTAACATCGCCCCAACTACTATGAATATAATCTATAGCCATATAATTAAGGTGGGTTAAATAAAACAGTTTTCTAAGCTTGTGTAGCCTAGTCGGCAAAGCATGTCGGCTCTTTTGATCCGAATTAGAGCAAAATGTATTTGTAACTATTCTCAAAATTAATTTGTAAACAATTATCAAAATGCCAAAGCTGTCTAAAAAACGGATAATTTTACTTTTACTATGCTTTTTATCAGGGTTATACTCCATGGCGCTGGGGACTAGAATGTAATGAGCTATTGGATACCGGACATAATGCTAAAGTCTGTAATACTCCTACAATCCCTAAATCAACCACATCTAGCGCCGGAAGTGTATAGATCATGGTCTCTGACGCTGCACGTTTTCTCAGTTTGGAGTAGCGTTTTGAAGACAGGGTGGTCTACCAACCGATGGTTGAAAAAGTTCGAAGTTTGGCTGCACTTTTGGCGACGAGGGTCCTTTGTACCACCATTGCCAATGCACTTTTCGTGTTGGTTCATTGATTACTAACCTATCTACTTAGCCTACTACAAGCTAGTCTTGCTATTGTGAGACTGCATTGTATGGACTAACCGAGAGCTTGGCCGTGCCAAAATTTTATCTGGGAGTGGTGGTCACTCTAGCAGACGTTGGAACATTCTTTCTTTTGTAGCATTCTTTCCTTAAATTTGTTTCGGTGATCATGAATTATAAGCTCATGTAATTCATGTTTATAACATTTCACAAAACTGATTATAACTGTTCATAGCTTTTTATTCACATTGCATCTTATCTCTTACAAAATCTGCAGAAAACTATACATCGACTTTAACATCTAATTTTCACTCGTGTCAAAACAAAATATGAAATTTCAAAACATCACACCATTTCAGTTATATTACAAACAGTATTTCGAAATTACATAGCAAATAACGCAAGCCGGATTGCTGAAAAACAACTAACACCATCAACGCAACCAAAAAATCCCAAACAACAAATTACTTTATAATAACGCTTATTTTATCATGGTTTTCTGTTTAATTTGAAAGTAATTCAAACCCGTCAAATTCTAAACATAATAGTTCATCTCAATTTTAGGAAAGCGCTGAAAAACGCATCATTATTATTAATATCTACGAACATAATTTTTTTCTCATCATTCAAATTCAAGCAGTAGGCGAGGAGATTGTGGCGTAGCGAAGTAATGCAAACAACACAACTCACACGATGAGGAAACCGATCGGATATAGAAAAATATTTTTTTCCCCCCAAAATAATAACATCCGGAGAAAAGCAAGTAAAAAACATAGTAAATGCGATGACTTGAGAGCGCCAGCGTTGAAAAATTGTTTGACTATGCAGACAACTAATCCGAAAAAAATATTAAATCCGTTTCGATGCCTACCTATTTGAGCGAAATGTAAAAAAAAATCTGAATGAACCGAACCGAAAAAATGGTCGGTCGAGCGTGAGGCATGGAAAAATGGTGTCAAGATCATTAAAAGCACGGAAAATATAGAGCGTTGATGGAAATTGGACAGATCAGATTATTTCGACTGATCGAAATGACACGACTCCGACAGCTTCCGTTCGATTTTGAAGACTGGATGAGGGCATACGCACGCAATGTAATATTTTAATAGAGCTATCGAAGAAAGAGGTTCTGGCAGTACAAGTTCCTACACAGAATCACTTCAGTGAAGTACAAGAAGATCATCGGTGTGTGCGCGAGGAATTCGAAAAATTTCGTCTTTTTTCGATTATTCTATCTCGTTCAGGGATCTGATCTGCAGATTAACTGAACTGCATGTCCATAGATATCCCGGGAAAGGTCATCTAAATTTAGTGGAGACATACTGAAAACGCACTCGACCATCGATTCGAAGGCTCTTTGCATGCACTGTGCATCTTAATTTTTTTTATGTTCTGCTATTCCTAGTGCTTTTTTTTTATATTTTATTTTCGAATATCTCGACGCTGGCTGGTTTCTTCTTAGCTACAATGCCGATTACATCTGTTGCAGCGACAGAGTGCATTAAAATCGTAAATTTTGTTTTCGTTCTTGGGAATTTTCGGCCGCCAAGCACATTCGCTTTTGTACACTAAATCGTTTATGTAAATTATAGTGAGTGTACCCTTGAAAGATTGCTAGGAGAGCACGAACGACTTTGTTTAGACGTTGTCTGTAATAAAAGAAACTTTTGAAATTTAAATACCAAATCGATGCGGCAAGCAGCAGTGTGCTGTTCCGAAGGCTTAAGATTTTGTTTGGATTACAGGAATTTAAATGAAAGTCGTCAAAGTCGTACAGTAGTACCAGCAGTACCAGCAGCAGTAGCTACACTCAGGGCATACTGCTGGGCCCAGAATGTAGTTTTCAGCGTTCAAGGCTAAGCAAATGTTATATTTTTAGACTAAGTCGGCTCATTGAGAGGAGCTTTTACGATCTACAGCGCTCAGTTGTGACTGATTTTTGATGCTAATGTGATAGATATCTGCCACGTGGCAATTGAGTGGATATTGTTAAAGTAAACACACAACAAAGGGGACGTTATAAGGTAGAACATAAAAAAAATCTTAAGCCGAATCCAATGTATTGTCTGTTTATTCGATTTGTTGATCATTCAGCTGATACAAAAGTTCATCAATGTAAACATGCTGTGAATTGAACGGTGTATGGCGAAAGAATCATATTCGAAAGCTAAACACATGTTCATACTTTCTTCAATAATTTTAAAACAAATTTTGGACCTTTCAGATGTTCATGTGGTTTCGAATATTGAAATCCCTTCATCACTCTAAAGCGAAAATCTATGCGAAACCTCAAAACAACGCTAATGATAAACGATAATTTAAAAAAGATATTTAAAAACTTTCAAAATTAGCTCCAACAGTGATAAAAATCTGACAAATTGCAGAAATTCATCACATTTTAATCATTTATTTTCTCTTCTCGAAAAATTAATTCTTTACTAGCATGAAACCATGCACACCTGCTAACAAATTCCGCACTCTCCGATTTACCCATCGCTATCTATTAATTGCTCATTAATCAAAATGTGATTAGTGTAGAAAAAAAAACTAACGTGACGGGGCCCTATGAAGTGCATTTATCATTTTTTCTTTAATTATTTTTATCATTATATTCTTCAGTCTGTAGTCGAAAACTCTACGACTGCTGCGACGTTGATGACACACATAGTTGAAGGGTACACTATCAAACACGACTACTTACCAATAAAAAAAAAAGAATCGACAAAATGTACACAACAGTGTGCCCACAGCAGACAAAAAAGACAAATATAATAATAATGCAATAATCGAAAGTGCAGTGAAAGTAACACAGCGCCACAGCAGTTACTTTGATAGGAAAGTGACAAGAAAAAAGAATGAACATCAATTTGGAACGTAGCTAAGTACAAATAAGTACTCGCAACGCGAATAACATGACGATGGTAAAGTAATAAATGCGATTGTTCTAAATAGTGCATTAAATGTGCAAATAATGCAAGTGGAAACATTTAAATTGATTGTCGATTGTAAAGTGTTTGTGGATGTCGGTTGGAATCACGTCGAATCTAGCACGTTTATAATGTTGGAAATGAATTTGTGCTTTGTAACGGAGAAAATATTGAACTATGAGAAAATCACGTTAAAGTCGAGAGTGAACGTGAAACGTTATTGATAGAGATTAAATTGGATTTTTATTGAAAATTTTAATGGGTTTTAAGTGGCGTAATCCAGATTACTATTGCTGCTGAACCAGAGATTAGGAGGGCTAAAGTGTTTGAAGTAAGGGAAAACAGAAAAAAATTTGAGTATACAATAACGTACAGATGTCTACGGTGGTTATTCACTGAACCCCAAAAATTGTACTGAAGATATAATAGTGGTAAGAAAGTTCTTTATGCTTCTAGGTTCGCCCACGAAACAAGTTCTGGGCTGTTTTATTGCTAGATTTAATCTAATGCAACAATGTCATTCCAACTTCAGCTGGCCGCTTAAACTAGTGAAATCATATTTAGTCTTATGTTTTCTGTCTTGTCATCAATTAAATTCGCAAAAAAATCGATTTTAAAGGATAGTTTTTACCAGACTCGAACACTGGCTGCAAATGTATGTAAATGCTGGTTTCAATAAAGCTATGGACGATCAAAATATATTTACCGTTCCCAAAATTCATCCCCTCTCATTCTACCAAAGCTTCTAAACGAAGGTTTACTAATATCAACTTTTCAGTCATTTAATGGATACTACTTTCTTTAAAAATGACAGCATACAGATCAATACTACCAGGTCAAAGTCCACTGAGAAAAGGCAAAGCGCAATAAACCAGGCAAAAATATCACATTTCCACATTATAGCGAGTTATACTTTCACATTTAAGCGAGAATGTAAACGAAAAGAACATTCTTCCAGAAGAGCAATTCGGCTTCAAGCCACTTAATTCAACTGAGGTGAAACTTGTATTCTCTACGACCAGGCCCGAAGATTCCGTTACTTCAACCCCGCAACACGTCCAAAAATGCAAGATTAAAATAACCGCTAATAAAACGCAAGCGATTTTATTACACTCAAAATATAGCAATCACCACAAAAACGGTAGAATTTAGGCACAAACTTAGCACTAACTTATGATTACAAGCTGGCTTGAACAGCACTTCCCCTGGTAAAAACCAGAAAGCTGAACATTAAAAACCTAATCTAAAAACAGGTACTAAGAGCGGCACTATTGTACAGAAGTATGGCCTTTGGATAGACTTTAAAAACGACGACAAAAATTATAGACCTGCCAATAACTCGTTCTGGGAACAGTCTTTAGAATGCTATGGTACGTGCAGAACGTAGACATACATAATATCCTGGGACATAC
The DNA here is from genome assembly GCA_963978885.1 of Nemotelus pantherinus. Lineage (NCBI taxonomy): Eukaryota > Metazoa > Arthropoda > Insecta > Diptera > Stratiomyidae > Nemotelus > Nemotelus pantherinus. Next base: position 66,645,272 of record OZ022264.1, on the reverse strand, counting down.
AAATCATGCTATGGCTATTTTGAGATTCCCGAATAAAAGTATATGCCAAACTTAACCTAAAGGCAAATGCTATTGGTTAATGTATAGCACGGCTGATGACCACCTTCGCAGAGAAATGAGTTCAGGATGCAACAGTTGACCTAATTGTCCTATGATCTCGACAAGTGATTTAAGCATTAATGAACCAGTGTGAAAGCTGAAATCCGGTTGTAGGATGAACCAGCTCAGGCAAAAAGTCGGAACTTCATGAAGTTGAGGAAAATACAATCGTTGGTAGATCCTAATATCAAAACAAAGTTTGATTTGTTTACCCAGAGTTGCAAGAATAGAGAAGCTACGATGTTGGTGATTCAAGAACTTTGTGTGATATTTTTGAACTTTTGGACGTATTATAAAATAAAATCGTAAAATGGCCAGACTACGACCCATCGGTTTGGCGTGCAAGCACAAGGCGCAGTAAGCCAGGAATAGGCCGGGAGCAGCTGAACTTGCCGTAGCTCACATTGCACTTGAACTTTGTGCTGCCCACATTGCGGCAAAAAAGGAGCTGACCAAGGCCACCACGAGGAGCAAACGCGCCAAATGGAAACTCTTTTGTGGGCAGGTCAATTCAGACCCGTTGAGAGATGGATTTGAATTGGTCACCCATAGACTCGGCTGAATGCGGCTTAACATTCTAATGGATGCGATATCCATGGATGTTCTTAGTGCATCCACCAAGGCCTGATGATCCCATTATCGTGTTCCCATAATCGATGCTCCTCTCTTTACGGACGAGGAGCTGAACAGTACAATGTCCAGGATTAACAACCGGAAGGCTCCGGACCCTGATCGAGAGCCAGTCCAGATGAATAAAGTTGTGGGAGAGAAAATGATCTCGATAGGTACTTGTAGACAAGCGGAAAGGTAACCTGGCCACTCTATCGGCATACCGTCCAATGTGCAATGCTGAACACTGTAAGAAAGCTTTTCGAAGGGTTGCTCAAGCCGCAGCTGCTGTCAGCAGTGAGACAGGTAGTACGGCTTCCGGAAACTGCATTCAACAATCGATGTCATCTCAGAGGTCGTTGGAGTTGCAGCAAAGCGGAGGTAGCATGTCAGCAAGCTAGACCGTTCGTTCTGCTGGTAAAGCTGGATGTATAAAATGCCTTCAACGAGGCGAGGTGAATACGATCATTCGTGCACTTGAGCAGATATTTCGTGTCACTGGCTACTAATCACTTTGAGACTTGCCAATTTCGCTCAACTTAAACTTAACCAAGTCATGATGAAGGTGGAGCGGTGGAAGATCGGGCACAACCCCCAGCTGGCAAGCTCAAAGTCAGAAATGAACATGCTAATGAAGCAAGGGTACCAACTGTCATACCAATGACAGTTGGCTCTGTCAATATCCAGACCAGCAAGTCGGTCAGGTTTTTGGGTATGATCCTGGGGACCAAGCTGACCTATAGGGATCATATCCGCAGCGCATGTGATAGGGCTCTAGAGCTGTCACTTCGCTGAGTTGGCTAATGGCTAACGCCGTCAGACCTAGTGAGACGAGACGGAGCCTGCTGATGGTAACGACCAATTATATCTGGCTATATTTAGCTGAAATTTGAAAGTTCTGGAAGTGTATTGACAATGTTCAGCGCAAAGGTGCCCTGTGAATCGCCTGTAGGTAGTACACGGTCTCAGAAAAGCCATCATCGTGGTATACTAGAAAGTAACCCCGATCGATCTATCAGCGCGAGAACGCAAGGAAGAGTTCCCCTCTCGGCCAGACACAGACAGAACTGAGGCTCTGATGTTCACGCGTACGCCAACCCGCTAACTTTGGCAACAATGTTGGAGTGAGAGCAGTAAAAGACGCTGCACAGCTAAGCTAATTAGTCTTATTGAACCTTGGCTTAGCCGTAGCCACGGAGAGATAAACGTCCACTTTCGTAAATCCTTAACATGGCTCGGTTACTTCAAGATATACCTGAACAGAATGGGTGAAGTAGGCACACCATACTGCCGTTACTGTGTGACTGAACTCGATGATACTTAAAACTTATTCTTTGTGTGCAGTTGCTTGACAAGTTTGAGGCGCATCCATAGATATAAGAAGAATGGATACGAAATGGGCCGAGAGAAATGAAGCAATTTTCGACCTCTGGTCGCAATGTGTTTGTGTAAAACAACAACAAATTTCATGCAGAAAAGTTGATGTATTTGGAAATTTGTGTCCATTTATTAGTTTCCCCGTTATCCCAACCACCCCGTAGATTGGATGGATTGAAATGAATGTTTACATAGAGAGTCTACAGCGCTGAGGAGTTGTGCGTGCGGCATTGAGGGGAAAGCTGTTTTACAGAGAGTAAAATTGCATGTGTAGTAAAATTGCTTCATTCACGTACGGGTTCATGCATTGTGATTGCGTGTCCATTCTTTATATGTCTATGGGCGCATCATTGAGTTTTTGTTTTCGTTCAGCTTTTTATAAAAAAAAAAGCATGCGGCAAGAAATTTTAGCGATCTACACTGTGTCAAAAAATTGCACGTACACCACCTTATTATTAATTATTAGAACAAACAACATTTTATTTATTTTTATTAAATTTATAAGTTCTACACAACTAAAACTATCTAAAACAAAACAGTATTCTGTTATATTATAATTAATTTTTTAAATTAAGCTATAATTCATATCAAAAAATAGCACGTACATCAAAATTTCCATTTCAGGTGTTATTTTTCCTCATTTTTCAAAAATAACCTCCTTCAGGTGAGTTCGGCTTGTGATTTGATGTCCCAGCACTTTTTTTTCCAAAACATCCCAAAGAAATTCGATGGAATTAAGGTCTGGTGATTGGGGTGGATGAGGAAGCACAGATTTCACGTTATACAGTAACTACTCTTTTACTAGATGCGAGGGATGTTTTGGATCATTGTCATGTACTAGTGCAAATTCGTCGATAAGTCCAAATTTTGAAGCACTGGCTTTTAAATTAAGCTTTAATATTTCCAAGTATTGATGCTTGTCCATAGTGCTTTCCGCAAATGCCAAATTTCCAACGCCATTTGCTACCATCGCTCTCCATACCATAACATTTCCACCTACGTGTTTCACAGTGGGCCGGAAATTTTTTGGCTGCAACGCTGAATTGAGTTTGCGCCAAAATATTGCCGCCCATCACAGTCAAAAAGATTATACTTACTTTCATCTACGAAAATAACATTTTTTCAAAGTTGGTCTAACATTGTTACATACTCTCTGGCATACTCAAAGCATCGGGGAACATTTTCCCTCGAAATGAACGGTTTTTTTCTTGCAATGCATCCTTTGTAATATTTTTGATGGAGAAAATTTCGCACTTTTTCGGCATTCAACGATACTCCGTCGTTTCTTTTAAGGTCTGCAGCTGTTTTGGGAGCACTTGTTTTTGGATCCTTCTTAATAATTCTTTCAATTTCCCTCTCCAAATGCTGATCTAAAAATTTTCCCGACCCCTTGGGCAATTGTAAAACTTTTGTTGTTATTAAAAAAAAATTTATAACCGTTTGTATGGTCGAACGTGGTCTGCTAATGATCGTGATATATCAGCATAACTCTTACCTTCCTCCTTATACTTTACAATTGATTTCTTCACTTCAACAGGAACTTTGCGGTGTGATTCGGCCATTTTAGAAAAAAAACTTTTAACAAGAATTACACCCCTCTATTGAGCATTTACAACTATTACCTTCAATAAATGAGGATCGTGTGTAAATCCGCTCTGGAAACTAAGTACCGCTACTTTTCTTTTGCATGAAATCATAAATAAATCTTGTGTGTATGTGCAATTTTTTGATTAGATTATTATTTCTCTACTGTGACCGTAAAAGCTAAAATAACAGAATACTGTTTTGCTCTAAAGAGCTTTAACAGTATAGAATTTATAAATACCTAAAGAATGAAAAAAAGCTTTTTTGTTTAATAAATAGAAGAGTTTTTTATTAGAGCTAGGGTGCTGTACGTGCAATTTTTTGATACAGTGTACCTGTCATAGTTCGAGGGTAATAAACACTCTGGATTAGATGACTACATTGTGGTTTTGTCTGGCTCTAATACGTATTATATCTCCCACATTAGTTATTGCTAATCTAAACGGCACAATTCATTCATTTAAATTTATTACATTTACACACTGACAATACTTTCCACACAATTACAATCCGCACAAAGAAAAGGATATAAAAATTAAAAAACACTTTTTATAGGTAGAGCCTACACTTCCATTTTTTATAGCTAAACATGCATTTTGCATAATCCTTTTTCTTATAAATGCTTTGTGCAATTTTTGATTTTCAGTGCAAGCCCATAAATATTTTTCAATATGCCTTGGTTGAAACAGCGATAAATCTCTAGTCGAAGGCTATTTAACAAACTCAATCAAAATATTGAACACCAGCAGCGAATCAGTTTGTTATTTATGTACCTGTTCATAACTTTTCACTGATTCATCTCGACATTGAGTACGAATGATTTGTATCTACAACTAGTTTAAGATCGACACATATCAATCTAGGTTAATTGCAATCCAACACGCGATAATCTAGACAGAACTACTTATTGAAAGTAAATTAATTTTTTTTGCTAAAATTAGATTTATAAACATTGCATGGACTTCAAAAAACTTTAACAACATGTTTATGAAAATGTATGTTAAAGTCCTTCTTTTTGCTGTTAGAATGTTATTTGTTCCCAACAACATCGTTACTCTTGTTAACCTTCAAGTGTTTTTCGACCCAATTCTCAATAGCCATACTTTTCTAATTGCACTACAATGCGTGTTACTATTCAACCGTGAAACCGAGAAGTTTTGTTTGCTGTAATTGGCAAAAACCATAAAGTTTTCCAATTTCGGACAGATCGACTCATTGAGATTGATACTGACGTTGTTGATGATGTCCGCATTAATTCACATAAATTTGCGAAAATAATCAGATTATTGCATCCTTGTCTCTATTTCACGGAATTGAATGAGTGTGCCAGATGATTTTGCATGGTATGGGGTGAAACAAGTTTTGCTGCTGGTATTTTTACATCCGTAAACGACAATTTTTTTCGTACTTTTTCGGAAAAAAAAATTATCATTGATCGTCACTCAAGGCTGCCTGCATTGACCGGTTTTGTCTGTTTCCGAATTAATGTTCATTTTTCTTACGGTCGTCAGGGAACAATGGAAATTTTTTAATTCGGATATGTTAATGAATAAGCTGTGCTATTGAATGACTAAATTTTTAATATTGGTGTTTAATTTTGTTTCATTCCAGGTATGTACATGTTTCGTTGAGGTTTAGTGCAAGCATTCCGCAGTCGATTATGTCATTAGTGCTCAATTTGGGTGAATTGAAATTGTTAAAGCAAGGTATGTCAGCAAAGTCGTCTGAAATGCAATTCAGGAAATCTAACTATGTAGAGTCACCTAAAACAAGTTTGATTGGATTAATTCGACTTGATATAGATCTCGTTGGCTTTAAACATATTTGGAATTTGATATTGATATTACTTTCACTGCAGTTAATAGCCGACGTAATGCTTAAGGGTATGTGCATATTTAATGGAATCAATTCGTGTTTAGGTTTCCAATAAAATAACAAAATTTTTCAATAATGATTATGATAAATTAGATTAATTTTCAAAGGAGTAGAATCAGGTCGAGCACCGTTTCACGACCCTGTATCACATGTTAACTTAATTTAAAATTTAGCATTTATGTCCATCATTTCATTTCTAAGTTCAATATATTAACAGAACCATACTGAAATTGTGCAAAAAGCTAAAACTGAAGTAAATTGGCTCCATAAATGATAATAGAGATAATCAGTACACTTATAAAGGCGTGATTTTGAAATATATAGCGTGAAATAAAGTTAACGTTACCATTATAAATTTACTCTATTTTCTAAATTGTTTTCTAAGAGTACTGCAGACTCCGATTGCAAATTTTCTAAGCTTTTATGAGGGATTTTGTAGCCTAGTGAGTTGAACTCTGGCTACTAGCATAGGTAGTCTGTGGTTCGAATCGACCATAATGATATATCGGGCTTTAAGCTAACTTAGCTGTGAGTCAAATCAGAAACGAAGTGTATCATTGAAATAATTACTACATTGTGTTGTTAGCGAATAGCTGCTAGCACGAGGTATTCTGTACCATAAGATAGTATAATCAAAACTTTCATATGACAACCTGTATCTAATGGAAATTAGCAACAAGTGTTCAAAATTCCTACTTATTGATAATGTCTTGAGATTTATCCCTCAAAATCTTCCTGCCACTGGAACTTCCGATGCATCTGATCAAAACGAACTTAACTAGACATGTTAGTTTCGAAGTGGAATAGGTTCAATATACCTTCAGTTGCAATGAATGTACGATTTTAATGCGTTTTTATCTGCTAAAGGTGCGACCCAATAATCTAGTCGTGAGTCTCAAAAAGTGCGCGCGTTAACTCTGAAATAAAATCGATACATTTCGTCTACTTTCCATCGGAAATCAATCTTCCTAGCGGTTCTTATCCGCTAGAGTTTTTTCGTTTTATATATGTATATCTAATAAAATTTGTCCGTAGGTATCAGATCATTTGAATTGGATTATGTTTTAAGTAATACTGACCGCTCACTAAATCAAGCACCGAAACTTCCCGCTATAATAACATGGTTAAAGGTAAATTAGCCGCCTTTGGAACCGACTGCTGTTTACCCTATTTCGACTACTACTCCTAGTTTTGCGGCGTCGGTACTGTTTCCTAAGACCATTCTGAACCAACCAGGAACTTTCGTCGATAGCGTAACTTTGCTAAAGGTCGATGTGGTTTCAAATGCTGGTGCGCAGTAGAAGTAGAAAATCCGAAAGCAAAATCGTTTGAATAATGTGAATGCAACTACAAACGTCCTTTAATAAACTACGGATTCACTAATAACCTCAAACACAACAATTGTATGTTCATCAACACTCTCCTCACCATCACGACGCATTTTTCACTCCAGAGCTTCGAAGATCGCCCGATCTTAGGGAATAATCTTACCAAAATGTACGCTTTTTAAGGAACATAGACTGATTCGCGATTATATAAATAGTCTGAAAGTGAGTTGACTTCTAGGGTGATGCTTTGGATAATACAATTTTGCGTCTACATACTTTGTTTCGGAAAAATGATGATCGTCTTACTACGACTTAATCCAATGTTCAAAAAAGATCGCTCAATGGCACAGTCTCACCATCATTTAATTTCCTTTCTTGCTCTGGTGTATAAATGTTTCGCAATAAACTCTCTGATTTAACTCTCCAGCTATTTTTTCAGCCGTTTTCGGACCCCTCCGTTTTTTGCACGTGGGACTTCAATCTGCCAGCGTGGAATACGATTCTAACTTTTCGTCAGTAATATCAAAAACAGTATTTCGTTAATCTTATCGTCCTTAATATCGCTATGCTCCTTCCAATGCAACAATGTGCCCAATTTGATCAATAAACATCGTCCTTTCTTCATGTGCTTTTTTCTTGTCGTTCCTTTGTCACCTTTTGTGTTGTCCCTCAACTCGTATCATCCTCCACTTTCAATTCATATATTTTCGGCCCCATCTTCTTCAAAGAATAGCCGCTTCCCTGCCCGTTTCAACTTCCCGAATGTACCAATTGAAAGAAGATCCATTATTCAATTCATAAATTACTGGCCTTTTTAAGGAAAAAAAATCAACTCCCACCAAGAACAAGCATATGGACTGTAATGTAGAACTAATTGAATTTAAGAGACGGTCCAAATTTAAAAGAGTAGCCAATTTGGCTATGCGCAGCTATCTCGATAGCGTTGATTCGTCCATCCGCATCAATACCCAGAAACGTTTTTGGCTTTGCGTCAAATCGCTTAACAAAATCCTACGGTATTTCGGTTAATATGCATCTTATAGATGTTTTCCCTTTCAATGTTCGTGGCGTTTACGCGCTTTTGCAAATCTCTTCTAATGCGCTATTTCTCCTCCTTTTATATCTTTCGGTAGACCTCGGCATTTCCAATAGATTGGCAAAATCACTTCGTTGCTCCGTGTGTATTCCTCTTCTCATACTTTTTAACTGTAGTCTCGTCATCATTAGACTACAGCTCCTCCTACAGCTCCTATCTCTTCTTCCGTGATTCAGAACACATCTCGAGCCCATACCAAACTATATATGTATACCAAACTATATCCCTTCATTCAGTCCATCATAGTACAGAGCAGAATGGTTTTGTCAAGAGCAAATCCTGCTGTCCTCATGAAAACAGCAAACCTGTGAGCATTGAGCTAGCTCTCTCACTCTGATATCTCAAAGTCTCATAACATGTTTATCACCCATTAAAAAACTCCTTTCAAATTTTCTCATCTTCCTTCTTTCTCCTTCCTTGGTGTGGTCGCTTGATTTAAGGATCTTAACGAAAACATATAACTCTTTCCAGCTTGGTCCTTTACCTCAATCCTTTGAAACATTTAAAACTATGTTAAAAGCTAGTATTAACTAATTAACAGCCTGTAATTGGATTGTAATCTGTATGTTGTATATGAATAAATAAATAAATATTCTTCACAGACGAATACAGATGCTAGATCTGCAGCTACTATTTATCTGCATCCATAGAATGGCAGGTGGGCTCTTCGGGAAAAGGGGGGCATATGTACCGAAAAGATGTTGCGCAGGATGACGTTTGCCTAATCTGTTTAAAAAAAGCTGATTCTGCGGGGCATTTCCTCTGTGAATGCCTAGCGTATGCAGAAGAAAGCCCTTTTTTCACCTATGAAGCGAGATGAGAAACTATGGTAAGCTTGGGGGTATGAGTACAATGGGTCTTTCTGGCCTGCCAGACGCCCCTTCTCCATACTGCTCACACAAATTTGGTTCTTAACGACACCATGAAATATAGCCCTCCACGCCATTTACATGGCGTGGAGGACTATATTACATGGAGTGGAGGGCTATAAGCATAGCGTCTGCTCCTATGTATTTTTCGCCATGTACTATGGCGTGTGGCGCTATATTTTATCACAATCCCGAAATCGACTGTGTACATGGGGCCGGAAGTCTATAAACTATGGCGTCTGGCGCTATGTGTTTTTTCAGTGAATCGCTTTCCGCAAAATCTTTTATTTTCTTTTTCCCTAAGGTCCAAAGAAACATTTTTTGACCAAGCCCACATAAACGTTTACGCTGGAACCGGCGAATTTGATTTCCCTTAAGACATAACGTATCATTACCCTTTGTGGAGAACTACATTACATACTATATTACATAACTTGCTGACATTTATACGTTTCCTCACACATTATGGCTGCGATTTATAATTGGAGTTATAATGGTACTGTGTAATATAGCGTGTGGGGCCATAATTTCTGCGCCAAGTAATTATGGCGCTGGGAGCCATACTGCATAGCTCAGGGTACTATGTACATAGCGTGTGGGACCATAAATGCTGCGCCATGTTACATAGGACCACGCGCTATGTAGATTCTGACATTATGGCGCCTTCTCCATACCACTCACACAAATTTGGTGCTTAACCAATCGTGTAAACGTTGGCTGATTCCTGCTAGTCAGGAAGCCATTGCCTTTTTCTGGGAAAATCTAGAAACGTTAGCAAAAAAAAAAATTTTTGGTTCTTAACCCTAGTCAATGACACACTTTAAAACTATTTTCAAAAGTTGACTCTTCATCCAACTTTTTTTGCATTTTACTTTTGTATAATTGGATTTATTTGTTATTTAAATTTATATCTTCTTGAATTTTTATTTCATTATGTGGCTTTTCATTTTTTCATTTATTTTTAATGCTTCTACAGAAAAATTGGACTGTCTCTGCTTTATTTATTCATTCAAACGAATAAATAAGGTGCTTTAGAAGAGATACTTATGTTTCGACAAAAGTAGCAGATGGCATTCGGATGTATGAAAACTGATTACAGTGTTTTAACTACTTCTCCAACCCAAACTTCCCCCTTAACTTGAGTCCTGCCAATGCAGCATATCTATGTACGTGCATCCATCGTTGCATTCCCGTCATTCTACCAGTGCACCTACATAATCCACAAATGGATTAAACCGCACTACAAAATCATGTTTTTTTATGAAACCACGACAACACAGTCGCCGCGTCGCGTCGCGGTGTCGCTATCCGAAGCATTATGCAACTTTTTGAATAATTCATTTTTCCAGATATCGTGGAAACGAAAAATATATCAAACATCTGAGAATTTTCACACTACCGTAACACACATAGTAAATGCCATCAACCTTAAACGGGTACTATGTACCGTTTTGAGAAAAAAATCGATCCGCGTGCTCATTAGGCTTCGATTTTATACAATTATTTTCGCATGGAAAATTAATGTGCATTTTCATCGTGAAAATCCAAATTTGTGAGTTAATCTAAAAATCGAAATGCATAGGCTAGAGAAGAGTGTAATGAGTGTATTTTTGCTTGGCTGTTCATTGTAATGCAAACACCGATTGGCGGTGTCTTATGAAAAATTCAAGAGACACGAGAACCGGTAAGCACAAATAAAGAACCAATAATGGAGAGTTTTTTTCTAAAAAGATTCTCGCATTCGAGTATAGTCGGCCAGACAGTCCGATCCGACCAACAACCGATCGACAGATAGATAGAGGCACAGATGGTCGGCTGGTGTGTGTTACTGCACAATCATAGTCATAATAAATTCGCAGATTGTTGCAAAGTGATACATCAATTATTAATTGAAATGTCAAAAATGTAGGTTCCTATGTATACATATGGACAGATTGGTTCGAATCGGATTCGTTAATGGATGGAAACTTTAGATATATCGCATCGAGTTTTGAACGTGGAGAGCAAAAAAACATCCAGTGTAATGTAATTCCTGTTATGAAACAGTAGTAATTTGAGATTTCTACTAAAAAAACCTACGTTCTTTTCGTTTATTTCGACCGTGCATGGTCATATGAATAATGTGCGGAATTTAGTTGGCAGAATGCGAATTCATAGTTATGTTGGTGGGTTTTTGTTACGTTTGCGGTTGTTGGATGGGAGGGTTTCATTGATTAACTTTCAATTGATAATTGCTTCGTAGTTTAGGTCACTACCTCGAAGGTTTGAATTCGAATTGGCTTAAATTTATTTTGTTCAATATCCGAGCATTGCATTAGTTTGCTATCAGGATTTTTCAGAAGAAGTTGGGACTTAATTTAAGTTGTCGTTAAAAAAAAATCTTAACATACAACAATGGTGTCAGTTTCATTACACAGCCTGTGGGTAGAGAAAATATGGAGAATAAAAGTACTAAGATAACGTTAGTTAATTGAAAGCTAGTAGTAATCCAAAAGGTGCAAAGCAAAGAAGATCTTTCATATTTTATTTTATATATGTATAATCAATATACAGAAAACTCCAATTACATGTCGACGATTTTGCTGCTTATAGATAGCTAGTTCAGAGGACCAAGCTCCAAAACATTATGACTCCTCAATAGTCTATGCAAGATAAGAAATAGAACACCTTGCAAATGACATTGTAAACGTTTCCGACCACCGAGTTGAATTCATCGAAAGTAGGATAGTTTCGGATGTTTGAACATAGTTTAAACGAAAAAACACTGACCTAATGCCGTTTGACGGCTGACGCGTTTACACATATGACGAACGTTTCGTCGAGGAACTTGGCAAATTACTTTCCTCCATGTTTTCGCATGTGAAAAAAACAGGCGAGAATAGACAAGGTGACCATTTAAACACTCCGCTCGCCAACATTTGCCATGCGTGTAAATGCGGCATAAGAAAATATGTTGAATGGACAGCGGCTGAAGTAGCAAAAGTCAATAAATATTAAAGTCAATCGATCAGAGTTATGTTTGTAAAGTAGAATTTGAGTAAACTTACGTCGGACTGACTTGGTTGCTTTAAGGCGCAATTACATTCGCCCCGATCGTTTCGTCGAGCAACTTGTAATGCCGCAATTATACGTAGGACGAACGTTTCGTGAGGGCGCCCGGCAAAACCATCGACAAGACGTTCAGCAAGACATAGGGTGAGCATGGCTTATCTTATGAAAGGATAACTACCTACCACACGATATGCATATCTGCACACTTAAACTTCGCACCATTCTGCATTTGTGTGTGAAATTTAAGTGGTAATATCGTGCAGCTAGGTTGCATTTTCTCTGTTCAAAAATTTGTTTACAAATATTCGAACAGTTTGCCTTGTACCCATCCGTATGCATGCATCTTGTCCGATATGATGCATCTTGCACATGATTTCATGGGCAAACCAAATAGTTTTGTAAATATCATCGGAGTCAGCATCAGACCTTTTTTCAAATCCCTTTGATTCGATGCGTAAAACCGACTTCGTTTCCAGCGGCTTCGAGGTAGGACGAGACGGCCATAAACACTCAGGCACAGCCATAAAACGCTCATGATCCCTTCATAAAACAGCCAAGAGCCGACGAGGAAGCCATTTACACACGCGTGCTTGCCATGAAAAAAACAGCCGAGAATACCTTTTAAAAAAACAGCCGAGAATACCTTTTAAATAAAAAACAGCCGAGAATTTCTTGGTCGTCGAGGCGAGCGGACGTGTTGCGCGCACTGGGTTTTTATTAAATTTAAATTTATAGGTTGACCGTTGTGCCGATTATTTGTTTTATCGATATTACCTATAAACACTTAGCCATCACATTTCTTACTGCCTGCCCGTTTTGTGTGTGCAAGTGATACCAGTGACCCAATTAAAGAATTTAGAATTTAAAATTAAAGAATTTGAAGTTAAATAAAATTGTGCATGTCCATCAAAATAACACTTTAGTGGGCCGATTATTGATTTATTGTTCGTGCCTATAAATACTTAGTCATCACATTTCTAGCCAATTTGTGCATGTGATACTTGTGACCCAATTAAAGTTGGTTGGCTATCGTGTATTTGTAGCCAAACAGTGATTGTCATTAATTATTAAATATAAACATCAATCCAATATTACCAACTCGAGTGTGGAATCTTTCATAAGACCTATTTTCGTGTCGTATGCCCATGTTTGCCTGCGCAAGTGAATAAAACATTTATACATATTCGCGTAACGATCTTGTTTTTGTTTTTATAAAACACACTAGTGATTTGTGCAAACGTATGTAAAATAAAAAAAATTAACTTTTTATAAATTAAATATCTACTATACTATCCAAATTTATTGACCTAATTAACCAACCGACGAGCACTGTGCCCAAACACTTACTCATACTCGTATATTTTACAAACTGTCTAGTGAGTTGTGCAAACCACAATTATGAATCACAAATGCTGTTTGGAAAATTGCACCGCTTACGATAACAAATCAAAGTCGGTTATTTGCAAGGGTTTTTGTCAGCGCAAACTGCATGGATCATGTATGGATGCTCCAAGAGATTGGTATTCTAACTACCTCTCTGACCATTTTATATGCTCTGACTGCCAAGACACCAAAGGCTTACTAAGATGTATGTTCGACGACATCAGCAATCGTATTGCTAGCATCAATGCGGATAAAGATGACATCATAGCCAAACAGTTAGCGCAATCGAAAGCTACTGCTGACAATTTTTCGGAAATGGCAAGTTGTTTTGATGGGCTGGTGCACACAGTCACGAACTTCCACAACAAGCAGAGTATCGAAATGGCAATATCGACACTCGATAGAAAATTGACGACGATTATCTCAAATCAGAAGAAAGGTTGTGTAGATCCACCCTCGCCCCGGAAACACGATACAATCCTAAATAAAGACAAAGATATCGTGGTTGAACTCCTGACAAAAATTTGTGAAAAATTAGATAGCCTCGACAGCGGCTTCAACTACCTTTCCGACAAGTGCAATAAGCTTGCCGAACTTCCATTTGTGAAAGAAGCTCCCAATCCCAACTCAGCTCAACCGGAAACTTACTGTCCTAGGGAGCAGCAGTTAACATCATCAAACAGCACCTCCACACCAACAGTTTCGAAAGTGCCGGAGCGTCCTATTCTTAAATTTGGCACTACGTGGTCTCGTGAAGAGTGGGACAACAGGATCAAGAGGATTGAAAATGTCCAAAAATCCTACAATAATAGCAGTGTAAATTATGAAAGAGCGAAAAGTGCTTACGTAGCAGACGTTTCCACAACAAGTTTTTTTGTTAAAGGTGCTCCTAGTTTCGCCGACGAGGCCTGGCTTTCTAAGGTGTTGAAGAAAGGGCTCAAAATGAAAAATTGTACATGCAAAGAATTACCAGCCCGTTTACGTGGAAACAAGCAAAAATCATTTACTTGCTTCAAATTATCTGTACCAGCTCAATATGCTTGGATATTTCTCAACCACGAGCGTGATGGACATAACTTTTTTACATGGAAAGGAATGAAGTTCAGCCCATGGATTGAAAGAACCAACAAACGAGTCTCCTCCGGACGTCAAAAACCAGCTTTACAACGTAATAAAAATAAGAATACTTATTTAGGTAATTTCTCTATCCCTCCTTTACTTCCTCAATCCTTACCTTCTCCTAGCTTGCCTAAAATTGCAAAACAAAATATTCCTTCTTTCACTTCAACATCACTGGCATCTCTTTCTACGTCACACGACCCGCTCACTTCCCACAAGATTTCGGGAAAATTCACTTTAAGCAGTAAAACTAAGTCCTCGTCTCCTACTAATTCAAAAGAAAGTCAGCCCTCCAGCAGTTCACAGGTAACTGAATCTCTCGGTGCAATCGATCCCGCGCCCAATACTGCTCATATGCAATTAAAACCTACCGAAGCCGTGTCGAAATCAATATATTCTAATTTTGTTCGTGGCGATGATCTGATACCATCTCAATCTGGTGCAATCATTATGCCAAAAACTTCTGTCAATCGACCATCTTCACCCAAATACCTCGACCCACTTGTACCACCTGTCGTAAAGCTGACTGCAACCTCTAAAGATGATCTAGAGAGCAGATACCTCTTGTCTCGTTTCAGAGATCATAAGATTTACGACAATGTCCGTCTTTTCCTTGCATACATGCATGATGCACATGAAACCACCTGTTTTGATGGGAAAACGAAGACTAAGCTCAAAGTTATGATTCAACAAGAGGGTCTTCCCACTGACCTTGAATCTTTAAGAATTATTTTTAATCGCTAGCATGAAGAACTTGGAATGTCTCCGGAGCAAGTCAAACGAGATCTTCTGACTTACCGCTCCTATGTCAATTCCAAACATATTTCTCTATTACAAAAATCACGCGACGACCAGAAGAAATATTACTCCTAACAACAAAGTTGCTTCTATTCGCCCAAGGTTTCTCTACCACAATTGCGGTGGTATGAGAAGTAAATTAAACAAGCTTTTTCTTGACGCTAAATCTTGCCATTTTAATATACTAACGATCACTGAAACGTGGTTGAACGACTCACATATAAACGAAGAAATTCTTGACACTGATTGGACCATCTATAGAACCGATCGCGACTACCTTTATACTGGAGTTTCAAGAGGAGGCGGTGTACTTATTGCGATTCGCAATATCCTCTCAAGTGAACTTGTTGTGACCAGTTCTTACAAACTTTTTGAACACAAATTCGTCAGAGTCTTATTCGACAAGCATTACCTCTATATTGGTATCGTTTATATCCCACCTCATTCTGATGAAACTACTTACATGGACGTTTGTGACTTGATGTCTTCAGTAACAGCTTCCCTACATGACGATGACAAAATAATTGTTCTGGGGGACTTCAACCGTCCAAAAATCAGTTTCGTTCTCGACGAAAATGATGATCGTCTCCTTCCAATCAACCTTTCTGACTCCATTGACTTCAACCTTATAAGTACGTTCTATGGCAACGATTTACAGCAAATAATTCCTATCCCTAACCAAAATGGCAATTGGTTAGATCTTATTTTTACTAACTTCTATGACGAAGTGGTGGTTAGCCCAACTATTGACGCCGAGAATCTTTTCTCAAACACTCTCCATCACTCCGCTTTTACAGTTGAGCTTTCCGCTACAAATATTTCTTTCACCCAATCGTACAATAATGAAATTGTATATGATTTTCAAAATGCTGACTACTTAAGCATTAGAAACTATTTGGACACAGTAGACTGGACAATTTCTCTTTCATTATTAGATTTAGATGAATCAGTGTCTTCCTTTTATAAAATAATTTTCAATGCCATTCACTTATTCGTACCGAAGCTGAAGAAAAAAAACAAACTCTCAGAGCCTTGGCTCGACAATAATTTAAGGCGTCTCAGAAACCGTAGAAATAAATTATATAAAGCAATTAAAAATGAAAACTTGCTCAATGAGGGTCTAATCAGATTATACGATCAGCTATCCAACGAATTTTCCATCAAATCCCGCGAAGCGTATGAGTTCTATGTTAACTCAATGGGGGAAAAAATCATTAGTGATCCCAGGAAGTTTTACGATTTCGTTAACTTGAAACGTAAAACAACCGGCTATCCCTGTTCGATGTCCCGTGGTAACATGGTTTCTTCCTGCCCACAAGCCATTTGTAACTTTTTTGCTGATCACTTTCAAAATTCTTTTTGCTCGCCAATAACGTCCACTTCTACTATGTCTGCAAGAATCACCACGAGACCTCTTATCGCCGGGTTTGTTCTTACACAAGAGGCTATTATTGAAGCTATTCATCAACTAAAGATCGGCAAAGGACCAGGCCCTGATTTGGTTTCTCCTTCCTTCGTCGTGCAATTTGCTGACCAATTGATCACACCTTTGCACATGATTTTCAATAAATCCCTCTCCATAGGTGTTTTTCCATCTCTCTGGAAATCTTCATACCTTACGCCTATTTTCAAAAGTGGTGATAAACGATCAGTCGATAACTATCGGGGGATTGCTATTCTATCTGTTATCCCCAAACTTTTTGAGAAGTTAGTTTGTGAAAAACTTACTCGCATAATCGACCCTCTTTTAAATGAGCAACAACATGGATTTCGTAAGGGTAGATCGACTTCTACTAATCTCATGATCCTGGTCTCTGATGTGCTCTGTGAAATGGAAAAAGGAAGTCAAATTGACGCAGTCTATACGGACTTTAGTAAGGCTTTCGACCGGGTTGACCATCAAACTCTAATATACAAGCTTCGCAACTTCGGTATATCAGGGTCTCTTCTTGATTGGCTCCAGTCTTATCTTCGCGATCGAACTCAGCTTGTTAAATTCCAGGGCCACTTATCTAAAAGAGTTTTCGCATCTTCTGGAGTACCGCAAGGCAGTCATCTAGGTCCCCTGCTTTTTAACATCTTCATTTCTGATCTTTCTGAGACATTGCTTGGTATACCCCATCTATTTTATGCAGACGATTTAAAAATTTACCACAGCGTAAACACGCAATCTGACGCAATTCTTCTACAATCAAAGCTTCAATCTCTCGAACAGTGGTGCAATGAGAATCATTTGAATCTTAACATTAACAAGTGTCATGTAATAAGCTTTTCCCGTAAGAATACGATCAAAAAGTATTCTTACTGCCTTAACAACACCATATTGAATAGGGTTGATCATATTCTAGATCTCGGGGTAGTATTGGACAACAAGATGCGGTTCAATCTCCACCATGACAAAATCCTTGCCAGGGCTAATAAACAGCTCGGATTCATTAAGAGACGTGCTAAAGAGTTCAAGAATATATGGGTTACCAAGTCATTATATATCACTCTGGTGCGTCCTTTATTGGAGTATGCCTGCATAATATGGAACCCAGTTTTTGAGCTACATAGTGAGAGAGTAGAATCTGTTCAGAAACAGTTTTTACTTTTCGCTTTGAGGGACCTTTATGATCCAAAAGACTTCCAACATCTTCCTTCTTACAAAACCAGACTGAGCCTACTTAATTTAATGCCTCTCTCTTCTAGAAGAACACTGTTAAGTGCATGCCTAACCTTTGATATTATAAGTGGTGCAGTCAATGTTGAAGCTCTCTCCAACAAAATTATTTTCAACGACCAACCAAGACGCACTAGGCATGCAACTCTGCTCAAGGAGTTCAATCACCACACTAACTATGCATATAACGAGCCCATAAATAGGTGCTGTAGAATTTTCAACTCTATAAGCAGCAACTACGCTTCGGGGATCTCTAAACACACTTTTAGAACAAACTTATTAAAGACCCTATCAACATCCTAATCCCACTTAATTTGCCCATCAATTTAGCTAAAATCAAAATAAAATATATTAAAGTAAAGTAAAGTAACTAAAATAAAAAGTTGTGTTGTATTTTGTTTTCTACTGTGTTGGAAAAAATTTATATGTAATTGTTATTATATTGAATTGTTAATGTATGTTGCCTTGTTTGGTAAATAAATTAAATAAATAAATAAATTAATTAAATAAGTAAATAAATTAATTAAATTAACATTTGTCATGTCTCGGGGAGAGTGTAATTGCGGCATAAAATTGCTTCCCTCCATGTTTTGGCATGTGAAAAAAACAGGAGTGAATAGACGAGGTGACTATTTACACTCTCAGCTCGCCAACATTTGTCTTTGTGTAAATTCGGCATAAGAGTGATATAATGCCTCGTTTACACATATGGCGAACGTTTCGTCAAGGAACTAGGGAAATTACTTCCCACCATGTTTTCGCATGTGAAAAAAACAGGCGAGAATAGACAAGGTGACCATTTAAACACTCGACTCGCCGATATTGGCCGTGCGTTTAAACGCGGCATCAGAAGAGATGTGCACAGAACAAGAGAAGATTTAAAAGTAATGTAAAAATAAAGGCACGATTGACAATATCGAAAATTATGTAAATCAAATATTAGTTTAGTGTCAAAGATGACAGAAATGTGTAGGGGAATGCAGTATGTGACCATTTATCATATAATTTTACATCAGCGGACTAGCTTTTTGAAAAAATACCTTTGCGTCACACTTTTTAATATTTAGCGCAATGTTGTTAGTTTGACACGAGTTTTCAAGTGTGAACAGATTCGAATGAAGGAGGCAGCAGTCTTGGAGTAATCCTACAACTCGAAATCATCAGCGTTAAAAGAAGTGGCGGTTGGTCATTAGCACAAAAGAAAAATAGAAGAGGGCCCAGTCTATATCCTTTAGGAACTCTAGTTTTGGGTTTTAAAGGAGTTGAGAGGTTTCAATCCTTAGTATTATCGAAGAGGAGAATCGAAGTTGCTGTAATTTGGACAGGAGAATGTTAGGGTGCACATTGTGAAATGACTTGGAAAATTCAGTATATGTATATAGCGTGTATCAAGAGGTTTGACAATGTGATTCGTGAAACCTACTAAATTCGTGGATGTAAAGTGATCTTTACGGAATCCATGCTGGTCAAGATAAAAAAGGGGTCCACAATCTGCGGCAATGATATTATGAAAATGTTATCCAGAATTTTGGAAAAAGCTGGAGAAAGCGTTATCGGACGGTAATTAGCAGCACAAATCATATCGCCAGACTTAGGAATGGGGTGAATAAAAGATGCTCTCGAAGAAGCAGGGAATATGTTTTCACAAATGTTTTTGTTGAGTATAATAGATAGTGGAAAACTTAAAGACTTATTGGCCCCTTTCAAGATAATTTTTGGAAGACCATCAGTAAAAGATGATTTTAGTTTTTCGCAATTTTTTTTCAATAGCCGATGCAGTCAGAGAAGCAATTAGAAATGATGAATAGCCACGAAGTTCAACTGAGATCAAGTTGGCAGGGGATGAAGCATAAACTGATAAAAAATGCAAAGAAAGAAGATCGTAGCATGTTTGAACAGTAGTAGAGATCTAATCACCTAGTTTGATACTTTGACCCTACTGGTTGGAACTGCTTTTATATCAAAGCGTTCAAGAAGTTCCTGAATTTTTCTTTTAATATTGATGTAAAAATATTGGAACTCTTATGGCTGTTTTTTGCTTTTCTTGTATAAAGAGCGTCCTTAACAGATCACGCTCTATTTTGTGCTTCTTCTTTTTGACAAGGTTTCCAATTATTTTCTCCTCAAACCCATTTTTTCTCGCGGTATCTTTAATATACTTAACTTCGGAGCTAAAACTTTCCTGATCCATGGGCACTGTTAATAGCCGGTGGATCATCGAGTTAAAGTACGCAATTTTTTGGGATCCAATGATCAGACGTAGATATTAAACAGATATGGTATATATTAAACATAAGAAAACCTTCTTTTCTTATGAGCATTAACTCCAAGAAGGGTAGTTGCTTTCAACTTCGATTGAAAATTGGATATTCTTATGTGCTTGGTTCAACTTCTCCAAAGTTTCTGCCAAAGCATCCTTTTTTACGATAGCTAGAATGTCGTCCACATATCTCAACCAGACACGAGGAAGCGAACCTTCTTCATGAAGTTTCTTCTCCAGTCTGTCCATAAATATCTCACTCATTAGTGGCGATAAAGGATTTCCCATGGCAACACCTTCCATAGCTTTAAAGTATTTCCCCCTGAAAGTAAAGTAACTTTCATTCATGCAACGCGAGTGCTTTTATTATCGGCACGCTTGGGAATAGAGCCTTGACATCAAATGATACAACTAGCTCATCTTCCCCTGTTGCTGCCACTCTTTCAAGTCGCACTATCACCTCTTCTCGATTTTCAACCGTTCTATCGCTAATCTTCCCTAAAGCCCTACATTCGTCTACAATGTAGCTGATTTTGTTACATCTTAGTTGATGCTTCTAATGTCCTTGAATAAATTTCACCATGAGTTTCATTGATTTTGTTTATCACCGAGTCAACATTAATCGCTTATGTAAAATTGAAATTTCTTTCTGACTAAAGTTGCAGCTGTTTATTTTGCCACCAGATGCTGTTATACACAAAGTGTATGATTTAAATCTTACAATTTGGAGTATTCTAAATTAAAAGTAACATGTTATGTGTTAACTATAGTGATTACATGATCGAAAAAAGTATCTGAGCTTGAAGTAACGCTGGTTGGGGTACTATTTAGAAGAATCGCATTATTCATAGCCAATCTATTACTATAATTAACTTTTTTCGGCTCTTTCCTTGCACTGTCTCCATCAGTATGCCCGCTCCGTATGCATCACCGCCCATCCAACAAATCGTCCAACTACTTCCCTGATAATTGAACATTGGTAAAAGGGAAAGTAATTCATTTAGGTATCCAACTGTCTTATTCAAAAAACCAAACATAGAGTCTCATATCTAACTAACAAGCTTTTATCTTTGCCTTCATCCCAAATAAATGATCTGGTATTATATTTTTGATATTTTAAATTTTCATTTTCCATCTAAAAACTGATCGATTTACTGAAACCGTCTGTATTTCCGCCTGTAATTCGACAGCATTATTAATGAGCCTGACCAGCCCACTAGCAATAACAGCTAGCATTGTTTTCTTGATCTCGAAAATCGTGCCATTGCAATGACCTTGTCCGAAATCATTAGGCTTCCGCCAAATTGAAAACATGTCAATCGTAGCTGTCACATCAATCAACTCAAACGACTGGCGCAATCCACATTATCCATAAGAATTATTATCGATCGTTTGACTTCCCCGATCAAACATAATTTCTTCAGAATTAATTCAACGAGTATTTGAACTTGATTAAATTCAGATAGGCGAAATTGTAACCAGTCTAGAGCAATAGCAATGGCCTTCCCATCTACGGGCTACATGCCCGTCTTTCCTTCATAATCTGTACCATATTTCTAATTTAATCCGATTAAATAATGACACGATCGTACAATCGATCTTACTATTGGCTGGATTGCTTACAAGCTAGTCTGAGAGTTCACATAAGATCGATGCTGTGATGGCACATACGCTACAAGCAAATATTCCTGGCTCAATTTGCAATCTTTGTGTTTCGAACTGATCTTTGATATGATCTCGCGCTGTAGTGTGGCATGCCTTCTTCTTTTGAAATCTAATCGAACTTTATCGATCGCTGATACGACTAGGCTGGCTGCTGTCGATCTAGAGGCGATTGAACTGTGCGGTATGGTGCATGGAGGGAACTAGATGGTAAGTCTCCCGCAATGGCAGAAAATAAAAGATCTCGCTAAAGTATAATGCACGTAATCTCTGTGTAACTTACTACATGCGGATACGGTTACGCACAGGAATTATGGGATTCATGTAACCACAGAGATACTGATCACTCGTCGATATATGATGATTGTGGTGTAGAGAGCATAATGCACGGTACATTTACCAGTGCGATGATAAAGTAGAAAAAAGATTGGAGAAAATGCGGTAAACAAAAGTATATGCGATCAGTGATCGGTTTTAAAACCATACATTCATATGTAGTTTATAACAAAGATGTTGAAGAAAGAATGATGATATAAGTAGTGATGCCCTGCGTGCGTAGTAAGAAAAAGTTCAGTAGCCTCGTCAGCGTATAGAGTGCTCATGTGAGCGAAACACGATCTACACGAAAACGGTAGTGTAATGATTGGTTCAATAGTAACTACTCGTGTTCAGCAAACGGTTTTAAAAAGTGTCGATTTAATTTGGATTGATTTTTTTTGCAGGCAATTGTATTCCAAAAAGAAACTTTTAACGTTATGAATGATAAGAAAGTTACAACTTTAATCCCATCTTATGTTGTACACAAAAATACCACCAACTTCGTCGGCGGCAGGCGAATTTCATTGTCAAATATTAAATTCTTATAAGACTTTTTTAATTGATTGTATTGGAACTTTTCGACAAACAACTTCACTGGCCACTGACGAAGTCTCATTCCTTTGACTAGTTTCTGCTGTCTTTAAATATTTACTAACCCCTCTCTATTTCGAATGTTTGAAAATAGCTTATGAATCATTTTTGAGATTACGAAGTTCCTATTGAAATATATTTTTATTTCAGTTTAATTTGTAAATGATTAAATCCACCGACAAATATGATAGGAATGCGAATTGTTTTCCCTCTGAAAAAAATCTTCTACAATCAAAAATTACAATCAATTTACGGTGAAATTTTTCGTAGAAATAATCTATCTTGGCGGCGATGCCATTTTTATCTTATTATCACAATTTATAGAAATATATGAGCCGATATGTTCTTTGAAAAAATGTTATCAGTGAGGAGAGATTTATATGGGAAAAATGTTTTCAATAATTTTTTTTTTGTGGCTGGAGTGTGATAACAAAAGCAATAACTATTTGTACAGGTAAAACGCCTCGTTGAAATTTATGACTTTGAACTGCCGATTCAGCAATGTAAAGATTATGGGGAGTGAGAATTGATACATTCATTAATGCACTAAAAAAAATGCATCAAAACTTACAAAAATGAAAACAGAAAATGCTAATAAGAAAATGGCTAAATGCTGAAAAGAAAATGGTTTCGAAAGATGATGCTACATTGATATGTGCAGTATGAAATTCCGGACTAATCAAAGTTGAGATCTAATTTATCAATAAAGAGGAAAAAATCTGTTAAAATTGAGTACGTTCGGCCTTGATATCATGATTGAAGCTTGCGTAGCAGATTGACTGCTATCGTGTGTGGTAACTGGTTCAAATCTAATCGTGAGCCTACAATAAGTTTTTTATTCATCTACTAACACTCTGCTTATCTATTTACTGCATCTAATCAAAGATACGGTAAGGAATAAATTTAATAGTCGATAATTTGGAAGAAAATATGTAAAACTATACATAAAAGAAATAATTTCCATGCTTAAAATGAAATGAGAAGTAATATAATGTGTAGAATGTATGAAAATTAAACTAAGACAAAATTAAGGAATTAATTCATTTAAATTCATTTTCTTCCCTTACTAAGCCGAAGCTTCTACGAATTTCCTCCTTTAAAACGTATTTGTGGCTTTTTGTGACGCCTGAATCAGCATCCAGGTTTCGCTTCTGTACAACAACATATGTCTAATGACTGTTTTATGATAACGCGCTGGTCAGAGCCGCAGTTGGCCCCACAGAAAGATCATACATCCAGAATATTAGAGACCCACCAGTTTTGAATGAGCATGTTATCGATCTGATTAAAGATGATATCGTCCGGGATTGCCCGTGTCTCTTTATGGATGTTTCAATATAGGAAACAAGTGGAACTTACGATGAAGTTTCTGTTGCCGTTACAGGAATCGTGAAAGATCCATTAACTGGAATTTTCACGATGTATTTCCTTTTTCAAAACCTTTGAGTCGAAGATTTCCAGCAAAAATTTCTCATCATTTGGTGGCAGAGACCAAAAAGCTTTTCCAGGCGGCTGTAAAATTCATCTTTCACTGCTTCATACTTATGTTCATGAGCCAAACGAAAAAAAAACTTTGCTCGAATGCAAATCGTACTCAATTTTTCGTTGACAGACTTCAAGTCGATTATATTCGGCTTCATTTTTTTTTGTCCACGATGAAGGCTACCCCAAATTCATGAGCTCCGAATGAGATTTTGCTTTTGATGATTGTGTACGGTCTTATGCCTATAATCTCAGCACCAAAGAGCCTCGTTTCCTACACAGCGAGCATATTTGTTTTTGTATATTATCACCTGTTCCAGAAGAACCTTAATAATTCCCAGTCTAGACGGGATTGCCACATCCTAGGTATCGATAGAGTAGTCTATGTTTCGTTTCTGTTGATCCTAGCCAAGTATACGAAGCAAAGTATCAGGTTCGTGAATGTTACGAGTTACTGTCCTATCGCCCAACCCTCAGCTTGGAAGGCCAGTCTGGTTAATGTTACCGATTTAAAGCGGGGAAAACTTATCCCCACTTTCCTTCGTTAGAAACGTTTGTAATACGGATACGGAATGCCATGGAGATTCCCGGCAGCCATAAGATGTCAAATCACCTCTTTGGGGAAGTCGAAGGTAGGATTCGGTACCAGAGCTCTAGATGTTGCTTCCAGCTGCCATTTCTCGAGATTTAGCTGCATCCTCGATAACCATCAGTTGATGATGCCCATGTGCTCTATATTACCATTTAGCTGCCATTAGGTGCGTTTTTTTGCTCCTCTATCCAGCACAGAACAGAACAGACGCATTGGAAATAACAACACTCCTGTCCGAGTGAATTCACTAGTACAGAAATAAGTAGTTCACGTGCTGAACTACAGAATGTGCTGATAGAAAAAAGAAAAGCTCATGAGAAGTTGTCTTTTTGGTGGCTTTTTCAAGGCTATGTTGAATGTTTTGGTAGTTAGGAAATTATAAAAAGCCCTCATAATGTGTAGAAAATTACAAGAGGTAATTTTCTATTAGTTCTTTTTCTATTTTCTATCGATAGTTTAGACTCGTTATTTTCTCCCTTTATTTTCAGTTGTTTTGGGCTGCCAGAGCGAATACAGCAATCTTAGCGAATGCACTGTAGTTCTGTACTAGATAGTTGTTTTTGGGGCATAGTTCTATTCTCGTCTGTACCGGAGCAAGAAAAAGCAGCAATTATGTTGTGTTGGCAAGCGTAATAAATGCTAATAAATAACAAGTACGTACATGTTTGCGGAAACCGTATGTTGAAGGTTAAAGAAGACGCATACCATGCTTACACACAATTATATTTGAAGAGTAACGATATACAGGCGAACAAAGGAAGCAATATTAACATCAAATTTGGTCGCTCTAAGAATGAAGCCGCACAATCGAAAAACCTTAGGTATGGTATGTAATATATGGATGTCAAACTTAAGTTTTGAACAAATACCACACCAAAGATTTGAAATTATCAACATAATTGACGGAACCGGCAAGAGCAGAAAAGGAAAATATTTATAGTTGCATAATTGACAAATTACCAGTTGCCCATCAGCTAATTTTATGATCCGAAGCATTTTTAGGTACTCAGCATTCAGGAAGGAGAGAAAATTAGTAAATAACATCGTTTACAACAGGAGAATAAGCAGAGGACCAAGAATCGAGCCTTGAGGAAGAACAAGAGCTAACAGTATCGAAGCAAGTATAATCACATAAGTAAGAGGAAAAACAGCAGCTGTCGAGCTCGAGACACCAATCCTATCCCGCTTTGGTAGAAGGATTCTGAGGTTCATTGGTTCAAAAGCCCTAGAAAAGTCTGCATACATTACATCCACGTGTCTCTTCTGGTCGATAGTGGAAGCAACATTGTCTGTGAACGATAATAATTTTAATATTTTTGACTTACTCTTATTGAAATCATGTTACTCAGAAGTGAGAAAAGGCTCCATTATCGGGCGCACCCAGTTGTAAACAACCCTTTCAAGGAGCTTATTGAAACAAGATAACAGATCTATGGTGTGATATTTTGGAAAAGCTTGACGCATCCCCCGCTCTAAAGATGAGAAAAAATGATAGCAGATTTCCATAAAAAAGGGAACATACTGAACGTAATACTAAGGCTAATAAAAAATACTGAAAAAGGAACACACGGAACCATCAGAACCACAGCCGATATTATTCCCTTAAACTTAGTAAATATTCTATTGCTAAAAAGCTCGTCGAAATAAGGACTAGGTCAGCAGAAGACATATCATGAGGAACTATGATAGGAAGTCGCAGGAGAATATAAACATGCAAAGAGCTCACATATTTCTTGTGGCGACGAAACAGACAAATCTTAAGATACATTACAAAAGGGATACATTTTCAAGGGAATAGATATTAGAGTAAAATCGGTTTTGATGCTGTATTAAGATAGGGCTTTCAATATATGTAGAAATTGTATGCACTCAGCGCGTCCTTTGTCACCTTTTCGGCATACTAACGTAGATTTAAGTGAGCCTTTAAGCTGGATCTTCTAAATTTGCTACACTCTGGGTCATTAGCTTTCAGAACACAAATAACATGAAATGTAAATTACGCAGGGTCTTATATCTTTGGACTCGATTAGTGGGAGTGTAATTGCAAGCAAGCTTAGACAAGAAAGCACACAATTTAAAACGAACAACAGGACCAATTTTTGACATAAAATACCACAAATCATGGCAATGAAGTCCCCTTTAGCACCGTAGATGCGTTTTTAGTCTTGGGGTATGAACTAAAAGAATCAGTACTTAAAATGAAAGAGTAGTACATAGACGAATAGACGCAAGAAATAGGTTGGCAAACATAAGATCAAGAATTCTACTATTAACATTAGGAGCAGAATTACACTGACAAAAGAAGATATAGTAGCAATAGAAATATTACTTCTTGGCGTGATTTTGATAAAATTCGCCTTCAAAACTGTTATGAGAATATTAATTAAAAGAACAAAATCAGAAAAGAAGTTTCCGTAAAAAAATGAAGGAAGTTTCGCAGAAAAGAGCTCATAATCAGAAATATAAATTGAAGATATAAGCAATGCATGGTATTATTTTATTATTGGATTACATGTATGAGCATAAAAATACAAGGGTTGCTTCGGAGATAGGAAATAAGAAAATATAATTTTTATCAAAAATGACTTTTATTTTTCGAAATATTTCCCATGAAGATCAGTGGACTTTTGGATGCTTTCGCATCATTGAACCATTTTAACAGCTCTGAGACACCACCAAAACTTGCGTTTTGAACGCGCTAACTTTTTTAGGCGTTGGAAAAAAAATAATCCGTCTTCAATGATTGGTTTTCATCTTTTTGCCGAACATTTTTTGCAAACAAATGGTGGTGTACCATTTAGAAATGACTGTTTGACGTTGCATTTGCTTCGAAGTAGTTCATGTGTCAAAAGATTTTCTTATGTTTCGCCCGCCTTGAAAGACCTATGGGCCAAAGTGAGTTTCCCAAGGTACTGTTAACACACCAATAGCCATCGTACGTCAAGATGTTCTGAGTACGTTTATGCTAAAATATGTCAAAGTTCAAGGAGTAGATGTCAGATTTGTTTTGACAACAACAGTGTTGCTCATTCCTGAAATATGAAAATCATTTTTCTCTGCGTTTCAGTAATCCATAGCCTTTGACTTGACTTAAATAAAATCCATAGCCTTTGACTTGACTCTGGGCCGCCAGTATTGGGAAGCATATTCTAGTGGGTGCTGAACTAACAAAAAAAGTCTTTTTGTTTACTAGTGAGGTTCGAGCATTATGCTTCGTAACAGTAGACCAAGAGCAAATTCCTGCGGTACTGCTGTTGTCATCAGGTAAAGATTTGATTGAATATTTGAATTTAAAGATCAAATTTTCCTTTCGAAGCTAGATATATTTCAATTTTTTGGCAGATATCGGTATTTGGAGGGTAATCAGTGTCTATCAGTCCGCCCTCGAAAAATCGAGGTTTGTCAAGAAATTGAAATATTTCTAGCTTCTAAAGAAGAAATTGCCCTTAAAATTCAGATATTTGGTTTCAAAAGCTACAAAACATTGAATTAGAATAAATTGATTAAAAGTTTTGATCATTCGTTCGACCCACAGCATATTATCCTTTCCTAACACGTGCTAAGTAGCATGGCATCCCGTTATATAACAAAGCGTCTACAATACGCTTAATTGAAGGCATTTCTCAAGCCTAGCGTAACCACAGAGCAATAGTCTCACTTATCTTCGGCATTTCTTCTGTTACCATCCGGACAGCGTTCACAGTTGATCGCCCCCTTTTGCTGTCAATTTGTGACATCAACCGCTCGCATATGGCCCATTCGAAAAGTTGTCCTATTGTATTCAATAGGCGTCGTGTTCCATAAAATAATGATTCCATCACAGGTTTATTCTATTTGAGCACAAGAACCAGTTTCTATTGACTGCAATACTTGTGAAAACGCCTTCCTTTAGGCATATTCTGAATACTTCGGCAAAATTCACGCGCTTTATTGGCACCAATTTTCCGTATGGCTACCAACAGTCTTTCCCTGCTTGCCGTAGGAACTTTTTCCGGGCCTAACTGTATTAACGGCGAGCGTGTTCGTCCAAATCATGTGAGAGTAGCTTTGTGACGATTTGCTGAAGTGATTTGACACTTTATTTGAGGCTTTGTACTTGCCATCTCTCCCTAATAAATAATTAAAGTCACAAGTTGACGCTTCTTTCCAGCGTTTTTGTATTGATGCTGGAGATCTTCGTCCTCTAGGCTGTTCGTGCGACCTTTTTTTTTTGCATCGCTTGACATTTTTGCGAGATTTTTTCGGAGCCCACAGTTTCCGCAATCCACCATTCCTAAGATTGAGAGGAGAACTTCGTGGCGTCAAAGCGCCAAATGCCTGTCAAATCACAATGACGACTCACACCATCTTCATCGTAGCAGTTTAATTCAGTTCTAAGATCGGAGGTAGCATTTCCAGGAATGTTTCTTCGACTTTTTTGACGATCAGCCAAACCACTCTTTCGCTCTGGACACTCGATAACGTTGTGGTCTTACTAAGTTGACCATAATTATGGCTTGGTGGTCAGAATCTCGCCGCTGTAAGTCTTTTATTAAAATGTCGCAAAGAAATGTAAGGTCAACAATCGAACCTAGAGGTCACCTATTGAATGCGTTGGTTTCCTCAGTGTTAGCGGAGATAATATTCAGCTGCGAAAAATCTCCAATCTCCGTCCAAGCGTTGAACAGGCTATGAATTTCGGGCTGTGTCACTTCGCTTCCATTTCTATGTTACTAATATACTAATAATAAAAATAACATAAAAACTAAGAAAATTAATAAATTCGGAATGGAATAATAAAACAAGAAAAAAGAATAAAAAGCTAATCGACCGAAAACGAAACAAACAAATTGAGTAAATTAGGACATATTCCGAGTATATGAAAGAACGTTATTTTTTAAAGTATTTTGAAACACTGATAACGTTCGAAGCAGAGGACCAAGGTTAAGGCTATTTTGCTGACGAAGCAAACGCAAAAGGGGGAAAAGAAATAGGTGTCGGTACGGGCGAATGTAATATTAAAATAATATTCTACTAGAACGGTCCGATTCTCTAACAGAAAGTTTTTGATGAGGTCAACCAATATACTGCCGTTAAAAAGTTTAAAAAGGAGGCAGTCGTCATGGAACATTCTACGTGACTCAAGGGAAGGAATTTGAAGGATGGAGAGGCGCATACTGTAATCACAATACGAAATACTGTACTTATAGAGCAAGGAGCGGGTGAATCGGCCTTGCACGGATTCGAGATGGGGATGTTTTGTAGGTGAAAGACATTTGATAACACTTCACAACATTCAAAGTGAGGGAATTAGCAGTGCACCAGTTAGCCAAAGCATCCAAATTGGTCTGCAATATAGTACAGTCACTAGCGGATTCAATCACTCTGAAAATTTTAAGATCATCAGCGTACAAAAGGCAGGGTGAGTTAGAGAGGAAAGGAAGATCGTTAATAAACAAAAGGAACAATAAAGGGCCAAGAATGGATCCTTGCGGAACTCCTGACGTAGGAAAAAAAGGTGTAGAGGAGCAAGAGTTAACAGTAACAACATAAGAGCGATCACAAACGTAGGAGGCGAACCAACAAAAAAGGGCACCGGAGAGACCAAACCCTGCTAACTATGACAGAAGAATATCATGGTTCACAGAACCGAAGGCCTTGGCAAAGTCGGTATAGAGGACATCTACTTGCTTTTGCTGGTCGATTGCGGAAGCAACGGTGTTTGTAAAAGACAATAGGTTTGTAACCGTTCACTTACCGTTGATGAATCCATGCTGTTCATTGGCCAACAGGAGCTGCACGAAAGGGTACACTCTATTGTAAACGACTCTTTCGAGGAGCTTACTAAAACATGGCAAAAGTGATATGGGACAGTAATTACAGATGGAAGAAATATCACCAGCTTTATGGATGGGAAATATGTTGGCGGATTTCCAAAGGGATGGAAAGGTCCCGATTGAGATGCTGAGGTTAAAAATTATTGACAGAGGAACACACAAAGAAGATGAAAGTGATTTGGTGAAAAAGTTTGGAATGCCGTCAGCACCGAAGCTAGGGCTTGCGTCGAGAGACAACATTAACGATTCGACTTCTAAGGCTTAGTAAAAAAGGCAGAATGGGTACAATCAAATGCGGCAAAAAAGGTTGATGGCGAAGAGTTGCTATGACGAGAGGTGAAAGAAGAGAAAAATTGAGCAAAGAGCTCACAAGAATCTTGAGGTGAGGACGCAGACTTATCATGAAGATACATAACCGAAGGAATGCCAGAAGAAGTTTTAAGGGATTTGATATAGGACCGAAAAGGCTTAGGATTGTCAGAAGTAATAGAAGTTTCGACATACTCAAGGTAAACACGCATTACGTCATTGGCTGCCCTTTTAGCAGCAGCTCGTAACCTTTTAAACTTCAAAATGTCAATAATTTTTCTGGTTTCCTTTAAGGTTTTACGCTTGGAAAAACTTTTTTGGTTGCTGTACGCTTTTTCTTTTAGGAGTAACTTTCGCCTCGCGCAATCAAACAATTAAGTTAGTAGATATGACACCTGGTGAAGTGTACTTTTGATTGACAGGTGCTTTCTGTGTAGTTTGTGTACCTGTGTTTGTCGTGGCAGTGCTTACTCTGCCCAATGTGCCATTCGCCCGTTGCATAACTTTTGTAAATAAAACTAATTGTTTGTACTCGATACTTAATCGCGTTATGAACCTTGTGGAGTGATTTAAAATATTCCATAAGATATGCAATAAAGTTCACCAGTTTAATGAATGCATCAGCTGTGGATTCACTGTTCTCCGTAGAGAAGCTGTTACGTAGATATGCCGCCCTGGCATCGGGCAGATGGAAGTAGAAGCGCGCTGCATCGAAAAGAATTGTCCATTTGCTCACCGATGTCGTTCTTTGTAGTATTAATTGCTATAGAAGGAAAACTGCCCGCTCTTTTAACGCTGGGATGCGCTGGCGACTATTCCGCTCCGGGTTCTTTCCCGTAGCTTTTATACCTAATAAACGATGGTGCTCACTCGTCCTGACTTAGAGAGCTCATTAGGTTGCTAAAGCATTCCCGCCTCATTGTCGGTCGAGGACTACTTATTTCTTACTCACAGTAATCCTACATTTTTCTGCACCATTCATGATCCGTCACTCATGACTCTCACAGTAGCCCTGTGAAGAAAATATTAGATTTTAATAACAAAAAATACCGCATGTTCATTCTCATGTAATCAAACATCGCTTCACATCAATTGAATCAATAATCACTTGACGCTGACATGTGTATCTTTCTGCGATATCTATTACTTGAAAAGCTCAGAAATGATGTTGCAAAACTCTATCTGGCCAAAGTGTTTTCCGCAATCAGCGTAATTTTTTCCCGATGACCACATACAGAATTTTAATTGTTTTCCTGTCGGCCCACTTCGTTGCAAAGACTCATATCGAATTTATGTCATCTCTAAGTGCCCAGCTCGCAACGTGAAGTGAAATCACAACTTGAATCAGCAAAAAAAAAAAATCGCAAATATATCATTATTCGCAATCTGCGAAAATACTACGAAATCAATTTATCTTATATAAGCGCTTCAAGCACTGGCGTGCTGTTTCGATCTCTCTCCTCGAAATTACATTATTGAATAAACAATGGTTAAATCAAACGGAGAAAGATGATAAAATAACTATAATAGGAACGTATCTATCATTCGAATGCAACAAGCAACCATTGAATCTTGTTAATTGCGCGCTCGTTACGAAATTGAAATGATCAAGGTCGATGGTTGAGCTGTTGGGCTTTTTTGCTCGACTCGGCTTTGTTCGTCAATTGAAAGATGACATACCGAAGTTTTACTTAATATCCATCCACCCATCGTGGGGTTTCACTAATCTCCATCAATTAGCAGAACACGAAGTTTTCAATGGACAACAATGCGAAGTAAACGTATTTAGTACTTTCCTCCTGGCCATATTTGAATGAATCAATTGAATGAGTATCGGTTGGTAAAGCGATAAGGTCATCGCTGGTAAAATGATTTGTAGGTTTTACGAATATTTCGTGAATGGGAGGTTTGATGGTTTGTATTCAAGTGTAGTATAATCGGTAGACTGAAAAAGTTAAGTTTGAGTATGGGTTTTAGTGGCTCGGAGGACCTTGTAAGCTTTCAATTTTTAATTTATTTTTGGGTTTCGATTGTTTTTCGCTAAAAAATTTTCTGTGATTGACGCTGGTCAATTATGAGCCTGAAATTGAAAAATCGGTCAGCGAAAAAAAATCTTTTAACCACCCATATACAAAATTTTACTCAAATCCTTATTTAACCAAAATGGCAATTGGTTAGATCTTATTTTTAATAACTTTTATGACGAAGTGGTGGTAAGCCCAACTATTGACGCCGAGAATCTTTTCTCAAACACTATCCATCACTCCGCTTTTACAGTTGAACTTTCCGCTACTAATATTTCTTTCACCCAATCTTACACTGAACGAAAAAGGTACATATAATTGATGAAAATGTTCATCGTTACAATGAAAATTTCATCATTTTCCAACCGATGGGGATGTTCATTGGCATAAAGAAAAGCCGTTCATCAATTTTGTGATGCAAACCTAGCACTTACACACTGAAACAATTGAAGAAAGAAAATCATTGTTATGAAGAATACGTGCATTGTATACTTCCAAATCATCAATGAAAATGTTCATTGTTGCTATGAATCTCATTCTAGTTTTATTCATATTATTTATGAAAAAATTCATCATATTGATGAATGGAGTTATTTTGCTCCTGAATTAATTTAGAATTTAGATGAACGAGTTCTTAATATTATAAAGAGGTTCATTATTTTGATGAATAAGTTCGTAATATAGAAAATGTTCCATAAGTGGCATAATAATGAAAGAATTCACATAATTAATAAAACACAGTCGATTATCCCAAATATATATATACACATATACATATCTTTAATATAATTATTAATAAACTATAATTATTTTACATAAATTCTTTTCTCTTACTAAATTGATTGCACATCTTGGTTTATAAATTTATTTGCAAGGAACTCAAAAAACTTCTTTGGCAAAACTTAAGTCAAAATATTTAATAAAAACTAATTAACATTCACTCTTATTGTAGGCTTATAAAAAGATTGTTCACTGTTGACTGTTCACTCTAGGTATCCTTTGCTGGAACCAAAAAGCCATGAATACTTCGGAGGAGCTGAAGCGCAGTATAATCTGTTATGAAAAGAGTGAAGATTATACTCAATTGAAATAAATGTTAATTCTCATCAATACCGTTGTTAAAATCGGCGTCATTTAATGCGGATAAAGTGTGAGCAATATTTTTGTCTCGAACCCTTTCGATCGAAAATTCTTTAATTTTCTTGGACTCCTCCTCCCATTTATCTAAGATGAAAGAACTGTCTAGATCAGGGGTGGGCAAATCTAATACTGGTATGATCGACATTAATTTTTTTGAATTTATGCGCGATCGACTTCGAAGAATGGGTTAAATTAAAAACAAATAAAAATGTAATTAAGGTCTTTATTGGTATTAATATATTTAATACATTGTATTACCAGTTTGTGCAATGTACTTTATTAATAAATATTTTGGATTAATTTTTGATGTATATGCGTGACTCTCCATTTCGTCAAAAAGTATTGTAGAGTTAGGCTTGTAAGTACTGATGCACAATCGAATAGATGACATTAAGTGGTCATCAGTCAGAGAACTCTTAGGTTGCGATTCGATGTTTTTCATTTGAGAAAACGTTGCTTCACATCGATAAATGGAAGCAAAAAAATGCAAATATCCTCATTGCCACCAATCTCAATAATGGATATTTTTTATGGTAATAAAATCCAAAAATAATTTTCATTTGCGCGTCCTATTGTTAAAATTTCTAACTCTAGATCCGATGAATTCAATTGTAAAGTATGAGCTAGATTTGATGAAATATCCTCGTTATCGAATTCTCTAAAAGGAAAGGAAATAAATTCAAAAATCGGTTGAAGGTTATTGAGATTTGCAAATCGTCTCTCGAATTCATGATTAAAATTTCCCAGTTCAGGACAAAACATTTCAATATTACATGCACCAGTAGGTTAGGTTAGGTTGTACCAGTTGGCACAAGGCCACACATAGACCTATCGGTCCATAGTGATACTAGATAAATGGGCCAGGAGAAAAAAAATTCAATCCAAGCGGTCATCGAAGGCCCCGGACTTTTTTGCGAACTGAAGGGTGTCTTTCAGCTTCTGCATTTTACATTCATCAATCAGTTTAATATGTTTTTCTAAATATGGAAAATATTTCAAAATTTTGCTTATATAATTGTGAAGCAAAAGGTTTTAGTTTGACTTAAAAAAAACATTTACCGAACTCAACAAGTCAACAATATTTTCCTTTTCCTTGTAATTGCAAATTAAAAAAGCTATAACGGCCCATAAAATCCGTAAGAAATGCTAATTTCTTTACCCATACTGGATCTTTCAATTGTTCATGTTTTTCTCCCAATGTGTCCAAAAATGCAATAATTTCAGGCAAAAGATATAGAAATCTTTGCAAAAAGCTCCTTCAGCTAAGCCATTTAAAGCTTAGCACTGTTTTCGATTTCACGTTCAATTTCCATGCAAATTTTCACGTGAAATTTATTTCGGCGAAAATTTAGCTTGAAAATAAGCAAGAGTTGTACTCAGTTTTAAGCGTGAAAAATTGCTTGGAACATGCTTTCGCTTTGAAAATGCAGATAGCTTTGGCACATGTCTCCAATCATTTCACGCCAATTTAGTGTGTGCAGTTCATTCTTTAGGCTAGTACTGAGGTAATCGTGAAGCTAAATTTTGACATGTCTCCATTATCTGGTCATTCTTTTGAGCGAAAATTTTGAAAATGGAGAAAAGCGGGGACACTTATCATTTCTGACGGTGTCAAGAATTTCCATTTTCGAATGATTTTGTTTTTGAAAAGACATTTACACAATTCAATTTTCAAATTCAAACACTAAATGTCACTTTTTAGTTCGAAAGAATGAACCGCACAAACTAAATTGGCGTGAAAAGATTTTAGTTTAAAATTTTATTTTATCTAAAATTGAGATCAATCTTTGTTCCGCTGTGTGCGACAATTTACTACCAGAGAGATTTAAGGAAATGAAACAGCCGTATACGTATACGAAATTTAGTGAAGCAGTTTTACTAAAATGATATAAATCTATAAATTGCACAAATCGAGAGCATAGCTATCTCGGATTTTTCCTTTGGCTTCTCCGCCACCAAGGCCCTGCGAGCTTTTGTGTGAACTAAAACTGCGTGGACTGTCCGATTGGATCTATTAAGCCAAGGCCCATTCCAAAATGTACTGAATAAATCGTCTACTAAATTTTTAGTTCACATTTTAAATTAACCTAGTAAATTATTAAAAATGTCCGTGATCGACTGTCGAACTGTTAGCGATCGACCGGTCGATCGCGATCGACCGTTCGCCCACCCCTGGTCTAGATGCAGTCCATTGAAGTCCATATCAATCTGAAAAAAAACCAATATTTTTCCCAAGAAATTTATATGGAAAGAAATAATAATTATTCTTTTTTAAAGTAACTTACCAAAGGAAAACCTGTGGATTTTTTATATTCTGGCCATTTAGTCAGAATATCCTTTAGTGATGTCATTTTCTGTATATCATTTAGGCGGAAAAATATGAAATATGAATTAAGTACATATTATATGTATACTTACAGTAAATGACCACAAAAACACGTTCACCAAACACTAACATATAATACTATTTTTCTAACTTCACTTGTTAATAACTTGTTGCGATTGCGTCTTGTCAGCTTGTATGTCAAGAATTCACGACTTCAGTGAATATACATAAATATGATGAACTCAAAATTTGTTTTAATGCACGTGTGCATTGATAGTAAGAACTTTTTCTTCAACGAAATTTCTCAAAATATATTGTCTGTAGTGACATATAAGGTTCATTGCTTTAATGAATGCGTTCATCAGCATCATGAAGGTGTACATTACTTGCACTAATAATGAAACTTTGTGCATGTATTTGTGCATTTGTACAAGCTAGATTTTTCGATGAAAGTCGATTCATAGCATTAATGAATTGTTCTTAATCTTCTGAAATATTATGATGAATAATTTCATTGGTATTATGAATTGTTCCTTGTATTAATGAATATGAAGTTGATGATCTACATTCATTGTTATTATGAAAAGAATTTTTTTCAGTGTACAATAATGAAATTGTATATGATTTTCAAAATGCTGACTACTTAAGCATTAGAAACTATTTGGACACAGTAGACTGGACAATTTCTCTTTCGTCATTAGATTTAGATGAATCGGTGTCTTCCTTTTACAAAATAATTTTCAATGCCATTCACTTATTCGTACCGAAGCTGAAGAAAAAAAAAAAAACTCTCAGACCCTTGGCTCGACAATAATTTAAGGCGTCTCAGAAACCGTAGAAACAAATTATATAAAGCAATTAAAAATGAAAGCTTGCCCAATGACGGTCTAATCAGATTATACGATCAGCTATCCAAAGAATTTTCCATCAAATCTCGCGAAGCGTATGAGTTCTATGTTAATTCAATGGGGAAAAAAATCATTAGTGACCCCAGGAAGTTTTATGATTTCGTTAACTTGAAACGTAAAACAACCGGCTATCCCTGTTCGATGTCCCGTGGCAACATGGTTTCTTCCTGCCCACAAGCTATTTGTAACTTTTTTGCTGATCACTTTCAAAATTCTTTTTGCTCGCCAAAAACCTCCAATTCTACTATGTCCGCAAGAATTGCCGCGAGACCTCTTATCGATGGCTTTGTTCTTACACAAGAGGCTATTATTGAAGCTATTCATGAACTCAAGATCGGCAAAGGACCAGGCCCTGATTTGGTTTCTCCTTTCTTCGTCGTACAATTTGCGGACCAATTGATCACTCCTTTGCACATGATTTTCAATAAATCCCTCTCCCTAGGTGTTTTTCCATTTTTCTGGAAATCTTCATACCTAACGCCTATTTTCAAAAGTGGTGATAAACGATCAGTCGATAACTATCGGGGGATTACTATTCTATCTGTTATCCCCAAACTTTTTGAGAAGTTAGTTTGTGAAAAACTTACTCGTATAATCGACCCTCTTCTAAATGAGCAACAACATGGATTTCGTAAGGGTAGATCTACTTCTTCTAATCTCATGATCCTAGTTTCTGATGTGCTCTGTGAAATAGAAAAAGGAAGTCTAATTGACGAAGTCTATACGGACTTTAGTAAGGCTTTCGACCGGGTTGACCATCAAACCCCAGTATACAAGCTTCGCAACTTTGGTATATCAGGGTCTCTTCTTAATTGGCTCCAGTCTTATCTTCGCGATCGAACTCAGCTTGTTAAATTCCATGGCCACTTATCTAAAAGAGTTTTCGCATCTTCTGGAGTACCGCAAGGCAGTCATCTAGGCCCCCTGCTTTTTAACATCTTCATCTCCGATCTTTCTGAGACCTTGCTTGGTATACCCCATCTCTTTTATGCAGATGACTTAAAAATCTACCATAGCGTAAACACGCAATCTGACGCAACTTTTCTACAATCCAAGCTTCAATCTCTCGAACAGTGGTGCAATGAGAATAATTTAAATTTTAACAGTAACAAGTGCCATGTAATAAACTTTTCCCGTAAGAATACGATAAAAAAGTATTCTTATTGCCTTAACAACACCATAATGAATAGGGTTGATCATATTATAGATCTCGGGGTAGTATTGGACAATAAGAGGCGCTTCAACCTCCACTATGACAAAATCCTTGCCAGGGCTAATAAACAGCTCGGATTCATTAAAAGACGTGCTAAAGAGTTCAAGAATATATGGGTTACCAAAACATTATATATCATTCTGGTGCGTCCTCTATTGGAGTATAATTGCATAATATGGAACCCAGTTTTTGAGCTACATAGTGATAGAGTAGAATCTGTTCAGAAATAGTTTTTACTTTTCGCTTTGAGAGACCTCTATGATCCAAAAGACTTTCAACATCATCCTTCTTACAAAACCAGACTGCGCCTTCTTAATTTAATGCCTCTCTCTTCTAGAAGAATACTGTTAAGTGCATACCTAACCTTTGATATTATAAGTGGTGCAGTCAATGTTGAAGTTCTCTCCAACAAACTTATTTTCAATGACCAACCAAGACGCACTAGGTATGCAAATCTGCTCAAGG
Organism: Nemotelus pantherinus; assembly: GCA_963978885.1. Lineage (NCBI taxonomy): Eukaryota > Metazoa > Arthropoda > Insecta > Diptera > Stratiomyidae > Nemotelus > Nemotelus pantherinus. Next base: position 66,606,316 of record OZ022264.1, on the reverse strand, counting down.
AGTTCAATCACCACACTACCTATGCCTATAACGAGCCCATAAATAGGTGCTGTAGAATATTCAACTCTATAAGCAGCAACTACGCTTCGGGGATCTCTAAATACACTTTTAAAACAAACTTATTAAGGGGGCAGGATGGTTTCCGACTTAAACAAAAAAAAATTTTCAATTATTTTTTTCTATGAAAGTACAACATCTCAGGAATATCCTTTGAAAATTTCGAGGCGATCGGACTTAAACTCGCAGAGATACCGGTTATTTTATGATCGTGTTCCCAGGTATATTTCCACGAGAAGCCGAAATAGTCTAGCTCGAAACTCCAAACTACATTTTTGAAGTCGGTGCGTAACATAACTCAAAAAGTAATGCACCGATCTCAATGAACTTTGCCGGACATCTTTAATATGATAAATACTCGCGGATGAACGATCGTTTTTTTTTTCAAAAAAACTTTTTACTATTTTTTACAGGCTATCAAAGGCTGATTTTTTATGTGAAAATGGTACCTCCAAATTAAAAACCGCACCAAAAATTGGAAATCGCATATTTTTCAATATAGTTTCGTTCATCCGCGAAAAAAACTAATATATTAAGTAAATCACTTCGATTTTTTGATTTCAGATAACACTGTCAGGCCAGGTTTTACGCACCGCACGACGCCTTTTTTTCGAAGCGCCTTTGATCTACTGCCACCACGGGATAACTAATTCATATTTTTTTATACAATAATTCCTACATACTCTCAAAATATAGTTCTTTAATGTGTTATAAAAAATTAGTAATTATTTTCACTCAAAGCTGAGAAAAAAAATCGCAAAAATCGGCTTTTCTTCGGCCTCGGAAACCATCTTGCCCCCTTAAAGGCGCTATCAACATCCTAATCCCATTTTATTTCCCATCAAACTAGCTTAAATTAAGACAAACATATTAAAGTAAAGTAACTAAAATAAAGTTTTGATGTATTTTGTTTTCTATAAGGTGTTGGAAAAATATGTATTTTGTTGTTTTATTGAATTGTTAATGTTTTGCTGTTGTGTATGATGCCTTGTTTGGTAAATAAATAAATAGTCACTTTAAAACCCAAAAATCCGATCATATATACAAGGATCAAATTGCTTGTAATCCCTTCACCTACATGATTTAATATATCGTGTGCTCATGCAATTCCTTAAAAGTGTGAAACTGTTCATAAAACTCAACGATTTGACGTGAACAATCTCATATTGTTCTACTAAGCTAGCATGAGGCATAGATGTGTACTTATATCACTCGCACGCTCAAATCTCACAGTTTTAGCCGGTAGGATAGATACACTGCTAATGCCACGCCACGTTGCCCAAGATAATTAGAGTGCAACAATGCGAAATAGACTCACTGACGGTCTGTGCTATAGTATGACCTTCTTTCGCGAACAATAACAAGTTCTTTTAAGGTTACCGTCAGATTTATAAGTTTTTTTTTGTGTCGCTCTCTTGTTTACTCGTATTTCAGAATGACTGTTACTTAGACAAGAAGCACACTAGTCTGCCAGTCGCTTCATATACTGGTAATATACGGTTTTCTTTTCATAGATAAAAGTGACCTTTATGGTCTGATTTGATGAAAAATTGCATAAATCTGCATGATGTGTTGTAGTTTGAATAGGGAAAGCGTCTAGGCTGAAAGTAGTTTTTCATTTCAATTTTATCTACGGTAATGATGGATTTGACTATTAACTCGAAAAGAAAGAACTTCCCGCAGCTGATGACCATTAGAAATTACTAAATAGATTTTCTTAAGTATTTGTCGGCACGAATATACAAATTTTAACTGTTTTACTTCAAACGATTTGCTCTGAAAAAGTTATTGATTACTGATCATAAATCAAGTTGAAATATTTGCCAAATAAAACTAAAGCTATTACTTATGAAAATTTTGCAAACTGAAATTTGTTTTTAGGGCATTTCTCTGTTTATTTACGAATATTTAGACTATCGTCTTTCGCTTCATTTATGGTAGAAAACAAGTAAACTCTTTTCATTTTGATTAATGTTGATTGTGCAAAAAGCCTGCATCCGTTCGCACGAAATAGCATGATTCAATAACTGTTTGTAAAACAGTTGCCTTAGAATGTTTGTTTTCGCTGTCCAGAAAGAAAAACCAAAAATTTGAAACGCCGCATAGCGGTCTTTAGCAGTTAATCGCGCAAAGACTAGAACATTAAATCTGCAATTGAGATGTTTATATCGGGTGTGGTGAAGTACCTTAAGATATATAGCACTTGAACAGTGCTCTAAGGTTCACCCATTCTTAGGCTTAAATCGTATAGCCCTTCAACGCCCATCGCTTTTGAATATGATAACGCTGTGAGGTTTTTAATAAATCAATTTCTAGTAAATTCATTTTTAAAAAATTAATCAAGAAACCATTCAGCTTAGCAGTAATGTCTACAAAATGTTTTGGTTTGCTGTTGTTTCATAAACATTTCTTCATACCAATATTTAGGGTATATTATTAGGAAGCGCAGAAACTGCGATGTTTTTCTTCGGTCAAAAAGTGTGATTTCAGATCAGCTAATGCCTGAAAATAAACTTTATCACATACAAAAATGAGATACTGTCAAATGTAACGTCAGATTGTATTGAATTTGAGATGGGAGCTTGTTGGTAATGCGCTCTTCACATGGTCTTTAAGACGGCTCAACTCAATACGAAAAATTCTTCTTCAATACGAAAACATCAGTCAACTCAATGCTCGAATTGGGGCGTTTTGTCATTGTCTTCGTCATCAGTTTTATTGCGAAAGTGCCGCAAAATATTCAAAAAATTTCACTCATTTCGGACTTTCGGCGCAAATGAGAATGAGCGAAAGAAAAACGTCAAAAATTTGATGATACACAAATCAAATTACCCAACCCCTTTCGCTTCAACCCCGCTTTCTAGAATTTATTTGAGCCATTTAAATGGTATATATCAGGGAAGAATAAGAGAAGCGATCACTATATTGATATCTATTTCTCGCGATCAACTAATGCTAATATGTATCTCTATTTCACTTACGTATAATGTGATAAAATCGGATATGCCTATCCAACTTTCGCAATTTACTAACACTTTTGTCAAAAGTATCGTAGATACAGTAATATTTATCGCAAATATCGCAGTTTCTGCACTACTTAAAATTATATACACTCTGTCTAGGACTTATTGAATGCAACGGTTAACTGAATGTGATTAGGAAGAGAGAGGGAGAGAGACAGAGGGAGAGAGACAGAGGGAGAGAGAGAGCGAGAGAGAGAATACACTACCGTTGCTATGCAGGCCAGTGAACGAAAAAATACCGTACCTTAAGCGTACTGTACGCGAAAAGTACACATACCGTACCTCAGTCTATAATGTTTGTGTACATGTACACAACCGATATACCGAACGAAACAGACACGATGCAAAAGTACGCTACGATTGAATACTGTACTGTACAAAGTACACAAACCTTATCCTCTACAATACGGAATGTGTACTCGTACACAACCCGTACACAAACGATATACACTAAACGTACCGTACGTTTAGTGTACTTTTGCGGTTCATTTATATGAAAAGGAAAAACACTTTGGAAGTGAAAGCACTGAGTCAAAAATATTGAACTTCACAGGAGAGCATAATCAATTCATTTCGGCTACGGCATTATCACTTTTATCAGTAATTTTTTCCCAGTTCATATAAATGAACCGCAAAAGTACACTAAACGTACGGTACGTTTAGTGTATATCGTTTGTGTACGGGTTGTGTAGGTGTACACATTCCGTATTGTAGAGGATAAGGTTTGTGTACTTTGTACAGTACAGTATTCAATCGTAGCGTACTTTTGCATCGTGTCTGTTTCGTTCGGTATATCGGTTGTGTACATGTACGCAAACATTATAGGCTGATGTAGGGTATGTGTACTTTTTGTAGTGAATGTGTTTGCGTACGGGCATCAATAATGTACGGTACAGTACACTAAGGTACGGTACCATAAGGTTTTTTTTCGTTCACTGATGCAGGCTGTCATTCCGCCGATGCTGTCAATTTCTACAAAAAGCTTCTTATTTATTGCCTTCCGGACTGTAGGCTCGTTGCTCACTGCATTCAAAACTAAAAGCATTCATTTCTGAAAGCAATGAAACAATTTTCAAAAGTATCCCCATTTTTTTTGCTGCAGCGAAGTTAGACTAAACAAAACTCCTGATATTTTATGGTGGTTATTAGGCTGCCACGACAATATGCTTCGCACCATGATTCAAATTTAATATATGGTATTACCCTTTATAAATGTTTCATAATGTCATGCGTCGCAAATGGACCTTCCAATAGGCTCTTGTTTAACTGTTATCTATTTGCCGTCGGCCATTTTTCTTTGTTGAAATCAATCATAACTTTTTTGCTTGATTTAAGGAAAAAAAAATGCCTAAGCCCAGTATAACTAACTAGCTAGCTTACCTGTGAAATACTCTTAAACAATAATCATGCATAAATCAAACAGTTTGTTCGTGGAACTATTCGGCAATCTGTGGGAGTAGTCTGCTCTCCAAAGCCATTTGGAATTTATCATATCTCATCATGCCTTTAACAATATAAAAAAAAGTAACACTCTTCCCATTGATTTCTGAATTCACCCTTATCAACTTTACACGTCCTTTCAACGAAATTTATTTTCTGGTCTGATTTATCTGATTTTTTTCCTTTCCATAATAAGAGCTGTTGTTGTTTCCACTGCGTCTGCATTGTTCTGTTATGGATAAGAGGAGCAAAAAAACGCACCTAATACCTAAATTTATATTGCCGGGGGGCGCCCTTGATTCAAGAAGTTAGTTTTTAGTCGGTTGGAGTAGGACACAACCAAAGGGATCGAGCCCTTTTAGTATCCACCCCGAAGTTTCGCCCTCAGATAAAAAAATGTCAAGCAGTCCTACAGCTGATTATATTGGAATAAGACAGTGGACTGAGACTTAACTTTTGAATACTTCTTCCTTTGTAAGTTTCTATCTAAAATATACCGCCATAGAATTAAGTATTTGTCCAAGAAGTCTAGGAACAATATGTTCATTTTTCGATAGGGCGAAATGCTACAGAGGAACTAACCAGACATTTTCTGGTCAATTCTGACATTATGTCCAGGGTCGGCGTTGAGTCCGCCCTTGACACTATTTATTTGCTAATCTGAATAAACCACACGTTTCGGTGAAAACTGACAAGACTTTTAAAAGGTTTTTAGTACCGGATCCAAAGGTCATTTAGAGAACCCAAAAAGACATAAATCGACAAAAATATTTACTCTGAAATTTACTCGGCTCACTTTCGAGCTAGTCAAACTTATGTGCCAGAAAAAGTAAATATGCTGAAAATTCTTAGGAAATCTGGACTGATCAATCAGCTCATGTGATTGTAAGAGCTCATGTGGCAAAAAAAGAACTGGGAATAGCTATAAAACGGGAGAAAAAGCAAATGTGGCAAACTCTATGCGAAGAAGTGGACCAGGGCTACAAAATAGTATCGGGTAGGCTCGGCCGCATGGGTCCCGACCCACCCATGGAGGCGGATGTCCTGAGGAATATTGTAGACTCACTTCTCCCAGCGCACGACATGAGAGCAGAGAACGACCACACACTCCGCCAGGAAGATATCCCTTTGTTCACTGAAGAAGAAGTACGTACCGCGAGTGTCAGAATGAAGAACCGAAAAGCACCAGGCCCGGACAATATTCCAGTAAAAGTCCTAAAAGTAGTGGTGAAGGGACACCTGTCAACGTTACTACGTAGGTATGTACAATGAATGTTTACTAGCGGGTGTCTTTCCGTCACCCTGGAAAGTGGCGTGACTTGCCCTAATTGCAAAGGGAATGGGAGATCCTAACACACCATCAGCGTACAGACCTCTCTGCATGCTTGATATTGCGGGGAAACTTCTGTAAGTGTTGCTGAAATTTCGGCTAAAGGCAGCTATACGAAGAGCTGGTCTCTTACGCCTCGAAATGCCGAAAGACGTGCTATTGGTGGGCTATGCTGATGATGTAGCCGCTGTCATCACGTCTAGAAATCTCAACTCAAACTCAATCAAGTAATGAGAAGTGTTGAAGTCTGGATGGAAAGCCATGGTCTCCAGCTGGCAAGCGCAAAAACTGAGGTTGTAATGCTGACCAAGAGGTGGATACCAACCATTATACTCATGACGGTTGGCTCTGAAGTACTTGAGACCAGAAAATCGGCTAAGTATCTTGGAGTGATGTTGGACTCGAAGCTGGCTTATGGAGAGCACATCCGAAAAGTATGCGATAGGGCGCTACTGGGTTTTATTTCGCTTGGGAGACTCAAGGCAAACGTTCGCAGTCCTAGTCCGAGTAAACGTAAGCTCCTTATGCCAGTGGCTCACTCAATGCTGCTGTATGGCGCAGAGATATGGACCACTGCGTTAAGGTTTGAAAAGTATCGAGCTAGGATGGTGGGCGTCCAACGTATGCGAGCGCTGCGAATTGCAAGCAGCTACGAGTCAGTTTCATGAAATGCCGTGTTAATGATAGCGGGAGTGATCCCAATTGATCTATTAACGAACGAACGCAGGGAGGTGTTCCTGAACAGAGCAGAAGTGGGAAGAGAAATTTTGGCTGCTCAAGCACGAACGCGAACACTTGAGCTTTGTGAGAAGCGCTGGGCTACGAGCTGGAAGAGAGTACGGACGATTAGGCTAATTCGCGCATTAAAACCTTGGCTTCATCGTGACCACGGTGAAATAAACTTCTACCTGTGCCAGTTCCTATCGGGCCACGGCTACTTCTGGAAATACCTTCACAGAATGGGGATAGTTAGGACGGAGTTCTGTAAGAACTATGCTAAGGAAAGTGATGACGCTTTGCATATGTTTTTCCATTGCGCCCCCTTCAAAAGGGAGCGACACATGCTATTTTCTGCAATTGGCCCTGTGACGTTCCCAATGGAACAAGTTACTGAAAACTACCCGTTGCTTACTCATATCAAGAACGAGTAAAGCTTAACGAAACGCTTGAAAAATCATAAGCGGCTTCAGGGACATGCCCGAAAAAAATACGATAATCGTTTCGATAATTGGCCTCTCCGTTATTGTACTTGTTTGCCAGCTCAAAACGGCAAAGGAAGAGGAAAATTCATATTTTCAGCTCTTGAGCCTTTAGCTTCACTGGCGATGATTTGATCAGGAACGCACAAATACACGACGTTGAGTAAACTCGATGGACAGTTTGCAACGCTCTGTAACGTATTAAACCGAGCCGTTTGTACTGACAGTGCATTATATTAGAACGCGATGATAACATACGTTGCGCGTGCCAAAATAACCCACGAGAAGAACATCGTTCCCAAAATAACATGTTACTGGAACATGTTAACCGTCGCAAAATGTAACGCTGGAACGTGTTACTTATATTTATCGTTATTTCCCATCTCTAGTCAGCATATGTGGAGCTGATATTGCGTTTAAAAAGAGAGGAAGGATGCCTCACAGACTCCTGAAAGTCTGAGAGAACGGAAGTAAGGTAATGGGACACCTGATAGGTGGAAGTAGCACGACCGCGTTGAAGTAATGCGAAAGCGGTTCCGGCTCGGTCTTCCGTGGTCGGAGGGTGATGTTTTTTAGTGAGTACGAATGTCACATAATCTTGTATCGTTCGCCGGATACCTATTGAAGGTTTTTGACATCCGCTCCCCCCAAAAAAAGGAGCTCATGTGATTGTAGATATCGCTAAACTCATTTCATACCAAACAACTTTTAATACTGAATTCATGTAAATTAATTTAAGAACTTTTGGCCGAGCTGTAGACCAGACTAAAAGGAGGGGACAGTTGCCATCTTTGTTGCCAATGTTTCAGGCGATAATAAGAATGATTTGATTTAGAGTTCCCTTCTTTTAGATTTTGGCAAACTTTCATTTATCAATTTCTGAGGAGAAGTGGATTTTTTCTGGAATACTGCTCGTAGTATCAAAACAGGTTCATGACGTCAAGGCTTGTGGATACTTTATTGACAATCGATTCGCAAGAGTTTCGAGTGATTTGTTTCACGACTTATCCTTGATTGCAGATGTGTCAACTGGAAGACTGGTGTGTGATCCTAGTTCTAGTAGCTAGCATGTGTGGTCAAATCAGAGCTCTACACTCTTGGAGACACGAGTTGCTGTAGAAAAATTCACAAAGATATAGCACAACCTTCGATGAAAATCACAAATTTAAACTATAAAATTGTTCACACTTATTTTTCATCCATCGTAAATATATCCTGCCACAATGCTTTTGAAATTCTCAGCAAATGCATAGAAATCAATCAAGCAGTAGCAACTAGAAAATCAATTGGATTTCCATAGAAATATAATTTTTTAAATCCTACCAAACATGCATTCATAAACCATTCTAATCACCAAATGCCAATCTGTCATATGCCGTTCAATCAAGGATCTTAAAATACGATCATCCTATAGTTTCATATGTGCTCCATCAATAAGCGAACTGCACTAATATATTACCTATCGACATGCAGTTTTCCCATATATCAATACAGTTCCTTCGATTAGCTTCTCATTTCATCGGCGATCTCATTCATTTCCGTGTTTGATGGGAAATTTACGACTTATGCAAAACGCTCATTCTTCTCAGCGCAGCAGTGTACTGCCCAGCATGCCTTCGCGGAGCATCTTGGCCGGCGGCTAATGACCGTAATCTACTATAAAAGATCTCTCGGGTGCGTGTTATTTGTAATAACTGCTGTTGCTGCTGTTGAATCGCTATGATACAATACTGCCGAACAAAAGATACCAATCACTCGCATAAGTGACTACAGATATGTTAACTGCATTATATTTACATTGTTGTTATTAACAATAGCTGAGCTAATAATGCAATCCGTTTGCATATATTTTCGTGTTTTTCAACGGACAAAAGAGGAAGATGGTAGGTAGAGATCATAATTGCATTTTGTTATGCGTTTATTCGTTAATATTTTTCAATCCATGGCATCATAACGATCACATTCATCAATCGATCGGATATCGGATCATCGAACGCCACTCATGTAACAATCATACAATGTGCCAACTTGGATTTACGACAATTTGAGTAATTTATTGCGTGAAGGAACTTGATCGTGGCGTGCAAGATCGTTTTACATAATAATGAATCAGATGTCTTGCAAGGCATAAGAATTTGCTACGTTAAGTTTTAATTCAAGTGAATGGGAGGTCGCAAGCATGATGGATTATTTAACTTTGTTTTTGATGGAATTGATTATTGCTTTTCCAATTGATTTTTCATGCCTTTGATTGATAATTATTGCGAGGAAAAAACAGCAATTATAAAGATTCATATCATTTTCTTATTTTGAATTAGCATCACAAGTGTACTATGAACCCGAAAAAGTATGAAGAGCATGAGATGGAATAGCAATGCGATTTTAATTTTTTTTCAAAATCTTAGTCAATCCGCATACGGGTCGTTGAGCTACCGTCAAGGATTCGATATTTGTACGCTTGGTTGTGGTACAATTTGTGGGGGAGGGTGAAAAATGCCTCACATTGTATGATTTTACGAAGCATACTGACGTTTTCTTGACGACCCGTCTGCGGACATAAAAGGAGGATGACGGCAATCGTTGTCTCGTAAGCCTAATGCGTGTCAAATGCATCTATCACGCATCGCATGGCTAACGACCCGTGTGGGGGGTGCATTAATATGAGTAACTTTGAAGCTGGCTTTGACTGTTAAAATTCTGAAAATATAGTTTACTCGCTTGACGCCAATTGATGCCGGACGCATTTTATGAGTCTTTTCGAAACTGTCAAAAACTGTGCGGTAGCAATCAATCGAGAGAAGTTACTTTAAGGGGTTACATAGGTGTTGAAGGAAAAAAAACAACTTTTCCAAAAAATTCTTTTTTAAAAACCAAAAATCTATATTATTTGAAATTTACACATAGAAAAGTTTAGCATTTCAAAAGGTTGGAAAAATATTTTCAGCTAAAAATATTTAAAATTGTCGATTTTCTTGCAGTTTTCATCTTCCAGGCTTTTTTTTGCGGTAGGCTGAATATTTCGGTGCAGGTTCATCTGAAATCAAAAATTCAAAAATTTCCTTATAGTTTATACCCTTGGCTCGTGATTGAACGAAGGAATTGAAAAAAATGAAATTTAAAGTTTTGAAATAAGTTTGAATGTATTTTCGTCTCATATTTTTAAGAATTTTTCCGATTCTCATCGTTTTTAAAACATTTTTTTTGTATAAATCAAGAACGAGTCGATCGATTGAAAATCCCTTCGTTCAATCACGAGCCAAATTTTTGAATTTTTGATTTCAGATGAACCTGCACCGAAATATTCTGCCTACCGCAAAAAAAGGCTGGACGAGGAAAACTGCAAGACAATATTCAATATTTTTAGCTGATTTTTTTTTACATTTTCTTGAAAAGTTAAACATTTCTATGTGTACATTTCAAATAAAATAGATTTTAGGTTTTTAAAATACAATTTTTTGAAAAAGTTGTTGTTTTCCCTTTAAGACCTGTGTAACCCCTTAAAGTTCAGTTTCGTTTTATGTTCATCTCACGGTAGAGTATTCGGTGTGTACTTGTGCATGTAAAAGCTGCCAGGTGTAGATAAAGATACCCCTGAAAATTGCTTCACCCGAAACCCAACAGTGTATCATTGAAAACAGCTTAACTCTCCGGTTTAGACGAGCGATGTTGTGCTTTGCCAGCACACAGTTTGCTGGCCGATGGTGCTCGTTGCAAGTTTTGACGAGCGATTCCTTGCTGTGCTAGCACACGGTTTTTATATTCGTAGCAATCGAACTTTCTACCAAAAAATTTCTGAGCCTAAATTTTTTTCTAGGAAAATGACATAAAAATCGCTGCCGTGCTCGATGGCCAACTATATCACTCGTGCTCGCTGTTCCGTTCCCTCCTTCATTTCTCTTTCCTAAAAGCTCGTGCTGGATCCAGCAAAAAACCGCTCGTCTAAACCGGCTCTAAATAAATTATCGTTTAAAAAAATGATATATGTATTAAATACGAATATGAATTATATAGATATGAAATAAAAAATAATTTACTGTCTGTGTGCACTATCTATCAGTTTAATATTATTATTTTTTTTTTTTCAGGTAAGGACTGTTAAACCAAATATTTTTATGAAATTCAACAGCTATCAAAAGGAATCAAAGGTTATTCTGTCCATGTTCAATTGCACGGTTTTTTTCACGAATATCTGTGATCGTGAGAAGATAGCCGGTATTAGTCAGCAATCTTTTTATACCATTTGAATATTGACAACAATATTTAACCATGCATTGTCTTCATTGATAATGATTTTAGTTCCCCATTTCCCTTTCTTTTATCGGATTACCTAAGGTTTTAATATTTTTTGGATGGTATTTGGTCAGAGCCGATATATCGTCTTTTTGAAAGCCAGGTGATAATTTCTTTAAAAAAAAGACTGCTACAATTTCTCTATCTTGTCACCACCAGCATAAAAAGAAACAATTTTTTTCATTGTTGACTTCATTCACAATCAATACTCTTTAGTAGATGGAGTGATTCGCAGACAAGCTGTAATCATGATTAATAATTGTGTACCAACTTACATTAGACATTTTTTTTTTGGATTCGAACCAACGGCACACATTGTAGCCGGTACTCTTTCCAAACGGCTACACAAGTTTCACATACAAATCAAACTACCGAGCTATTGAATCACAAATAATATCAATTTTAAAATAAACCAAAACTCCAATTCTAGCAGAAATCTCTGAGCTTATTTGGAAAGTAAAGAATACTTCAAATGAAAAAGCATGTTGTTGCTTCCATACACACCAACTGAACACTAAAGAATTAATTCATTCAAGAACCGGATATTAACAGAGAATATTGTAATAAGGACGAAGCCTATTATCCTTAAGATTGGTACAAGTATGCATAATTTCGTATATCCTTTATTTAGAACCTTTCTGCCAAGCAGGTTAAGTCTGATCATAATCCCACCAAACCTCCACAAAAGCACTTATATTTCTCCAGGATAAATTCTAGTCTTTTTAATACACTATGAATTCAAAACATTTCCTACATCAAACTGTAATAAAATTTTCATACAGGCATAATCTATAGACATAAAATATTCCCTAACTTCTCTGGTAGTGGTAAACAATTGGTAAATTCATCTCACAACTGCCGTTGCAGGGTCAAGGAGTTGAAGTTAGTAGAGAGCTTCATTCACAAATTTACAATTAACGTGAATACGTTTGTGGACTGATTAGTTCCAGGACTTAACTTGCCCCGAATTGAGTCAGACACCTGTTTAGAGCTGGATGAACTCAACGCTCCGTGCGTGGAAATATTTCCGACAATATTTCTCTCGTCGTCCTAAACATGACCGGAAAGTTCATTCATTCATTCAAATCAGAGCTGCCGCTTTTGAAGCTGCATATCTTGTCAATATTAAAAAGCAAGACGGCTCAATGTAACCATCTATGAAGCTCCATTATATTTTTGCCACATGTATCACAGCCATACCTAGATACAATACTACTCTCGGCCCTTCAAAAGCTCCCTATTCGCCCAAATAATGGTACGATATACAGCAGTCGGACCAAAAGTGACCTGACCTAAAGCGCAGACTAAATGAACTTAGTCCTCAGGTGTTAATACCAACTTGACCTAAAATTTGCTTAGGTCGAATTTAGTCCTCGTTCGTATATGACAGCTGTCATTTAGTTTAATTTTCGTTCATGCACTGTATTTATCGTTTTATTTGTCTCTCAAATATGTTTATTTCAATGATTTTGGGTCAAAGGGGAATATTATGAGCTTATATTCAACATACATACATTATTAATAGTCGCGCAAAAATCAATGTTTGTGTGTTTACAACGATTATAGTCCGCGACCTATATTTAGGTCAGGTCGCTTGAAATCGTGGACCGACCTAAATTTAGGTCGGGGCGTCAGTGTTTACACCACGTGGACTAAAAAATTTAGGTGGAATTTGGTGTTTAGTCCGCGGACTATACGTTCGGTGTATGTGTACCAATGCAAGTTTCATAAAACTTGCACTCACAACGGCAGCTCAGTGCCGAAATCACGTCACAGCCTTGTGACTTTCCGATACTTTTCCATCGTCGAGCGGAAAGTCGCGGAAATATTTCCGACACATCGGGAAAGTCCGCTACGCAATAACACGCTGCCTCCACTAGCAATTTCCCATGGCATGAAATTTGAAATTGCCAGTGGAGGCAGCATATGGTATGCAATATTTTATGGTCTGCCATAAATGGTAGGCAATATGGTATGCAATTTGCTCGGCAATCTGCCTGGCAATATTTTGACAGTTCTTGATTTCAAAATGGCGCTTTTATTTCTTATAGGAAATTGTAGGGATTTTGAATTCAAAGGAGCTTTTAGATCTCGTTGAGCAATGAAAATAGTCCACACAATATGAAATGGTGGGGAATTGCGAAAAAATCGAATTTTGATGCGGAATGGTGAAATTATATATAATTTTTTGATTTAAAAATGAAATAATTTCGATTTTGGACGATGAGTAAATTTATGAGACTCCCAGTTGATGATTGGTGGATTTTTCAAATTACTTTTATCTCATTCCCCTTCGTACCCCAGCAAATCATATAATAGTTACATTTTCGTCTGAAATTTCACCCCCTTATCCAAAAAGTAACTAATCCTACACGTGAACTTTTCATAAGTAGCAGAATTTCTTCGCTCTGCACTTCAAATAACTTCTTAAGAGCATTTGACACTCGGATACAACGCACGTCCTTCTCGCTCAGAGTCATTTTCGAAATTGCATGCCATGAAATTGCCCATGCACAGATTGCATACCATAAATTTGACAGTCGCTACCATCGGAAATTGCAGGGTAAATTGCTAGTCGAGCCCCGGTGTAAATCCACAGCAAAGCGATCAGCTGTTGAACTTGCCGACTGATCGTCGGAAAGTCTCGGAAAGTCACATAGCTGTGACGAAATTTCGGGACTGTGCTGCCGTTGTGAATGCAAGTTTTATGAAACTTGCAATTTTTTGCCTCAAAATTTGCTGCGTTACCCATGTCTACACTGCATACCAATATTGCACCTTCATTATCTGCTGGACGTTCATATTTCTTTTATTTTGGCCGGCTATTCTCATCATCAGAGCTACAATCGGGGTCTCGACCTGTCGCCACTCAACAAATTTCTCCACCGGTCTTCCAGTTAGGCGCTCCCAAGCTTTAAGCGTCCTAGTCAACGCCATCATTCCATAGCAAGCAAAATTTCTCCTGCTGTCATCTGCCATAAAATTTACCGGATAGCTTTCCGGAACGGCTCTCCTTGCTCATATGATCGAGCCCAACTTCAGGCAACCGAAGTCTGCGAGTTTGATTTTTGCCAAAATATCTGCATAGGTAGATCGCGTGCAATTCATGGCTCTAATGTCTCCGGAATGTTTCCAACATATATCCGCAAACTTTCCTCTCGAAAGCGGCTAAGAGGTCAAAATGCATTTTCCTGATCAGACATGTATCGGGTTCATACATGAGTATTGATAACATATGCGTTTTGTACATAAATCTTCCATTAATTTACTTCTTCGCTTGAAATGAATCTTAATTAGAAGTTCCACCAGTAAAAAAGGGACAATAAGAGATCAATGGCGTACTGTTTTCAGACAATACTGAATACAATATGGATTAGTGTAGGAGGCGCTATCTCTCTAAGCTCACTATCATGTATTCACTACTCAGACAGATGTATTCTTACACTCTACCTAGCGGTTGCCTGTTCTAATGTCTATTGTTCTACTGGCTTAAGAATAGGTTAGGTTAGGTTAGTGAAGAAGGCTGCCGGGAACGCGGCCTGCATTAGGCCACCAGTTTGGGCCCATTTGCCACCCTCATAGACAATCACACGCATTCACACTTACGGCCATGGCACTGGCGGGATTCGAACCCGCAGGCCCCGTAGCACGCCGCTTTTCGGCCTGACGGCTTAGCGAGCAGAGCTACCGGGCCCCCTGGCTTAAGAATAACATAACGACAAATACTTTCCAGATACTAGCTAGCGCCACTTACCTAAAAATAATTACTATTGAGTCGACCCTCTAACAGATAAGTGTAAAGACACATCTCTTAGTGGTTGATTACTAACTTGGTTACAACTATACTACTGTCTTAGGAATAACCCTTACGATGAAATACTTTTCTTGCATCAGCTGAGTAGGTGTTTGGTGCTTATACCAATAAGGCTAAGTAATGACCTCAGCCTAAAACGGACTTCGATACATCAGGTCAGTGGTTAGATAAGAGACAAGATTAAATGAGCTTTCTCCACTATCATCCGCAGTATGTGAAAATGCACATATGTTTCATAAAGTTTCTTCCTGCTATTTATAGGAAATGCAATGGATTGAGCCATATATGTTATGCTCTGCGGTTGAAACTACACAGGATTAACATTAAGACATTATTCAGTGATATCCTTTCCTAATCGGAACTTTGTTTTTACACCAGTAAATTTGAGAGAATTTATGGAGCTTTGAGAGATTGTAGTAGGCTGTGCTGGATTTGGGTAGTGGTCTGCGTGTTTCTTCCTACGTATTGTTATCGGTTGCTACTATTGACCCTTTTGCGCCATTGGGCTATCCCATTAAAGATGTGGTTTTTATACTTTGCAATTATTTTACAAAGTTAAGGTACAAAAAACTATTTATATTTTAAGATATATTCTCCATCATTTTCTGCACTGCTTCTTCATCTATCTGGTAGACCTTGAATACCCTCTTCCAAAACCGAATTGGCAGAGACGAGGACTATTCCTCAAGCACCGTTCTGTCATTTTTTATAGCAAAAGCATGCCATCCAAATGATGTCGACTGCGAAACAAATGATAGGCCGATGGTGCGATGTCCAGGGTATAAGGTGTATATGGAATAGTTTCTCATTCCAATTCCTCCAGCTTCTAAAACGTTCTTTGTTGAAAGCTTTGTTGAAAGAAAACCTTTCGTCTTGAAATCAAAGATGTGTCGTTGTCTTTCTAGTGTGGCTAAAGGATAAATTCACTCTATGTTCATGATTAGACTCCAAATATTTGATGAAGATCTATTAACCCAACTTTTTGACGCTCCCAATGACATACGAGTATCGATAATTGGTTAAACCACCGAATCCAAGCTTTTCCTCTCACCAATGGAAATTAGAGTTCCAGCAATATTTCCAACACCTGAATAAAAGTGAAAATCTGATCAGCGGTTCATTTCTAGGAATGAAACCAAATTGAAGTAAAAATGAATTTGTCGATATTGTGGGAACTTTTTAGAGATGCTTTTGGGATGACGAGAAGATTTCGTCACAGGTAATTTCCTTAAAATCGCCCGTTTTATAATCGAGGGAAAATTCAAATGACATTCCAAATATCTTCTTTGTGAACATCGATCTATAAAACAATATCCTATAACCTTGTGCTATTCTTCTAACGTAATTCTGCTATCTGTTAAGGTAATTCATGTTGCCTTAAGTGCGACTTTTATGACTGGTAATTATGAAATACGCTAATTTCAACTTCAAGAGATAAACAAAGAATAACTGGAATATACTTATGAACCTTTTCAAATCACAAACGGTATAAGGGGTTTCTCGTTTAAAGTTTTAAGTATTCGGAAGACGAATAATTTTGTTTGCTGGATTCTCCTGTGTGAAATTTAAAATCAAAATCACCGAATCTGCAACGTTCATACAGAGTACAACCTAAAATTTTGTCACAATCATCCAATCACTCTGCATTGGATACTACGAAAAAATTAAGACATTAAAATACATACACGATCATCGTGAAACGTGCTTCAATTCCAAAATTGCATTTATAAATGTGAACATATTCGTGCACCATTCGCAGTCGCATATAAACTCACATACACTCTTGATGTCATTCGAAAACTTTGGACTAATTAGCTCCGTTTGGCATGGCGTCGTCCCAGTCGTTGCTACCATCAATATAATCAAGCTCAATCGACACTAATCTCATTCATTTAAGATCTTTAGATATAATCAAGCACATCCCAAAAGCCGCGCAACACTACACAAAATTGTGTCACTCCAGCATGCAATGTAGCACACAGCATGCGCAGCGTCTCTGTCGCCGTTGCTTGCATTCCCGTAAAAACTCGTCAACATCATATTTGCCAAAGATGAATTACTCACGTCTTTTCATTCGCAACAAAGCACTTTGACGATGAAAAAGGCTATTGCCATCATCATAACCCAACGTGAGTATACTAGCTGCCAATTGCGGTAGGTAGGTACACGAAATGTGAACAAGTTCTTCGCGACGAAGCTGCAGGCCGCCATGCAACAAGCGAGGCCACAAGGTCGATTGTTGATCGATGAACTTTTAATTGCATAACCTACAAAAAGATAGTTTGCCTGAAAAGTCTTGTGCCCGCCGCGCCACTGAATCGTGAACACGAAAGGCTTTTGTACGATATGACGTTTAAGTACAGAAAGTATCTTTTTTGATTGGCACCTGTATGTGGTTCAGGTGAGCTGGTTGTGCAATAGGCAATATCCAGGCTCGAGATGTAGACAAACATTTCACGTGATCTCATATTTCATGTATGTGTAGATACTCGATCGACCTTAGACATGGCCAAGTTTCATCAAAAGTGCACCAAATGCCGTTCCAGGCTAACAATTAACTTTCAAATCGCCTTGTACATAAAACAACTCGACAGATATGAATTGACAACTTCATCTTCGCGGCAAGCATATAAAATATATCAATCGATCAAGTATCTGCCGGATGAATTTATTTGGAAAATCTATAACTGTGATCGCGCATCTACACGAATTCTCAATTGTCGCGTCCGTTAAGCTTGAGCAGAATCTTAAAATGGACAGTTTTATTTGATTCGTCAATGATCTTGGTGGTTCGATCCGGTGACAGAAATTCGTATGCAACAGTTATAAGCTGTTTAAATATGCGCAGTGCAAGTTAATTGGAAGATATTGCTTTGGCAAATAAACGAACGAAAAACACGTAAGATTGCTCGTCAGCTGGCCATGTAGTATATGTACATACTCAGATAGTTGTGAAACGACCAGCGCGATATTCTTCGCATTGTTGATGTGTACTTGAGCAGACGTTGATTTAACAGTTATGGAAATCTATTTCGGCCATTTATCATTCGATAATAAACAACGTCGTCGCGCTTGAATTTCAATGTTTGTTTGTCAAACGGGTGATTAAACTTTTTCGATGCGTAATGTTCGCAATTTGGTTGTGGCTGTGATATGTATCTTAAGAAGTTTTGTTGATTTTTCTTAACCAAACAAATAAAAAATAAAAGTTGATTGAATTCGAGAATATTAGGGGCTATAATTGATCGCTGCCAATATTTTTACCATCTCTGAATTAATTGTGTTGCGTTGATCGCAAACATGTCTCAGTAACATAAAACAAACATGTTGAAAACCGACTGTGGAGATTCTAATATTTACATTCTGTGTGCTATATCCCAGAACAAGATATGCTTGCAAAATATTTACGGAAGACATCTAAAAAAAATAGAATGGCAAAGTAAAGCTGTCCAGATAAAACCCGTTGGAGTTGGTAAAGAACGGGGCTTAGGGTTGGTGGAGGTCCTTTCTCGTAATCGAAGTTTTTGCGAGTATGAAATAATTAGTCTCTTGCCTCATATTGCCCCTGATTTTCCCCAGGTACCTAATCAGAGCTATGGTAATCAACTCGGTGCGCGGCCTTCGTCCATACCTGGATTCGAACCTCGGACCCCAAATGCTTGAATACACGAGCTTTCAAAATTAGTAAAAATTTTCATTGCATTCGTACTGAATAACATGGCTAACTTCTACTTTAATTACTGTGTATACTTACACGGCTAATTGAAAAGGATCGTCCTCGTATCGGAGACCAAGTTCGCTGTCGAATGCCCCGGATAAGGTCATCCAGCTGCCTTAACTTGATTTTGAAATTATCACTAATCATGTTTCAGGACCACAGGTTTTTTTTTTGCTGGGTACGAAACCTATGTTGAGAACCTAGAGGTTTGAATGGCAACAGTAGGAGGTGTGATTGTTGCTCTTCTGCAAATCGACTCAATCGTTGTGAAAGCTAGATTTTTTTCAGAAGACGTTCGAGGAAATTCAATGGTATGTTTCTAATTTTTCTTTTCTCTTTTGCAGCTTTGTCAGACCTATTGTGAAATACGCAAGTATCGTATGGGCGCCGTATCAAAAAATTTACATTGACCAAATTGAGTCCATTCAAAAAAGGTTCTTACGTTTCTACCTCCGCGGTTTTCCGTGGTACGACCCTTTACATCTACCTCCTTATGAAGACCGCTTAAATCTTTTAGAAATGGATACCTTGAACTCTCGACGTTAAAATTCCAAAATCTTATTTGCCGCGAAAATTTTGGAAGGCACCATTGACTCAAACTACTTATTAAGCCAATTCAATTTTAATACGGCGCTAGTTATCAAACGTGTCAGGCTGGTGAACTTTTTGTCGATCCTTCAACATCGGACCAATTATGGTTGCAGTGAACCAGTCACTGCAATAACTAGATGCTTTAACGAAGCTTACTATATGTTTGATTTGCATTTATCTACAACATCGCTTAAATGAGTTCTGTATTGTATGTGTATAGTCTGGATTAGGCGAATTTAATAAATTGAAATGAAATGAAACACCAGTCCCTTCCTTCCGTATTTGTTTCATAACTATTATAAGCGCCAAAACTTATTCAAGGAGCGCACATTCCATGAGCGTCACCAGACCTAATGATGTTAACCCGATTACAAACCGAAACTATGTCGGTTAAACTTGGGAAGAAGTAGCAAGGGCTGGACACTTTTAGCAAGGGCTGGACACTCACACAGGAGTTGGAGAACTGTTTCCTCTTGCCCCTCGAATCTATAGATCTGGCAGAGGTTGTGCACATGCTGCACTGACTTCGAAGACGTGTCAATTCCAGGAAAGAACTGTATAGCCACTTGGTTGTCAGTGAATTTCTCTGAATATCTGATTGGCCACTCCGAAAATGGCCAACAACTCCACCAGAAAAACATTGCGGTGGTTCGACAAGCGGAAGGAAGGTTCCAAATCAGGTTCAATATACTATATCTCACTCTGTTGTTCATTTTAGAGCCACCGGTATATATTTCAACAACATATGTTTCTCTCTACTTGGGATCTGAGTTTCAAACCTTTGAGAGTAAGGCAGCATCACTGAAAAAACACATGGCGCCAGACGCCATAATTTATGGACTTATGGGCATATGCAATATCAGTGCTTTGAAATGAATAAATTCGTTTCTTTCGATTGAATAAATATTTCTTTGAAACTACATCAAATTTGACTCAGGGCAAGTTCAAAATCAGTTATTTGAAATGAAGAAATTTTTTTCTTTGGATTGAGTAAATATTTCTTTGGCGCAGAATCATTACCAATTTTCTTTGATAATGTGTTCATTTTTCTTCAAAAAATAGAAGTATTTTTCTGAGTGTACGGAAGTGTGAAACATTGTTCTTGACATTTGTATCAAAATTAGGTTCTTCTGTTTGAAAAGGAAATAGTATATTCAGAAGTGGTTTTGAAGGATGTTTTGTTATTTACCAATCGCTGTTTGGTTGAAGTTAATAAGAAATATTTGGTGTCGAAATCTGGGGCTATTTTATCTGTTGGTGCCACAAGCCATCTTTTCTCTAGGAAACAGCATAGATTCATCAAAGGTCGTTCACCATCTACAAACTTGGTAGAGTTTGTGAATTTCGTTGCTGGCTCGTTAAATAATGGACAACAAGTTGACATCATCTACACCGATTTTGCTAAGACATTTAACAGTGTCAATCATGATGTGTGGTTGAACAAACTTCGTCAATTTGGCGTTTGTAATGTTGTACACTCCTTGATCTCTTCCTAGTTCTCCAATTCACTTTCCCTCCTTTACGCAGATAACCGTAAGCTCTTAAGCTGCTTTAGATCCCATCAAAACTACGGTATCAACTGATCTCAATGGTTTAAGCATTTGGTGCTCTGCGGATTGTCTTTAATTGTCAATATTTCCAAATGTTTTATGTATTACACAAACAAACCTGTACCTCTCTGATTTGATCACAAACTTGATGGTAGACTGTTGATACATGAAAATAATCATAAAGACCTTGGTGTCTTCTTTGATCCTTGTCTGAAATTTGGTCTACATGTACAATGTAGTACAGCGGGCAGAATTTGCTCTACGGGGTACTCGTTGTACTCTAAATATATCCACTTGTGTCCATTTTTTTTCGCATCGCTTGTTGGTATCATACTTGAATACTGTTCCCAAGTATCGTTTCCTCGTTTCGTTTGTTTGTCAGATGCAGTCAATTCCGTCCAGCGTAGGTTTACCCGATGTGGCCATTGTAAGTCTAATATTCCCTAACGTCCCTAAGAAGAACCCATGCAAATCCTCAACCTTTCTTTGTTGCTCGCAGGTTGTTTTTGGATTTCTGTGTGTGTAACTCCCTCTACGATTACTTTCCCCCAACATTTCACCTCGTACGAGGTTGTAATCGTCCTACCACAAATCAGGGTACTTTTTATTTGTTTATTCACCGTTGCTTAGGATGCTTAGAAGGCACGATGAGCGTCAGTTTGGCTCTTCTTCGGATCCTTATTTACTTTTAAAATGCGTATTCTAAGAGCTTCCCTGAACCTGTTCTCAAAGTGTTAAATAGCGTTAGCTACAATTTGTACCTGGACCAATCTTTGACTCTATTGGCTAGTTCAAACTTGTGCCTGTATTCATTTTGAGGAGCCCCAAACTCACCATTCTACTACTGGTTCTTCTTTATCTCTATGGATCTAGTTGTGCTTCTAGACTACGTGGCGGCATTTTTGAGTGCAGCAAATATAGGGTTCACTGTCTTTCAGATTGGTGAGCGCCATAACCTGGTCCTATTCGGTATAGAAAGCGGATCGGTATTTCTCCCTATGAGTTCTTGTCCTGCTTTGGTCAGGAGTTGCTTCCTTATCTAGCAATTCTCCTAATGTAACTGACACGTATATGCGATTTATTAATGAACATTCCTGCAAACTCTCCATCTCTTAAGAAGGTGTGTGGAATGATCACTTATCAGTGTCCTGTCCACAACCTTACTTATATTCTACTAGAGGTTCTGAAGGGAGGCTAAATGCCAGTATTTGCAATGGCGAACTAATACAAAGATTTAGCTTTGTCGCTACTATCCGAACTACCAGTTAGCTCATTATGGACGTGCGTGTATTTGCAACTGCTGTCAGCCTCGTGACATTGCGGCTGAGAAATAAAAAACCAAAAAGGTGCGCCACGCAGCATGATTCGATCCGAAATGATTTTGGGTTAATGTCAACGATAATAGCGACTTAGTTCTTGTCACTGAAGTTTATATGGCATTCTTGATATAGTTGCAGGCTCTTGGCTTCCCTTAAGATTCAGGTGATACCAGCTTTTAGCCGTCTATTTGCAATCGGCACACCGAGTCTTGAACGATCGATGGTTCTTAGATTTGCACTATCTCCTCCATGTCCTTCGACATATAAAGCAGGAGTGTGTGTGTATGTGTGTGTGTGTGGGTGTGTGTGTGTGGGTGTGTGTGTGTGTGGGTGGGTGTGTGCGTGTGTGTGTGTGTGCGTGTGAGTGTGTGTGTGTGTGTGTGTGTGTGTGTTCGAGGAGATGTGCCTAGCACCTCTGAGCACTCAGGCCGAAAGACCCATTGTACTCATACTGCCAGCTACCACAGCTTCCCAAGCTGCTTATCGAAATCTAGGATCAATGATAAAGTAAAAGAGGCTATCTTCTTCATATGTGCTACATCCCAGCCAAAATATTGAGACGCACAAACGTTGGACATTCAAAGCGAAAATGCTCCGCAGAATCAGCCTCTTCTAGACAGGATGCACTCAGGTCATTCTTTGCAACACCTATTAGGTATATATGTCCTCCTAGACAGTTGTGTCTAATCAGTAAGTCTGTCATGGCTCCGCAAACTATCATGCTCTTGTCAGAAGTCATCCTAAACTACCCATTGTAAACATCAACTACCCACTTCTGAAAAGTGCCATGTGCAGATACAGTTGGCACACCCAAGTTGGGTCCAGGGCCCTGTTTTGGAAGCCTCGAACAATAATTTATATAATAATTTCTCAACACCACAGTGCCCCCGTACCCAAAGCAGATGCATTTTATTAAATCTGGCGATAGAGTTCAATCGTTCCCTACACTCTTAGGCGATAATTACACAAGGCTTCAGACTCCATGTAGTGGCAAAAGCTCTCTTACATTTAAAGCACGAGTAAGCTTCACTTCCCCATGATTCTTCCAAAGAAGTTGCTTATTCAAGATTATTACACGATATTTAACTTACTGTAAAAGTTGGGGGCCCGGTAGCTCTGCTCGCTTAAGCGTCAGGCTGAAAAGCGGCGTGCTACGGGGCCTGCGGGTTCGAATCTCGAATGCGTTTGATTGTCTATGAGGGTGGCAAATGGGCCCAAACTGGTGGCCTAATGCTGCCCGCGTTCCCGGCAGCCCTCTTCATTAACTTAACCTAACCTAATGTGAAAGTTGAAGACTTACACCCTTTTTATTAGGAAGCACTAGTCCTTCCAGTTTTTTTTCCTGGTCAAAGTCAGTTGCGTCTTACCAGGATTCACTGTTAGACCGTGCCTCGAACACCAACTGTCAATTAGATCCAATGCGCGTTCTGTATTTCAGTCCATATTTTCCACATACTACATTCTGATCTTTAGTGCCAGCTATTGTGGCCACGCCACCAGCATAATAGTGCAGCCGTTCTTGTTGCAATTCGTTCAGCAGGGAGTCAACTAGCATACTCCACAGAAGCGGTGAAAAAACACTCCCTAGAATGTATTCATTTGTTGCCTCCGTTCTCAAGTAGCAGTCGGATTCTGCTTCCGCTAGCAACAATCTCTACGTCCGCATTGTATTTATCCACTTTCATAAGATTCCATCCACGCCATGAGCTTTTACAGCTTCAGATTAAAGGACAAAGAACGAGCAGTCTAAAAATACCCCCATCGCATACTCACTAATTCAGATTGCTCCCTCAACTCTGGAAACCAAAGAATGAAGAGCGGACTCGCATGGTTTTCCTCGCTGGTACGCATGTTGCTCATCACTCAAAGATTAGACTTAAGCGCCCTAGTGCGCCTGTGTGGTTCAACAAGTCTCCCCAGGCATTTCAACATAAACGAAATTAAGCTGATCGGCCTAAAGTTCCTTGAACCCGAATAGTCATCTCTCCCCGGCTTAGATATCAAAACTACCTTAACCTGTCGCCAAGGCGACGGAACATACCCTAAGGCTAGGCATACCTAAAAGATTTCTCTTAAGTCTTCCCCTAACTGTTAAATTCCTTCCCTTAGCATAACCGGATTGATGTCATCCAGGCCCGGCGTTTTGAAATGTGCTAAGGACCGTGACTGTCCTTTGAAAATTTCAAACCGCCGCGCCTGGATGACATCAATCCGGTTATGCTAAGTGAAGGAATTTAACAGTTAGGGGAATCTCTGACCTTTTCACTAGTGATCTAGCTGTGTACCAGCATTTCCTACTGCTGCGAAGAGCAGGAGCTTTAGTCAGAGGTGCAAATGCCTTCTGCGTTTCAATCAGCGAAGCGCCCGGAAAGTGAGAGTAGCTGACACTGCCTCTGAGTGCTGAAGATTTATTTTAAGATCATTCACGAATGATTGGTTATATTAATTTTTCCCTTACTGTCTACTTTATTGACATTTTTGTTTAATTTGCAAAAATTAAGAAGCATATGTTCTCCAATAATAGTTTGTCTCTCATACGACTCAAGAGATAAAACAGTTAAAGGTTTCTTGGTGAAGATATTTTATTAAGAACAGTGTTTTACAAAACAGCTCCTATTTCATGCAACGCAAATCACACATCCGATTTTTCAGTACAGTAACTCTGAGCGCGGGCGAATATTTTTCATAGCGAATAATTTCGATTGAAACTAATTTTAAAACTGCTTAAATGTTTATATGTAACTTTTTGCGCATTGTAAAAATTTACATAAATCCCACATAAATAAACAATTCAAGTTTCTACAAATAGGTCGCATTGAGTAGATCTTTTTAATACTCGTAGCTGCTATAATTTTTACTAAAATTTGAAAATATGAATGTGTAAACACAGCAAATCATACTTTCGGCACTACCAGTGCCAAAATTTAATGTCAACTGTAGCTATGAATGTTAGGTGTGAATTGCTATGACACAATATTTATGATTACGATAATTTTTTTGCAGCAAGAGACCCGAAATATATTAACATGAATATGTTAGTTTTATTATAAGACACGTGAAGACATGTTGATTGCATTGATAAGTGTTTGCCTCTAAATCCGTCTCATTCGGAATTATCAAAATAGCGTTGTCTCTAATTTAATTGACTTAATTTTATAGACTGTCCATTACTTCGAGAAAATTCAAAATGTTTTTCATAAACTATACGTTTCAATGAACATAAGTAAAACGTCATATTGAAAAAGTCGCTCTGTATCTTTTGGTACTCCATCGAAAACTAGCTTAATCATCTCTTGATGAAATTGTTTGCACGCAGACAAACTCAAAGCTTGGACCCTCTCATAAATCGCAAATTGACGAAACTTGAGATGCAAACTGTCATATGATCTGTTGATTGAAATCTTCACGATTCACTAGGTTCTTCCCTAGGTTATTCCTCTTTCGAGTGCAGCTGTTCGACCGCGGCCCAGTTCACCTAAAACGCTTGATAGTCGAACGTTTTCTAAGACGCGATTCATCCTTTGCGATCGGGTCACCGCGAGAGAAAGATCACTGAAGCCTATCGCGACTAGACACTTACTGCTTCTGACACATTAGACTGCGGAAGATACGGATAAGGTTTTCAATTTCCATCGAAGTTTACGAAACCGTAGAGCATCCGCGATCGCTGTTACACCGGTCTGCATACAGCTATATACAGAATGTGATAGCCAAACATCCAAGAATATCTTTATTGTTACTGAAGGCTTAACCGGCAGAAGAAAATTGAACTCCACTCGCACTCCGCTACATGTTGCGGTTTTGGCATGTAAACTATTCCCGGTCCCAGTTGTTGGCTGAGTGATTCGTTGTGTTGTTATTAAAACTTCCGGCATTTGGTTGAAGTGCGTATGTGTCGTTATGATCGATATTCTAACGTATAAAATTTCAACAATTTTTTCTTTAATAAAATTACAAATCGTGATGAAGACAGGAAAATGTTAGTAGACGATTGCGGTCATTGTACAGTTTGATTTTTGAAACGCGCGTGGTAGCTGCTACGGTATTTGAAATCGGTCTCGTGTTACAGTATTCGCTTTGAGGCTAGTATACTAAAAACACGTGGGTGTTTTTTGTGGCATTTGGAACTAAAATGCTAGACAGATGCCGGGATTCCACGTATCTTCATTTCATTTTTGTTTGTTGGTTGTTTCAACTTTGTTGGCATCCAGAATATTTATAAAATAATTGAATTGGGATATACAAAACTAACGGTGATTTAACTATAGATAAGCTTGAATTATAAGCTGAGCTCCTTTATTACCTTATAAGAACATTTAAGCTCAATATAGTTATCAATCAATATAGTTATCAATCGCTTGTATTAGCTGGAATCCTGCTTTTGAAATCCACAGTGACAGACTCGAGTCAATACAAAAGCAATTTTTACTTTTCGCCTTGCGAGAGCTATACAACCCTTATGATTTTAATAGCCTACCCCCTTATGAGTTTCGACTGGGTCATTTAAACCTATCCACACTAGCCTCCAGAAGAATGGTGATATCGGCCTGCTTCACATTCGACGTCATTAGAGGCGCTATTAATGTAGAATTCCTGGCTAATAAAATTTTGATAAATATCCCTGTGAGGAACACCAGGTCCAATCGTTTCCTAAAAGAATATTCTCATTCGACCACATATGGAGCTAATGAGCCAGTAAATAGATGCTGCAGAGTATTCAACAAAATAAGCAATTTATATTCCCCTACGATTTCCAAATCATCCTTCAAGTCCTCTCTTTTCCATGCCATCCGTACCCTTAACCTTAAGCTATAGCTTTTATGTCAATGTTTATTTATTGATTGCTATTTATTAATTTATTTGTTACTCTTTTTTCTTTAATTTGTTTGTTTTTTACTTATTTAACTTGTTTGTTTTTACTTTTCCTTTACTTTACTTTACTTTTCTATTTTTATTTTTATTTGATGTCCTTTTTTTAATATGTGATTTTGTACCTTGTTTTGGTCAATGAATAAATAAATAAATAAAATTCACCAACAGCAAGAACTCAGAAACGGCATAACGAAATTTCCTCGATGGGCGGGACGGAGACTTCTGTCGGAAATGGGTACAGTTTAAAATTCAATTTTCGATAGTATCACATCATAACACTTCTATATGAATATATTGTTCACCATTTCTTTGATTGTAATGCTGGCTATTTTCGACATGAAATATTTTATCTTTTCTTTGAAATATCGTAGATTTTTCTATGTACGAAACCGACAATTTCAATGCGAGCACCCAACATAACTCTCAGACATGATAGATAACTGTTAGTCAACCAGAAAAAGGCTTAAACAGCTCAAGCGACTTTGGCCCACTTCAATTAAAGACGGCGGCATTAAAATGATGGCCTACTCCGTTTGATGCGCCGCGTTTGATATAGGACTATGATTGCCCGCAAAAACGGTAATAGAACTAGGCCGAATGTCACTAGGAATCTGGCTGCACCCTAAAACGTCAACTTTGAGCTTAAAACCTTGCAAAGGCTATTTGCTTCACTAAAACTCTCTGCATTTCCTCAGAAAGCTCTTCATCAAAGTCTTTTTTCATTTCATATGGCATGCTCAAAAGATAATTTCCACATTTCTCCATGGGGGCTGAGAATCAGCCTTGATTTTAGGTGGCTTGCACACTGCCCCAGCTGCATAGGTCAAGGACCTCGTGGTGTCAAGAATCTCCCTTCGATGTGAGTGGTTAAGGTCGGCTCGCGGACAGCGTTTGCGGCGTGCAGATCATAACTCAGGACGAAGTCAAAAAGTGCCTCATCTTGGCTATTTGTTCTGAAGCTGGCCCAAACTTCATGATGATAGATTAGAGTCACCTCCCCGAATAAAATGCACATCAATATTTGTGACTGCAGTCACGATGCCTGGCCGACGTTGCAGGGTGAATTAATGTCATAATCGTATGCCATGGAGCAAGATACAAACCAGCAACTAGAATGCAGGCCCGTAGTTTGTCTAAACCGTCATGTGCTTTCAATCTATACATATATATTGATGCATAGCGTTTAGACCCAGTTTTTACAAGTCAATGTTTCTTGCATTGCTATAAACTCTTCTCCAGACTTAGGCAAGCGGAGCAGAATGACAGCTATTGCTGCTTTGGAATAGTGAAGGCTTACTAGAAGTACCTTCACTTTTGTGACTGATAGTCAAATCAAAGCCCTCCTCATCGGACACTATAGGTGACTCAATCCCTACCTCGGTTTCTTGAACCAAGATGTCTAGGCAGATCTTCAACTTAACTCTTCCGCTTTTTGAGCCATCTGCTTTGGATCAAGCTTGGCCGGCTCTGGATCCTTCAACCTGAAGCCTTGTTACGTAGAGCCAAATTATCAATAATGATTCCCTCTCATGTCTCTACACTGAAAAAAATCCACATGGCGCCCAGAGCCATGTAACATAGCGCATTATTTATGGTCCCATACGCCATGTACATAGTACTCTGAGCCATGCAATATGGCTCCCAGCGCCAAAATGTTAGAATCTACATAGCGCGTGGTCCCATGTAACATGGCGCAGCATTTATGGTCCCACACGCTATGTACATAGTACCCTGAGCCATGCAGTATAGCTCCCAGCGCCATAATTGCATGGCGGAGAAATTATGGCCCGACACGCTATATTACATAGTACCATGAGCCATGTAATATGGCTTCAGTTGTTACTGCAATTATAACTCGCAGCCATAGTGTGTGCGGGGATGTATAAATGTCAGCAAGTGACGTTTGAGTAAATCCATACATGACAATGTATGTCAATGCTATCATGAAATTGTATTGATTTTCACTATGATTTTGCTACCTGTTATTGATTTTGAACGTAATGGCAATTGTCCGAATGATAGATTTAACTGATAAATTCAATTTTACAAGCGGATTCAAAATCGTTTAATATATTTGACTAAAGTCCCCCACGCCATGTAATATAGTCCTCTACGCCATGTAATATAGTTCCCCACGCCATGTAATATAGTCCTCCACGCCATGTACTATAGTCCTCCACACCATGCACTATAGTCCTCCACGCCATGTACTACATGTATGGCGTGGAGGGCTATAAGCATAGCGTCTGCTCCTATGTACTTTTCGCCATGTACTATGGCGTGTGGCGCTATATTTTATCACAATCCCCAAATCGACTATGTACATGGCGCCAGAATTCCATAAATTATGGCGTCTGGTGCCATGTGTTTTTTCAGTGTAACAACGGCAGTTTCTTCATTAATGAAGAAGAGAGCCTCCCGCCGATTGTCGTCAGGATCTCGAATTCGAAGCTCCCTCCCTGGAAAGCCAGGACGCTCTCCGGAACTTCTTCTGTATCAGTATAAAAATAAGGAATCTTTACCGTGCATCTAGTCCCACTGGATATTTCTTCCCTATCTCCCACCTTTAAGTTGGCACCCACCCAGAGTTCTCCAAGTTCGTTCGTGGGAGATAGAATTATTTATTTATTTGGTGCGTATCCAATGCAACAGGCAAACTGCCCAATTACAGATCGGATACAATGAAAAAATAAAATAACAAGAACTGAATAAGAATATATAAATATAAAAAATACAAGAAATTCTTTAAGTATTAAATAATAAAGTAAAATATGTAAAGCGAAAAAACCCAAAATCAAATTAGAAATTGTGGAGCAAACATATATATACTATAAGTATATATAAAAATAAAAAAAATACTAGAAATTCTTAAAGTATTAAATAATAAAGCAAAATTAAGTAGAGTAAAAAAGAAAAGAAAGAATCCGTTATAAACAAGAATAGAAAATAAAATTAACTAATTAGAATCAAAATTTTTGCTTCGAACCATATTTTTGAAAATGGCAATAGATTGTGGAAGAGGACCAAGTTGAAGACTATTGTGACTGCGTGAGAGTCGCAAAACGGGAGAGTAGAAGAAAGTGTCAATACGAGCATACGGCGCATCAACTAGAATGGAGGACCTGATTGGCCTTACGGATTCCCGCTCAATGAACAAAAATGCTAATGAGGAAGATAGGTAGCCGCGACAGATTTCGAAAAGGAAACTCTCATCCAAGGAGTGGAATGTTAAGAAGAGATAGACGTTCACTGTAGGGTAAATACGGCAGACTTTATTTAGAAAGTAAAGTTCAACAGTATCAGAGAGGTATTTGAAACGAGGACACCACATTTGACTGCAGTATTCAAGTACAGAACAGATTAGGGTAATAAACAGGTGGACACAAGTAGAAATACTAAATGAATTGTGGCAGGAACGAACCATGAAGCCAGCAATCCAAGAAGCTTTTCTAGTGATAGTAAGGTCATGAATATCGAATTTCAGTTTGCGACCAAATGTGACCCCAAGATCTGAGAAATGATCGACACAAGAGAGGATAGTGTCATCAATAGTATAAGAAAAGGCATGAGTGTAAAGCTTAAGGGAAAAGGATATAGAAAAACACTTGGAAATATTAAGGGACAAACAGTTCAAGTTACACCAACCACAGAGCATACAAATCATCCTGAAGAGGCAGAGAGTCAGCAGTATTTTTGATGACTCGGAAGATTTTTAAATCATCTGCATATAGAAGACATGAAGACCGTGGGAAGGTCATTGATAAATAGACTGAACAAAAGAGCACCTAAGATGGAGCCTTGAGGAACATTAGAAGAAGAGGACAAAGGTGAGGACGACAAGCCAAAGATGGAGACAACACAAGATCATCAGAGAGAAAGCAGAGATTCACGAATGCCATAATGCTTCAGTTTGACAAGAAGTAGCATATGATTAACAGTGTCAAAAGCTTTGGCAAAATCAGTATAAATGACATCAACTTGATTGTTGCTGTCACTTGCAGAAGCGATTATATGAGTAAACTCAACAAGGTTCGTAGAGGTGCTCCGGCCTTTTACAAAGCCATGTTGTTGCGCTGCAAAGACACAGTAGAGGGTATCATAGATACGATTGAAAACGAGGCGTTCCAAAATTTTGGAAAGGCAAGGAAGAATGGAGATGGGGCGATAGTTATTTATTTTAGCTATTTAATTGTAAAGAATTCACTCGCTATGAGCCTACATCCTTTTCACCAAACCGTGTCATTCGCCATAGGTGGAATACTCGAGTTGGCTTTCTGCATTTCGCATTATCTGGTTTATCAGTTTTCGTGAATTTTCCTAGCAGATAACTCCATCTCCGTTCTGTCATCAACAGCAAATGAGGCATTGAAGGTCCAGTGGTTGCCATAAAGTTTCGGTATTTTGGATACCTGCCTGCCCTGATTACTTTGTTCAGCCGTTTCTGTTGTTTTTTGTGCAGAATCTGACCTGTTAACGGGGATCGAGCTCTTTTTAATAATTTTTGTTATCCATTAAAGACACATATTTTCCTTGCCAGTGTTACATTTTTTTAGGTTCTTCAGAACTATGAAGTCTGTCTGATCTTCTAGTTCCGTAAGCCCAAAGGGAGTTGACGGATAAGAGTTGAGTGCCTGAATGGGGAGTGGTAATTTTTCAAACTTGTTCTTATTCCATGAACTGATGTTCTAGACTCCGGATTGTTGGCCAAGGCATTCTGCTTTAGCATAGAGATGGAAAGAAGAAATCAAAAAGTTGGAATTAAATTTCATGATTTTCACTATAGGTTTATCGATTGCGTCAAACCAGCCACCAACCAGAGATACCTAAAAAACACTGTACAATTATTGATTTAAGGAGTAATATCTGCCACCTACACATTGATTTCCCCTATTTTATCTCCCTCCAAACATTGTCAGTATTCCCAAAACATTATTTTTCACTTCTACGCTGACAACACCATTCAACGATTCGTCCACAAATTGCCAATTGCAAAGTTTGGACAGATTTTCTGCCAAAAGTCCATCAGTAGATTTTTATCCGTCCTCTGAACAAACATATCAATAATTGGCACAAAGAGGGTAAATTACTTTTGTCGACGTACCAGCAGCATCAACGTCATTATTTCATCATTTCAACACACAACAGCTCTTTTGCAAGACATTTTTCCCCGAAAGAGATCACAAACAGCATTTTGTTATGTTGTAATTTCGAATAGTATCGCCGCCGGCATGCCATCATAGGTCACGACAATACAAGGTTCACTATTGTTTGTTATTTGCAATTTTTCCTCTGCGGTCTGGTGCTTGATGCCATTAGGCTCACAAAAACCAAACATGCACATACACAATTTTACGTTGTACAATCAATAAATACCAATAAAGTACTCTGAATTCAATGCGAAAGAAATGCGGGACTAAGTTATGCAATTAGGTGCAATTTGTAACACAAAATAGCGGAAAATTGATGAATGTATCTGGTAGGTTGAATTTCGGTTGAATGAAAATTTTTAAATGCTGGAACAAAATGAATGGAATTGTACTTTGGAATTGAATGATGCAAGAAAGTACATTGACGTTTATGAAACATAAAAATTAAGTGTCTCGATGTAGTATTATTGTATTCAGTAATCTCAAAAATGTATTCTGTTTTAACGGAATTTCCTGACCTCGTTCCAATTAATTTTCCCGTTTTTGCACATTAAAACTACCTTATGATAAATTGGGCTTTCGTACGTAATAAGTTCAAGAATTTCTAATAAGTCAGATGACGTTAACCCTCCGAGAACGCAGGGGGTCAAATTGACCCCAGAGAACTTTTTGACCAATCGCAGCGCTTAGGCCTGCGGGAAAAGGGGGCTACTGTAGGTTCCTTAGTGTATTTCTGTGCCTTGACTTTTAGTTTAAACCGTTCTCATACAGTCCCATGTCGTCAGTCGTCGTTGAGAAGCCTTTGAAGCAGATCAAGGGGTCAAATAGACCCCATGTGTACTCGACGTCAATTTTGAGGTAAAATTCTATATATTTTTTACTTTATAAATCGATAGATTAATTTAAAATAGCCAAAAAATAATTGTTTTTAATATGTACCAATTTTTTCCAGCTTGTAAAAACTGTTTTTAAAAAACCGATTTTTCCTTTCGAAGCTAAATATATTTAGTTTTTGTGACAAATATCGATATTTCGAGGGTAATCTGCCCTCTTCTTCTTCAGTGTCTATCGGTCTATCGATAGACACTGACACTGACGCTACCAAAAATAAATCTGCCATTGCTGCCTTGAAAGAAGTTGTGTCTCACCTCGTCGAGCCATATTTACGAGAAAAATTAAATAATACCATTCTACGTGTCGACATTCGAAAAGGGGTCGAGAATATTTTAGGAATAAATATCCCAAATGTTCCTTCAGAACGCCCAAAGCTCAATAAAAGAGCAAGATGTTTATTGTTCTCTCGAAGACAGGACCACAAAACAAAAGATGTGTGCGCATCTTGCGATCGACCGATGTGCGACGAGCATCGGGCATTTTTAAGTAATGATTGTGTTGGATATGAATAATTTTTCAATTTCTTCTTTATTTTGTCAATATATTTTAATGAATAATAAATAGTTTTTTCTATTCAAAAATGAAAAAATTCATTATTTTTCATACCCTCAAAATTACTACTACCAATATGCGTAACGAATATCTATTTTGCAACCCTTTATATAAGGATGATTTTTATATTATTCTAACCATATAAATTTTAAGCTCAAAATATTAAAAATCAATAAATTTATTATTTTTTTTTTTAAATATGCAAATATAAAAAACCTTCAAAATCGCCACCGAAAATATGCAAAATAAATACTTTTTTTTAAAGGTCCAATATACATCTAATTTTTTTATGATTTTGTCATATCTTGAGAGTATCTGTCTAAATTTTTAGCCAAAAATATTGAAAATTAAAAAAAATAACGATTTTTTAGTAAAAAAACCTGATTTTCGGCAAAACTGTTTTTCGCGAATTTTTTTTACGTATGTTAAGGACATTTTAGGCACGTCTTATGGAAAAGAACGACTAGAAAACGTCTCAAACTATACCTACAAATTTTTTCAAATCGAAATCTTCAGTGGCGGCGATTCTATAGACGTTCAAAAGTGCTTGGGGTCAATTTGACCCCAAGCGACGGCAAAACTGTTTTTCGCGAATTTTTTTTACGTATGTTAAGGACATTTTAGGCACGTCTTATGGAAAAGAACGACTAGAAAACGTCTCAAACTATACCTACAATTTTTTTCAAATTGAAATCTTCAGTGGCGGCGATTCTATAGACGTTCAAAAGTGCTTGGGGTCAATTTGACCCCAAGTGTTCTCCATGATCGAAAAAATAGGTGTGTACTCGGAGGGTTAAGTTGAAACAGTTTTCTCCCGACTGCCTAGAAACATTTTTCTCCTACCATACTCACATTCAACAAGTCTTTTGAACGAATTCCAATTCGAAGAGAGACATGAATTTGTCTCATTGCATTGCTCTATAAAAAACTTGTCTATTCCAATAAATATATCTTCTCATTCAGATATGTCGTCCCAAAATAACATGCTTGGTCACAATTAAATATAACGTCCTAATCTATATTTACCACGCATTCTGAGATTTGAGTCCGATTCCGATCTGAAGTTACATACCAAAACCGATTTCGCTAATAATTTTCGATGCTAATTAATCTGTCAGGAATAAATCTCTGGTTGCCTCCTAAATCAAAACGACGATCCGAACAATTTGATGTAGGTAAGTAGTGAAGTGATCACTCTAGGAATGCAAATTCTCGTGGCGGTGGCGACAGTCATACACCAAAACACCAGAACCCAATTTTAATGTCTTTTCGTCTCGCCATTTTGCGTCCAATTGCTATTTTCATAGCGAGGAAAATCGGCGCAAACGAAAGTGAAATTCCTAAATATTGCCATCGTGCTTCCGTCACCATTGATGGCAGCGAGGTAATTCGAAAGTATAGAGAAGAGAGCACCATGAGTGCATCTATGATTGTATCGTAATTTGTCGCTTGCTCACAAGATTTCGCAAATAGAACTAATGATCATTTATCTTTCACGATAAATTAGGGGTATATTTAATTGATTACGATTGACTATTATGTAGTCGTTTTTCTAGAACAGGTACATTGTGATGTGGATATTGAGTATGAATTGTGATTCCAGTAAACTAAGATAGAAAACAAAGCTCAAATGACAGTCAGCCAGGGTCTATGTTTCATATTTTCCATAAAATTACTTAAATATCAAAACATAAAACTCGACTGTTCTTTAAGTACATCCAACACACTTGACCAAAGCAATTAACTATTCCTAAATCAAACGAAACCCTGAGCTACTTTCCATATTATTTCGTTATTACTATCACATTCAAAAAGCTGGATGCATTGAAAATTTTCCGGATTTGCATTGTCTTTTCACTTGGTCTTAAAATAGACTGTTTAACTTATCTAGCCCTAAAAACAATATGGCTGATGACGCGCTGAAAACGACAAACGTCGTAATCGTCTTGAGAAATCCATTCGAAGAAAACGCGAAAAAAAGTGATGCATCCGAACTGCATGTCGGGAAAAAGCGTCGCATCGGCATCACATGCAGCAACAAAAACGTAGCGTTGCAGACCAGCATCACTAAAGAAATTGCGCTATGGACACCGAAGCAATGCCGCTGCCTGAGAGTATAGTGAAGAAATTTCTGTTATTTAGGGCTCGTTATAAGACAATTTGCCGCTATATATAGCACAAAGGAGTGCACGCAAGAGCGCAATGTTGCATACGCATGCTTCCTTTTCTTCCCTTCAAACTGCATCGACGGTTTACATTGACGGGATAAGTGAGATGCATACGGCGTGGCATAATGAAAGGTTCGGAAATCATAAAACATACTAGGAAACATGCATTTTTTCGACGGCAAAATCTTCAAGATTATAGGTTGTATTTCATTGATGGATTTCTTTCTTCGTATTTCATGATTTATTTGTAGCTCTATATGGTGTTTTGAAATGTGATGGTGAATGAAGAACGAACTGTTTGGAGAATATTCTCCTGCTGGGCTAGAACATAATAATTTTTAATCGCTTTCAAATAACATCTGTGTTTCAATTTGATTTTAATTTGATCTAACAAAAAAATGATTTTAGAAATAAGATTTTCAGTATTATAAAGTATAGTTGGTTGAAATATCTAACTGCTATTTAAATAAATATTTTACTTTTTAAAATAAGAGTATGATAGAGAATATTTCCAAAAACCCTAGAATAACAAAAATAATCAGAGATCGGACATTGCAGATCGCTCAGAATCATTTCTGTTTTTACTAATGTTGTTAATGATCCATTATTTCTAGTTCGCATAAAATTGCAAAAAAAATGTCTTTTACTACCACATATTCTCACTAAGTCAGCATAAAAAAAAACATATAAATAGGCCATAATTCCGGGGAGGTACATTCATAATCAGTAAAACCGGAGAGCTGATGCAATTCCTATATGACTATAGGGTTGATATCATGCTCATCCAGGAAACATTCTTAAAACCAGCTGATCGCCTCCATATCTCTAACTACATTCTATACCATAGTGACAATGACAAGTAGAGGTAGAGGCATTAATCACATCTACATACCAGCTCCTATCCTACCGCAAGTCGAGGCGACCGTCGTCAAAGTGCATACGGAATCCTTTGAGTTCGTGGTGATTTCTGCGTACATCCACCCGGGAGAAACAACTTCGGTCCGGAATTGAGGAAACTTTTTGAGCACGAAGGTCCTGCTTTTCTCGCAGGAGATCTAAACGCCTACCACCGCCACTGGGGAGACGTGAGAAGCAACCAAGCTGGAATCGAGCTACAAAGGTTCATCATGGAAAATTGCATTAGCCTGCTTCTCCCCGATGAACCCACACACTTTGGCACAGTTCATAGTCATATCCTTGACGTAGGATTGTCGCAAAACATCTATCACAATCTGCGACTGACTGTCCTCGATAAACTACCATCCGACCACAAGCCGGTACTCTTCATCATAGAAGATGTCTTCATTGACGAGCCCATTCGAATGATAAAGAGAACAAACTGGAATGCTTTCCGAGACGCAATGGCGAATGAAAATTTCGAAGAAACACTCGAAACCGCCAGCGACATAGACAGAGCAATCAGCACTCTGACAGCCAAAATCAAGCAAGCAAAAGAAGACAACACGATTCATACTCCGACAAAGGGGAGCAACCATTACGGACTCCCAAGAGAAATAAAAAATCTCATAAGGAGGAGGAATAGAATGCGGAGAAGAGCTAGGCGTACGGTTGATCCTAGCGCTAAAACGGAAGCAAACCGGCTTACGAATACCATCAGCTGTCGGATCTCACAATTCCGCAATGAAATGTGGGGTGACTTTCTAGAGAGCATGGAGTCTGGAGACAACAATTACTGGCGCATGACGAAGTACTTTCGCCAAAAAAATAAAACCGTCGTGCTCCCCATACATGGGCCACATGGGCTAAAGTTTGACGATGCTGGCAAGGCGGAGGCCTTCGCCGGGGTGTTGGAGCTGCAATTCCAAGAGGATGACCTTAGCGAGGAAGAGGAAGTTTCTGAGTCTGTTGATCGGCTCCTTGCCTCTGCGGCAGCAAGAGACTTTCGAATCAGACCAACTGACTTCGGAGAGATCAAACAAATAGTCAATGGGTTAGACCAGCGGAAATCACCTGGGCCAGACTCTATTGGTAATGAATGGCTAAAATATCTTCCCGGCAACACGCTGGAGGCCTTGACGGATATAATCAACGCTGTATTCTATACGAGACAGCGATTATTACTGTGGTGTCTAAGCCAGGCAAAGACCTCCAATTCCCACAAAACTGGAGACCAATAAGTCTTCTGTCCTCCGTAGGAAAAATTGCTGAGCGCCTGCTTCTCAACCGGCTAAAAGAAGTAATTGAGGAAAAATCAACAATCCCGGAGGTACAATTCGGCTTTAAGCCACTACATTCCACTGAACTCCAGCTCGCGAGAGTGGTACAACACATACGTACAGGGCTCAACCAAAGAAAATCAACGGGCTTGGTCATGTTTGATGTGGCCAAGGCGTTCGACAAAGTCTGGCATGCGGGACTAATTTTCAATCTGCATACATTCCAAATCCCAATACCTTTCATACAACTCATTGCATCATTTCTCCAGGGCAGAACTTTTTGTGTTAGAATTAACAATCATCTCTCGTCAATGCGGATAATAGAAGCTAGAGTCCTGCAAGGTTCACCACTCTCCCCAATATTGTATAGTTTATACACATCAGGCATCCCCGATCTGCCCAATGCAAAAGTAGCCTTGTACGCCGATGATACATGTATATTTTATACCTCAAAGCACGCAGAAGCTATATCTTCAAACCTGCAAACCTACATAGATATGTTACTGGATTATTTCCAGAAATGGAAAATCCAAATTAACGCCGAGAAGGCGCAAGCCATCTTCGTAACGAGACGACAAAGACAACAACCACCACAACTAACAGTCGACAACCAAACGATAGACTGGCAACGGACAGCCAAATACTTGGGGCTAACTTTTGACGATAGACTCTCATGGACTACACACATAAAGAACAAGAGACAAACAATTAATGGAATATTAGTAGACTACAACCATTGACCAGACCAGACAAACTGAATATGACGAACAAGACGTTAATCTATAAGCAAATAATAACACCAATGTTGACTTACGGAAGCACTGCGTACTATCAGACTTGCAAGACAAATAGACGCCAAGCACAAATCTGTCAAAACCTCGCTCTGAGAAAAATATTTAGAATTCCATGGTATGTTAGAAACACGGACATACACAGAGAACTGAGGATCGACCCGATCGACATTTACATACGTGACAAGGCACAAAAACTATTTGACAGACTAGAAGGACACCCTAACAGTACCACGGAGGAACTGAAGTATATCATCAACCGACCTAGTGATCGATACCCTAGCCTGCGACAGCTAACGGCATAGTGCGGAACATCTGCACTAAGGGATGATTTTGTGTTAAGGTGAGGAGTGAGTTGGGCTGAAAAAGACGCCCAGCCAGAGGAGGGGAGTCAGAGGGCCGAAAGCACTAGCTCCAGAAATAACACAGTTCCAAGAGAGGTACATTCATTTGAATACGAACAGTCGAAGAGAGAACATCAAAGTGGAGAAAAACGAAATTATAGCTGTCACTACGTATCTGTGTTTGAAAAAAATATCTACCAAAGACATCGGCAGCGACTTGGTGGAAACACTGGGGGACTCTGCTCCTCGATATTACACCTTTGCACGCTGGGACAAAGAAGTTTAAGCTGGGAAGAACATCCACTGAAGGTGAATACCGCGAAAGACGCCCATCCACGTCCCTCACTGAAGACAACGTAAAAAAAGCCGAAGCTGTCGTGCTCAAAGAATCGTTGTCAACGAATTACATATGAAGAAAATGTCTGTGCGTTGGAGGCCGAGAATGCTAACCGACGAGCGAAAAGAGAATCGAGTTCATGTTTCGAGGGGAGTCACGAAAAGTTCCACGCAGATCTGGATAAGTTTTTGTCACGTTTCATAACCATGAACGAGACTTGGATCCAGAAACCAAACAGCTATCGATGACCTGGAAGCGACCCTCTTCACCGATGCCGAAGAAATTCAAGGTGTCGGTTTTGGCAGGGAAAGTTATGCGTCAGTTTTTTGGGACGCTGAACGTATTATTATGGTGGAATATTTGGAAAAAGAAGCCACTATATCAGGCTCCTACTATGCAGTCCAAATAAGAAGATTGCGGGAGGCTGTTGAGGAAAAAAGACGCGACAAACTGCGAACCGGAGTGCTGTTTCATCAAGACAACGCACCGGTTCACAAGGCTGCAGTTGCGATGGCTGCAATTCAAGAAACAAAATTCGAGCTGATTGAACATCCACCCTATTCGCCAGATCTAGCTCCCAGTGACTTTCATCTCTTTCAATGGCTCAAGGAACACCTTCGGGGCAAGAAATTTGATAGAAATTTGAAGATGATAGCGATGTGGTGACCGCTGTTTGAGGCGTCCTGGTAAAGGCATAGAATTTATTCTAAGGGTATCCTGGGTTTGGAAAAAAGATGGACTAAATGTATTAACTTGTTAGGAGACTATGTTAAAAAATAAATATTTGTTTTAAGTTAAGTACTCAATGATGCTTCGATTTAAAGAAAAAAATTTTGACTTAACGTATCGGCGTTTCTTAATATATTACAAACTTCTTGCACACTCATAAATAGTAATATAAAACGAAACTAAACTGACAATCTAAAACTAATTCTTTTTAAATCTTCTTTTTACAGGTATGTGCTGTTCATTTTCGTAAACGTGAAAAAAACTTCTTGCGTAAGGTTGCGATAATCTATGTAAGTTTACGGTCATCAACTAGTTTCAGGACTTTTTTAGATTGCTTTCAAATTTCTTTCGCTCTCTTTCGCAACTTTTTCCTAGGAAGGACAATGCCCTTAACATTGGTCCTCTGCTGCATTCATACCTCGAGTTTAAGTACGTTTCAAAGCATGTATTTAATTTTTCTCACCATTGACTACCAATAACTTGGTTTTTTAATTTTCTAAATTTCTTATTTTGTTCTTACTTTTATTAAAATTTTTGTTAAATTCTTTTATTTGCTGTAAGTGGATTTTTTCCCATATAATAAATAAACTTTATTTTGGCAGTCAAATTTTTAAAGCTGAACAATTAAATCAAGTTAATATGTATTTGCAGTACTTATTGGCCAGTTCGTCTCTAAAAGTTGTCAAATTCTTCGTTTGTTTGTTGTTACTGCAAATGAAGACCTGTAGCTTTGCCATCTTTGATATGCCATATCTATCTTAGCTTAATCTTTTTGAACTTAAAAACGATGCATAATGCTGTCTTGTATAGTGTAGTCAATAGAGCACTGGCTCCTTGTGCATCTTCGAGGAGCGTGATATATGAGAGAGGGCTCTAGCACGATTGAAAATATATCCAAGCTTATCAATTTGAACGAAACCTTCTGGTGGATTAAACAGGTATATCGGAGACGAGGAATGTTTTCTGTTTCGATCTCGATGACAGGTAATGCTTCGATACATGAGCATGGGTCAATAAGTTCGTACAATGGAGGGAATGAAATTTAAATAAAAATTAAATTAATTTTTCTTTTCCAATATATTCGCTTGCTACTCTGATACATTTTTCGGACCTTTCAACTAGTTTATGTACATCTTTTAAAACATGTTTTATATTTGTCGGAAATATAAGCCGAAGCTGCGTCCCTCACTTCTTCACCGTTTGAAAACTTCTTCTCACGAAGTTCCTTTTTCGATTTCGTGAGAAGATAATAATCGCTGAGAACCGTATCAGGGCTGTAGGGTGAATGACCTAAAATAAATATTGAAGCCCACCTTATGTAGAGTAGCCTGCGCAAAATGATTTTGGTAAGCAGGCGCGTTGTCATGTTGAAGGAGGGCATCTTTGGTTAATTTTCCCCTTCTTTTTTCTTTGATGGTATTTGTCAATCGTTTTAAAATTGAAGTATGTTATTCTCCGGCTTTGAAGATGCCTTTGTTTTTAAAAGCGATCAACAGGATTCCTTCTGAGTTCCACCATGGCTTTGCAGCAGACTGTGACACCTTGCACTTCTTTTGTGAAGGTGGGCTTTTTTTGTTACACTGCATAGAGTCTTGCTTGGATTCAGGCTCATAATAATAGGCGCGTTTTTTTGCTCCTCTATCCAGCGGAGAGTAGAATGAGAGTAGAGTAGACGCATTGAAAACAACAACAACACTCCTACACCAGTGAATTCACTGGTGTAGGAGTGTTGTTGTTTTCAATGCGTCTACTCTACTCTCATTCTACTCTCCGCTGGATAGAGGAGCAAAAAAACGCGCCTAATGTATCCAAGTCTCATCTTCAGTAGCGATGCGACTCAATACTCCATTCTCGTCTTCACGACAGAGGTTCAAAAACGCACGACAGCACACACGTGCTGTTGATATTCATTTCATGCTTCACCTTGCGTTGCCCTTAGTCATGGCAAGATGTTAGTGAAGAATATTTAAAGTGGTTGTATCTGATACTAACCATTTCTCCGAGCTGTTTTTTCTTTTGTTAAGCTTGAGCTTTTTCTACTTTTTTAACAATTTCCTTATAAGTCACTTGGATTGGCCGTCCTGGTCGTGGCTCGTTTTCAAAAGAGTTCGTTCTTTGTTTAAACAGACTTGTAAATCATGGTTTTACCTGGACAAGAGTCCCCGTAATCTGATTTCATCTCTTTCACTATGATTTGAGTCGACTTTCCTTCTTTGGTGGGGAACTTTATAGCAGTGCGGTACTCGATTTTCTCCATATTTTACATTTTCTTCCAGATTGAGTTGTTTGGTCGACGATAGTTCAAAAGCTAATCGGTCGGTTGAAATAAAACTTGATATTTATACT
This sequence comes from Nemotelus pantherinus, assembly GCA_963978885.1. NCBI lineage: Eukaryota > Metazoa > Arthropoda > Insecta > Diptera > Stratiomyidae > Nemotelus > Nemotelus pantherinus. Next base: position 66,563,628 of record OZ022264.1, on the reverse strand, counting down.
TGTAATGAGACTCCGAGCTCATTTTGTTTCATTAATCTACTCTCGTAAATGACCTACCTACTTATTCCGCGAACTTATTGGACCCACACTCAAATTAAAATTAGGCGCGTTTTTTTGCTCCCCTTATCCATAAGAGAATAATGCTAACTAGTGCAGATGCATTGGAACTCCTGTTATGGAAAGGGGGAGTTGTTGTTGTTTCCAATGCGTCAGCATTATTCTGTTATAGATAGGGGGGCAAAAAAACACGCCTCTTATTGTTTTAGTGCAGCTTTTGGGCCCGAGTCGAAAGCGCTGTGTGCTACTCTGTGAAGTCCAGGGTTCGAATCTACGAATGAATAATGACGTATGATCCAACGCTGAGCTTTGAATCGATCTAGTTTTGAATATCAGCCAAAGGGCTGAAAAGAGGGACGATAACATTTTATTTTGCTAATGTGCATATTATGTTTTCTTTCTGGAAAGTTCTAACCAGGATTTTATAATCTAATGTAACTGTACTTCGCAACTGACTGAATTTTTAATAGATGTTTTTTCTGGGGTATAAGTCCTTGGCGATTATTTAGCAAGATATGTCCGAATAATACGAATATGAAAAAAACCGAAAATACTTTTCGCTAGCTTTAAAAATATATATAAGAATTTTAAGCGTATTTTATAAGCCGGCTATTTTTCAAACATCGCATCCTGGATGGTCGGCCTTCAGCGAAAATAAAGCCTGGAAATGCTCAAATTCGGAAACTAATTCCAATTCACCCTAATTGCTAAAGGGTTGAACACTTAAATTCTGTCCAACGAAAAATCAAATTCACTTTTCAATTTCAACAGTATATTTAGCTGTTTGATCATTTATTTTTTGTATGTTCGATTCTGCATTTAATTATAAAATAACATTTTTTACATTTTTCGCCTATTCCCAGTTTCTTATTTTTTGATTTGGTATTCTCTTATGTTTTTGGTTGTTTGATTCCATTCTTTACAAAGCTCCTCCGCGATATTAACAGATTTTCGGGTCGTCTTTAAATTGCGTTCAACGATTGCCAACATCGTGCGAACGGTCGAAGCTCTGGGACATTTGGTGGATTTAACTCTTTTTCCACAAAATTCACACGATATTTTTGAAACCATTTATCGTATTTTTCGTTTAACGGGCAGAAGCTAAATCCGGCCTCAATATTATATAGTAGGGGAGCCCAAGCGGGGATTTTGCGCGTTACTCGAGCGCGTCAGAAAATCATATGGGGAGAAGCCTTGCACCCTGTAATGTACCCTTCCATATATGAGCTCTTAATATAGTGGGATGCGTTGAGGGCAGCCCGTCAGATTAGTAAAAAAAAATTGATCCTCAGAAAAACTCGAGCGCGTCAGATTAAGACAAGGTAAGTTAAGTACATCTAGAAAAGACTATATTTCAATAATCTGACAATTTGAGCGTGACATAAGGAAATGGGCGAGTCACAAAGTTGTAAAAAAAAACCTGACCTCGAAATACTCGAGCGCGATTAAATTCTTTTTTAATTTGAAGGAAATCCGATCAGGATTACGAAAAACATATAATCTGACGGTTTTCATGGGGCGATGTAACTAAAACCATTTATAAATGATGAAGCGTATAGATGCTGAGAACTGTGTATTCCCCACTCCGCGCCTCTCTTCCCTCTCACTCTTTCTCTATTATGATGATATCTCAGCTGATCACAATGACTTGTTCGTTTTTGTAGATGTACGACGCTTTGGTTTATTTGCTGTGTTTTTAAAATGGGATGGGATTACAACCCAGCTTTTTACAGGCGAGGCAAAAAATGTCTTTACAGAGTTTAATGGAATCTGAAACTTTTCAAAACGCATTTGCAAATTTGGGGTCTGAAGCTTTTGATATTGAAGAGTTATCTTTCATCATGGAATCTTTCATCTGCCATTTGTCCGAATTAAAAAATTGCTAATGTCGGCAGTGCTAGGATGGAAATATTTAATAAAACATACAAAGTATTTGATACATCTCAGCCCTTCTCATTAAATGTGCGTAATTAGGACGCCTGTAATTTGCCACCTTGCCGATCAGAGCTACAGCAACATTTATAGCGAACAAAATACATCGCATGCTTGAGGAGAAATGTGCCTAAGCGTATTGTTATAGATAGATATATATATATATATATATATATATATATATATATATATATAAATATGTATATATAAACATATATATATAAATATATATATATATATATATATATATATATATATATATATATATAATATATATATATATATTTTTATATATATATATATATATATTTATATATATATATATATATATATATATATATATATATATATATATATATATATATATATGTACATATTGTTTTTATTTCATCCAGCAATATAAAGAAGAAACAAATTTTTTTTTTTTAATTGTCAGATTAACAATATCCCTCCATATAATTGTCAGATTATCATTAAGGACAACTAAGACATCAAGTTGAACCCTCTGTATAAAAATCTGACGCGCTTGAGTATTTCAAGGTAACATTTTTTTTTTACATTTTCAAAAATCAGTCATGACTTTTGGTCACGTCCAAATCGTCAGTCATTTAAATAGGACACTTTTTTGAGTTCACTTAACATTCCCTCTGAATATCTGACACGCTCGAATAACTTTTTTTGTTTTTGTTGTTTTACATCTTTTTACGGCCATCCCCCACTAGTTAATCGTCAGATTAATATCTATCGGTTATCAGAAAGACAAAGCGCGTATACACTATGAATGTCTGACGTGCTCGGGTATTTCCATGTGACTGTTTTTTTTTACGTTTTTGAAAATTTTTACACGCTCTCCCCCTCACTAAAATGGAAAACTTGACATAAGCTTTTTTTCACTTTAGAACCTAATCTTCACCATCCAATAGGTCCCCATGACGCTTTAGTAACTGCAAATTTAGCATCTCGGGCTCCCCTACTATAGGTACGTTATGCTTTTTTACAAACGGTAGTCAACATTTCTGAAGCCATTTCTTGATGTAGATTTCCCAGCTACCAGTTGTGAAGAATGGGCCATGGGGTGCTCTTTTTACCGCATTCGCAAATGGCATGACAAACAAGTACGTTTGTGTTACGCCTAGAGTCCGACCGAAACTGGTTTTCCGGCCGAAACCGAAACCGAAACCGAATATTCGGCCGTGGCTTTAGTTTCGGCCGAAACCGAAACCGAAACTCACGTGGTCAAGTATAAAATTCCTTAAAACTTAAAATACTGAAATTTGGTGCATTTTACTCATTATTCTGCATTAATTAGGACATGAAATGGAAACACAGTATATTTATTTTGTTGTAATCATTTATTTATTATAATATAAAAAAATATTAATAATATTTTTATTATTTTTTCAAATTAAGTTCTCATAGCAAAATGTTTATCAGTTATCAATAATCAAATCACTAATTGTTACTGTTTCATTACATACTAAGTATTGGTATTTTGAAATCTTATTAATTAATACTTTGGTTTGTATTTCTACTTAGAAGAATCATCAATCTCTTTTAGGTACCTCTTATATAAAAATAATAATTACTAAATAATATTACTATTAGACTCTTAGTTCCAGTCTCAACAAAGATAATCAAATCACACATTTAGAATTAACAAAGATACCTAGATCACAATTAGTAGGACAGTCATACTTACATTTTGAATTAAGTAACGCACTACTAAACTACAGTAAACATTTAAGTTGAAAACAGTTATAAAATCAAAAAAAAAAAACTTCTAAATATCTTATATTTAGGGTTACTTTTTTGGTTTTTCGTATTATTAATATTCATAATTAAAAAGTCTTATATTCTACGCCAAGAAAAGCAGTTTGTCTACGTTTTCGCCACGTAAATTATTGCGACGATCCGAGTATATTTGGCCAGCAGCACTGAACAGTTGCTCACTCGGGACACTGGTAGGTGGAGCTGAAAGGTATTTTAAAACTGCACTTCTTAATATAGGATATGGACTGCTGTTCCAATAACTGTATATGTCAGCATTGCGTTTTAATAATGGCTCCGACAGGTAAGACTGAATCTTTTCTTTCAAAAAGTGTTTTATGTCTTCAGATTCTGTGGTCTCTGTTTGACTAGACGTTATATCGTGCACATCCCAAAGACTCTCTTTTTCTTGCTGTATGTGGTGAGCTTGCGAGACGCATGTAGTGGAAGCCGAAGAAACATTGGCGTTATCAGTGCTGCGGGATGATTGTATGCTGACTTCAGACTCAGTCAAGAAAGATATTAGCTCTGTAACAGCAATGTCCACTTCATTGGAATTAAGGTATTTAGACTTGAACCTTGGGTCCAATATTGTAGCTACCATCAACGAAGGGAGTTTTTTCAATGACGAAAATCTGATGTTCATGGACTCGTATAGTGAATTTTTCATGTTGATCATCATATCGTTGTCTCTTTCACAGCGAACTTGCAATTTCCGGTTTAATAACGATATCAAAGGTATGACAATCGAAATGCATGCATTATCAAATGATAACTCAAGAGTGGCTTCATAAAAAAATGTCAACACGGATGTGAGGTTCTTTACAATGACCCATTCATTAGATTGAAGAGAATCAACCTTACCATGTTCAACACAGTATAAGTTAACTGCATTTTTTTGTTCCAAAAGTCTTTGCAGCATCAAATACGTGCTGTTCCATCTCACATCAATGTCTTGCACCAAGGCATGTTCTGGCAATCCGCATTGTTTTTGACATTCCGTCAATTTCCTGGTTGCTGGCTCACTGTGATGGAAATGGCCGACGATTTTTCTACATTTCTGTAAGAGGTCTTTTATTTCGTCTTGTGAAAATAGCGCTTGTTTTATGACAAGCTGAAGCGTATGTGCGACACATCCTATAGATTCATATTGATCACGCATTGCGCGAATCATGTTAGCGGCATTGTCACGTAGGACTAGAAAAATCTTGTCTTGTAAACCCCATTCGTTTACCATATCTGTAAATTTTTGTTCGATATATTGACTGGTATGGTTTTGTTCTAGCACACATGCACCTAAAATCACTTTGAGACGTTTATCATTTATGATGAAATGAGCTGTGAAACTGAGAAGTGAACATGTTTTACATGCGTTGGTCCAAATGTCGGTAGTAGCACTCGCCCACTTACTCTGTGCCAATAAATCCTGTACTTTTAATCTAATTCTTTCATATGTTTTGGGCATAAGTGACGTTCTAAAATATTTTTCAGATTTCAACCGATATTTGCGAACTCCTTGAGGATCAGATAAATTAAGTCGGCGGAATGCTTCACCTTCCACCAAAGTATAAGGCAGCATGTCCACGATTATGAGATCCATTATAGTTTTGTCAATCCTTTTTGTAATTTCATGATCATCAGGCCACAGTACAACTTTAGGTTTAGAGGTCAAACTTGGAATGGTTGTCTGAACAAGAGTCGACTGATCTGAGCTCGATTGTTGCAATGATATGCTTAAGTCTGTTCGCTTCAATTTTGCTTCACTTTTGAAATCGTTTAATTCTGATAAACGTTTTAGTACTTGCCTGTATTCCTTGTCATGAAATTTTGATAAATGCAGCTTCAGTCCGTGTAATGTTTGTTTTTTTGGTTCGTGGCTTCCTAACGAATAGGACTTGCTACATATCTTGCAAACAGCTTTTGATGTATCACTGATACTTTTTTCGAAGTACTGCCAAATCGGATTTTTTTCTCTTTGCGACATTTTAGTCTGGAACAATTAAAAATAAAAATAAAACTGTAATAATAACCCTAATACAGCAAAACTACATCAATAGGTCATCGGAATGAAAAATAAATCTTGAAATAAGTTTACCTATACAACGTAATTTAACAAATTAAACACTTCGCATTTTTCATTTACAATCTCTGTTTTACATGCGACTTGATTTGTTAATAATAACAAAACAAAGTTACTGACTCAATATTTAACTATATAAATCATTCAAGTACAGAAACGAAACAAAAACTTACATGTAATCAGTTCCATCAAAACATAACCTCTAAAGAATGTTTGCGTCGGGCGATAACGCACTGACTAAGTTGTGTTGCTACAGAGCTATCCGAACGGCGCACGACAACTTCCGAAATTAGTTTCGGTTTCGGCAAAAGTTTCGGCCAATTTTGGCCGAAACCGAAACTGCCGCCGAAACTTGATTTTTGGCCGAAACTCGGCCGAAACCGAAACCGAAACCGAACTTTCGGTCGGACATTAGTTACGCCAAACTTTTCGGACTGAATTTATCTTTCTTCTTCTCTCCTAGCTGCAAGTTGATAAACTGAGAGCCCGGCAGGGTTTTGAAGTCGAATTTCAAATACGTTTCATCGTCCAAAACAAGGCATAAATTGCTCTTCAGTTTTTGTTTTGTTAAATTTTTTCGCTCTGAATAAATTTCCTCAATTGTTCTGCACTTCTTTTTGACACTTTTCGTTTTTTTGTATGTTTTCACGCGTTTCCATTTTGCACTGCCGATTGCGATATTTACACTGTTTTACCAGTCTTTGCCGACGGTATTACCAGTTGATGCCGACCGATTCGCATGAATTGCTTGCAACACATTTTCCCTCCAATTCCTTGTTACCGGATCCACTAGGACGTTCACTTCTCTCTTTGCCTTTAATGAAATCTGTCATTTAATTTTTTTCATTTGCCCGTTTTACCGTTCTTTCCTGTACTTTTACATTTTCGCAATTGATTTCACTGTTTTCTTCATATTCTCCGTGAAAACTTTCAAAATAATACTCCATGTATTTTCGTTCTCATTCACTTTTACCGTATTAAAGTTTAAATTTTTTAAGAACACGCCGATGCAACAGGCAAATAGTTATGTTTAGATTTAAACAAATTTCAATCACATGGGCTTTGTCAAAATACCTTGCAAGCGAAAAAACATTGGACAGTATTTTATTGTTCAAGCCTTATTTAGCAGGTTTATAGTGTTGATTGCAATCGGGAATCCTAGAAAACTGTTAAGAACAACAGGAACAGTTTATTTAAAATTGTCTTATTCTCCAATCATTAAACCAAGAACAGTGAAGGCTTTTTTGAGTTCAAATGCAAACAAACAACTTCAAAGCCTTAAAAAACCAAGAAATCGCCAACAAAGTTGCGTGTTTTCAATAGCAAACAAACACTTACTCTTCTGAAAATTGCATTCTGGACATACTTAATTTTTTCAAAATTCCTCTGTCACTTATAACACTTGAGTATCAACATAAGATGACTGCCCCTTATACCTTAAAGCTCAGTAAATTAATAGGTGTCACCTCCTGCGACATAATATCTTACAATCATCTTAAAAACCACTTAAATCATGCTAAATTTCACCTCAACGCCAAACCGTCCTCTCAGTGTTTGGTCACTTAAAGTAATCGTATGTTTTTTGGTCGTTTTTTTTTTAATGCTGCGATGTCTTGTCGCATTAATCGGTCAAGATTACGCGCACACTCTAATTTATGGGCGGTTGATTAATTTAAGGGCCAAGCCGACAAAGAAACTCTGTAGTGAAGTTGCTTCGCTCGCTTCGGCCGCCGAATTGTCTGAATAAATCAGAAAACCGAAAATGTGAAACGTGCCTTCGAAAAATACAAATCATCCTTGAAATTAAATATGCCACACATAATCGAAAATTTAGTAAATTCTTTGAGATGCAATCTTAAATTCCAGTAGCTCAAGCGATTATTTTGGGTAGTGTTTTGATGATACTTATCAAAATGGAGCTTTGATAGTGCTTTTGTTTAGCACAGCTACGTCTTGGAATTGTCAACAAGAGCCTCTGAACGACGAAAAATTTATGAAAATCACATATGTATTTCATTTTGGATTTATCTGATTTGAATTTATATTTTTTGCAAACAATTTAGGTTCCAGCTACGAAAAAAATTCAAACTTAAATTAATTTGATGTAAACACCTCAATGTGTTCATTTGTACTATGAACTACTCAGTCAACTTTCTTATTTCTAAGTTGTTGTTGTTATTTATTGGATTTTCAAAACACACTTTCACATGTAAGTAGACGAATAATTCAAGTATTTTCGCTTTTTAATTATAGGTTTTACTAGCGACATTTAATTCGGTGAAAGTTCAATTTTGAATAATTATTATTTTTACATTACTTGTGCATGAAAACATTTCAAATTCAGCAAAATATCTCTTCATCGTGTTAAAAGCAAAGTATCACCTTGATTTCAGCAGACAGTATGCTGTAAATTGTAGTTCAATCGCATCAGATACTTCAATATCTCTAGATATATCCGACCGACACTGAATTAAGGTTGAGGATTACTCATTAGCTGCTTTTCAAGTCAAAGTTAGTTCTGCGTAATTGCAATGCGTTTATGTTCTAGCTTTCTTCTATGCCAGTCAGACGAGTCGAAGTCGTTCAGGTTCACTATTTATATTCGCTTTTTTAATGCGAAAGTTTTACTTTTAATGCGAAGTTAGTGATGAATTGTGTCGTTGTCGAAAGTTCGCAATTTGAGTTTTACTCGTATGTTCATGCTTGTAATTTTAGCGACGTGCTAATATTTTTTTGAATATGATGTTAATTTTGTCGACAATAATATCTATTGATTAGTTATTCTTGGGAACATTGAAAAACAATGCAAAAGTCTGTACAATTAGCGCATGTGAATTGTTAAATGTATTTTGCAAGTGTGTCCTTATTCAACTTCGGGAGGGGATACCCCAAAATCTTCGACACAGACGGCTCGAAGTCAGATGTTAGGTATGTTCCCGTACTTTCAGTAACTGAATTTTACTGAATTTTCCTGAATCATGTGGTGGGGAATTTCATGAAAAGTACGGCAACGCTCTCATTGTATTTCCTGAAAATTGACAACCGAAAGTGTCAGTTTTCGGTTTTTGGGAGAACAATAGTGATTATAAAGTCATCCTTAGCGGTAATAAATTATCGCCACAAAAATATTCGACCTTCATAGCAACATTACGCAAAAAATATGTTGCTTGCCGCGCACATTTGAAAATATTTACTCCGTTTGACACCTCAGTATTTTTCAGTAACTCAGACCCTACTGAAATTTACTGAAAGAGGGGAAATTTTCAGTTTTTAGTAAAACGGAGTACGGGAACAGCTTCATTGCAATTAATCGCGATTAATCGCAATTAATCGTAGTACGGGAACAGACCTGTTATATGTGGACCTGATGTATCTGCATTCATCAAATATTATTTCGTTATTAATTGGAGGCGAATACTTGCTTGCTTCGAAAATTGCTCAAGAGGGCCGGGCACGATTCAACTCTCGCGCCAGAATAATAAAGTGCATCTGCTCTGAGTACTGTGGGACTGAATGAAATTCAATCGAAATTTAAGTGCGAAGCAAGTGTCGGCGCTTGCACTACAGTGCCCCGAACCCGACTTGGGTGTGCCGACCGCATCTACACATGCCATTTTTCAGAACCTGGGTAGTATTCATTTATTTAATCTCAAATCCATTTACAGGCAAAAAGCCCCATTACAAATAGGATAGCTTAAAATTCGAAATAGAAGATAATGTAAATTCAAATGTTATGGATGCGTAAAAGATATAAAATATAAAAAGTATATAAAAGTTAACATACATACGTGCAAATAGTACTTCAAAAATAACAGGGATATAGTATGTCACTCGAACAGCCATTCTTTAATCAACGATGCTACAGAAGAAGTTATATAGTCAGGGCGGATTTTGAACAGAAATCATTCAGCTAGGCAAACTCTGCGCTTTGCAAGAAGAGGGAGATTAAGGAGCGATAAGCATTCATCGTAAGGTATATAAGGAAGATTTTATTTAAACAGTAAAGCGCAAGTGAACCTCCGCTAAGCTGATTCAACATCATCTGAAAGGTATGTGAAACGGAGAGATCAAACTTGACTGAAGTATTCGAGTTTGGAGCGAACTAGGGCAAAAAATATTTCAATTTGTTTGGAAATGCTAAAAGTAGCAGGAAAGTATAGGAAAGCCCGCAATCAGTGAGGCAGTTTTGATAATGGTACAAACATTAATATCGAATTTCAGTTTACGATGGATGATGACTCCAAGATCAGCAAGATGTTCCACAGAGACAAGCATGGTTTCACAAATTAAATGAGAAAAGACATAAGTCTGGGACTTGAGAGAAAAGGACATAGCAAAACCTTTGGAAACATTTAGTGAAGAGTTAGGCCCGCCACACACGGAGCCATCCAAAAGAAACCGATTAGTAACGCAAATTACTAACCAGTATACAATGAGTCAATTTCAATGTGACTGAATTGGACACCACACACTACGCTACTAATTAGTAATGAGGGTAAAACTCAACTATGGCTGTATAGGGTGATTCATTATGAGGTTTGGTTTTTAATCTCAAATAAAAGGCATAAACTTGAATTTTATATTAAAAATTTTATTGTGAGTCGAAAGAACAATCTATGACATTTGCTTTTTAAAGATTATTTCATTTAAATGTTGACCGCGACGACGCCGTAAATGGTCCATCCTGAGGGTCCAATTTTAGACGACGCGTTCCAGCATAGCGACCGGTATCTCGCGAATGACACGAGCAATGTTGGCTTCCAATGTGTCAATTGAAGCTGGCTTATCCCCAAAGACCAGAGACTTCGTGTAACTCCAAAGAAAATAATCTAAAGGTGTGATATCGAACGATCTAGGTGGCCAATTTACTCGTCCAAAACGTGAAGTCAGGTTCTCACCAAAATGATTTCTCAATAAGTCCATTGTTTCTCTCGCTTTATGCGAACGATCGCCGTCTTATTGAAACCAAAGTTCACCGATACCACGGGCATCAATTTCAGGTAGCAAAAAACCGTTATCATGATAGCGGTCGCCATTGACGGTTACGTTCTGACCGGACTCATTTTGAAAGAAATATGGACCGATTCCCACACCAAACTGTGCATTTCTGTGGCTGTAGGGGTAGCTGTTGAGGCTCTTCATGTTTGTCATCAGCCCGAATACGGCAATTCTGCCTATTGATGTATCCATCGAGCCAAAAATGCGCCTCATCACTGAACAAAATTTCGCGATAAAACAGCGGATTTTCATTGAGCTGAATAAAATAAACTGGTAAATGATTGCCGTCATAAACCAGTGTCGTATATTTTGAGTAGCTGCGTGTGTAGGGCCTTACACCAAGCAATAAGAGAATTCAAATCTTCCTGAAGAAGCAGATGATCCGCCAAACTTTCGATTGCCCGAAATATTTTGAAGTCATCAGCGTAGAGTAGGAACGATGACGATATACCATTGGGAAGATCGTTAATAAAAGTCGTGTTTTTTTGCTCCCTCTATCTATAACAAAACAATGCAGACGCATTAGGAACAACAACAACTCCCCTTTCCATAACAGGAGTTGTTGTTGTTTCCAATGCGTCTCCATTGTTCTGTTATTGATAAGAGGAGCAAAAAAACGCGCCTAAAGAGGGTGAATAAGAGGGATCCTAATATGCATCTTTAGGGTACATTAGAAGAGAAAAGGCTCACAGGTACCATAGTGATTGAACTTGAGTAGCAGTGGCTGAAGATTGAAGGAGTCAAATGCTTTAGCGAAATCTAGATGTATAACATCAACCTGGCAGCTCCGATCTAAAGCTGAGGCCACTGCTTGTGGAAATTCAATGAGATATGTATATGTGTCATGTTGCTGGGATACGAAAGGATAGATAAGAGAATCATATATTTTGTTGAACACAAAATGCTCAATGATTTTGCAAAAGAACGGAAGTATGGAAAAAGGGCGATAATTTGAGGCGACGTTGTATTCAGCAGATTTGAAAATAGAAAAAATGTTTGCCAGTTTCCAGGAAAAACGAAATTTGCCGGCGCAATCTCTAATAATACATAAATTTGACAGAAGAAGAATCTACATAAAGAAGATGTTCCACAATAAAAGTTAGGAAGGCCATTATGGCCGGGAGAATCAGACAGCCATCAGGGAGACAGGTATAGCAGAGGAGGATTTTGAAATACGAAAAAATGACCAAACGTTTTTAGGATCATTCGAAATTATATGGTGTTCATACTACACTCTCAATCAGGCGATTTCGATCAGCTGATCGCTTTAGAGCAAAATCGACCTAAATCTACCTGATTACCCATACATTTTTCTCGGCGTCTGACAGTTGAAAGCTGATTTAGAAGTTATCAAGTACAAATCAGGTACTATTGTGAATTTTTCCCGGCTGAATTGTTCTCAGAGAGTGCTGAATTCCATCCGTGAGAGGCACAGTAGATTTGAATGAAATGTCATTCGAATTTCGTTCTAAAATAGCAAAAATTGAACAAAAAAGGAAAATGTGAGTTGAACAAAGTGAAAAGAAAATGTTCTTGCATGTTCCTGCATCATTTTCAACAATTTCACGCAAAAAAAAAATGTACACATAAATTCGAATGACATTTCTCTCTCTAAATATCCACATTCGAAACAGTGAGATAGCAGAAATGGAGTAGACATGCCCATAAGATTTACATTGAAGGGGATGGTAGTAATTTTTTGTCTACTCATTGTCAAATCGGGTCAAATCCAAGTAGTTCCCCTCCAATTTGACAATGAGAGCGAAATGGCGTAAAGGCAGCTTTAACATGCTTTGTGTGCGAGAGGATTGAAGGGGCTAATGGTGGAAAGTTCTACCGTCCGTGTCCAGGGGCTGATTCGAAATCACTTCGGATAGTGTGAACGCTTACCTGATTAACTTGACAGCTCCTAAATCTACCTGATTTAGAAGTGTAGTGTGAACACCATATTAGAGAAGATTCAATGTGCAAAAAATAGTTGAGCATGGCATTAGTAGCAGCGCGTGGATAAGAGAATTCGGCGTAGTCTTGATCTGAATGCGTACTTAAAAATTTCACACGGTCATCATTTTTAATATTAAGAGCGTATTTAACGGTGAATTCGTAATAAATTCAAGAAGAAGAGGAAAAAAATGCTCAGCTGTAATAGCGACATCAAGTCCTCGGAGCAAGCTAAACCAAATAATTGAGTTGACATCGAGAGCTAAAATGTCAAAATTGTCTTTTGGTATAAAAATTAAAAAGCGTTTTATTGGAATATTTTGCGCGATAAGACAGATTAACGACTACAAAGGTAGTCGAAACGAGTCTACAAAGAGAGGCGGATATTGGGGGGTCAAGGTTAGTATAAAGCGATCAGGAGAGAGATAACAAAAACGAGAAAGGTTCAATGTTCGAAAGGATGACGTCAAGGATATTATTATTTACATAAGAGATAGAGTTAAACTGAGAAAGTGAACAAAAAGAAAGAGCAATAGAAATATTATTGTAAGAAGTAATACGGAACATTAACGTCTTCACAGATGATGACAGACGAAGGAGGAAAGTTTATATCTAGGTAGGAAGTTAGCTCGGCAAAAAGTGATCGTACATAGAAAGAGTTGTAAGGAATATATATTGAGGCTACAAATCATGAGGATTTAATAGACAGGGACACACAAACTGCTACACATTCAACAGGGAGACTGGGAACAAAATCAGCTCAGATTTTACCATCAAGGAAACTAAGCACTCCGATAAGTACCCCGCCGTCATCGGATTTCATAGTTGATAAGCGGGTACGGTTACAGCGGTAGACATTGTGAAAATTTTTATAACATTCGATTGCCCTCAAAACTTGTAAGGTGAACCAGTGAGGATGTGAAAACTCACAACTGTTAAAGGTAAATATATAGATAGATATAAGGGCCTTGAGGTAGAAATAACATTTGGAAGTTGCAGAATCAATATTTAGCCCGCGGAAGAATGAAAACCAGTTGGTTTTTCAAATTTCGATTCCATTCCTGGGTAATAAGTCTTGCGGAAATAGTTCCGAGGCGAAACTGAGATTATTTGCCTTGAAGAGTATGCCAGCGGGACATAAAGACAGGGACGAAAGTTGCGAGGGTTTACGAAAACATAGTGATGGAGCACGGAGAGTACAGATATATCAGGAGAGGAATTATCAAAGAGATCGAGAAGGGAAACGAAGGAGGAAAGCACTATGGAAAGCTGATTATTAGAGCTTATGCAATTGGAAACTGGGCCGCAGTATACGAACTGCATATTGATATCACGACAAATTATTAGTGGGTCGAACGGAAAAAAAAATTGTGAAGGTAAGACGATAGTTCGACGAACAGATTTGGATAAACCACTCAAGAACAGCTTCAAAAACATATTTAGAGAGGACTATTAGGGGAAGGTTGTTATAATCTTCCTATCCTGTCGGAATAGTTGAAGGCTGCTATGAAAATGCGACATGATGCCTGGTTTACACGAACGAACGTTTCGTCGAGGAACTTGTGAAATTATTTCCCTCCATATCTTCGTATGTAAAAAAAACAGCCGAAAATAAACAAGGGTACCATTTACACACTCGGCTCGCTAACATTTGCCATGTGTGTAATCGCGGCATCAGAAATAGAACAATTATGATCTTCTCGAAGCTCGTGCTGCATAGGAAAAACTTCATTGCTTGTATTACCGTCTGAAAGTCAAGTTTCCGTGAGGTATATAATGTTATCTAGGGCAAGGGAAGAGTTAAAAAGTTATAGATTTGAGCATCGATCTCAAGCCTCGCTCGAATGGTAATAAAAAGAAATTTTACGATGTTTAGAGTGTAGGTTGGAACACGTGCTTTCGTTGAAAATTCGGACAAGGTCTTCTGGTGAATGCTTTGACATGTATACTAGGAGACAAAAAGTTTGTCATCCACTAATTCCTTGTTATCAGCAGTGGTGGTAATTTTGTGCAGTTTTGTGAAGTTGAGGAGGGCCGGTGTAAATCCAAGTTTGTGTATGGTATTATTCTTAACAGCAACAGTATTCGTCCCATATATAAGCCTTCCAAACAATGGCTCCTTTGGCCTGAGTTCTTACAGGTGCCAATGCGCCTCTCCCCCAACCCACCCACACATAACACACACACACAAGCCTACCCACAAAGGTTTGTAGAGGCGGAATATCCCCAATTAAATTGAAATAAAATACAGCCTTACCCCCTCTATTATTGATCCTGAATTTCGATAAGAAATTTGGGAAACTATGTTAGGCTGGTCGTATGAATACAATGCTACCGTCCTAAGCATTAATACCCTATATAAATTTTAGTAACTTGCGAGATATTCAATGATTTTTGTTTTGATTTGTGCTGGAGATAGATGGAGAGTGTTTTTATTCAATATTGACTTTAACATACTTCCACAAAAGATAGGTTTTTTATATTTTGTAGAATGATGTAATAGAGTATGTAGTTTTCGAGTCCGGTGTTAGCTCAAAAACGAAAAAAATGCAGATAAAGCGTTTATGGGTCAGAGTGCTTAGAGATGGCAGGCGCCTTTCTTCCAACCTCACGCTCGAAAAATACTGTAGCGATAACATACTTTTTTGAAAATATTTACAAATATGGGTGCAAATTATTCAAAAAATATTTTGAGTGCTGTTGTTAGGCTTTTTTAAAAAAAATCCTCCTAGCTCTTGAGCAGACAATGTAAATTTATTGTGACAAAAATATGTCAGAAATGTTTTTTATACACACACACATGCAAATACAACACATATCCACAAATTGCTTTATTCGTATTTCACATTCACTATGTAAAGCCATAAAAACGTACAGTTTTCCCAAAATAATTTTCGCATTATAATTTACCGTCTATCAAAACAAAAACCATGTTCCCCATACCAAATGCTAACAGAACGCAAGTGAAATTATGCATGATGAACTCATGCAAACCGCTCATTCGATGTTGTCAGCTGGTATCTTTCAATTGTGTCAGGCTATGCTGTTTCCTTTCAGCAGACTGTTTCGATAGTCCGAAAAAATCTATTGAATAAACAATCAACTTCCCAATAATGATGATCACCAGAGCCAGTAGCAGTCATTGACCTGATATTTTGAGAATTTTTTTTCCAATCTGTCTATTAGCTGGTGCCATGAAACGGTCTGCTGTATAAAAACGATATTAGAGGCACAATCAAAATCCAGTCATGAATAATAATCATAGCCAATTGGATTCCACATACGTCTATCTATGCAGATCTCGCTTACTATCTGAGAACTCCATCACTACCACCACCAGCAGCAAGCTGTCCATCCTCAGTCATATATGGTCAGTAGGCACATTGGAAATTATAGTCAGAATATAATTTTTTGTGGTTTAATTTTTTTTTTTTCATTTTGATCAGAAGACCTATTATATTATTTGTTGCTTTATCGTATGGTCTATTCGTCAAGTTTTATTCGAATCGAGTTTATCGACAATTACGGATGGCTTTGCGTGAGATTACAATCGGCAGCGACTGAAAAATTAATATTATCATAATTTTGAGGTTTAGCCGCCAGTGGGTATTTAACATGCAACCAGGCTCAAATGTGTTATGAGATGAACGAAAATCACGACAATCACCCAATTGACCATGGTTTATCTGAAGGTTTTGTGGTTCGGGGCTACCACGGAAATTACCTATGGGCCCATATGCGGTTTGATTGAAATTTCGATTTTTAACAACTTTCCAGTGATTAACTAAAGTGTTGAGATCATTTTTTTTAATGGTCAGTGAAGATTTGCAAAAACAACGTCTAGTTATAAACGTAAAAGAGAAAGGAAAAAGGTATACTATTTTCCCATATGCGAGAAAATCATATGATATGACGTAAAATAGCCAACCCTTCATCATGTACCGGTTCTACCCTTTCATCATATGTAACTTTGGCAGTAACTGGTAAAATTTTTGTGTCGAGAGAGCTATTTTGATTTATTTTTCATTTATAGAATTTCAATGCTTTTTAAAACAGCTGTCAGTATTGCTGAATTTTTCGAAAATTTTCATAAAATCTGCTTTCAAACAGTTGGTTTTCATAGATTGACAAGTCGATGAGCACAGTATAAACTCCATCTTATATTCAATTTATCACAAAGCAAAATGAATATGCGTTCAATCCCCAACTCATTTCTTGATCGGAACATAATTTCACACAATAATGATTGAAAGAGGGTATAAAATTCAGGATATAATCGGTTTATTGATTTAATTTGCATTGACTTTAACACAGCCCTCAAAATTTGTCTTAAAGTATGTTGGAATCCATCTATGAAACATACATCAGGCATTTTCCGAAATCCACTATTTTTGCTACATCTTTAATGTGTATCTTCTTCGACAAAAACTTCCCTGGCACAAGAGTGCGCATCAACCCACGAATCATTGAGTTATATGGGCCTGCGTAAGCTTTTGGTTCATATTGATCCCAAAAAAATCATCCTTTCTACACAAACGGTATTGTTTTGTTATTTTCAACTTCCATCGAAAATTTTATATATGAACGTCCCTGGCTTAACTATTTAAAAGCTTGTGTCAAAATATATTTTCCTCATTTGCCAGAATATAATGTATCTCATTAATAACTGGGAAGGCGAACCTTCTTCACGAAGTTCCTTTCCGCTCTGTCCATAAATATCTCACTCATTAGTAATGATAAAGGATTTTCCGGTGTCATCTTTAGTAGCTTCGAAGGTTTGAAGGTTCCCTCTGATTCTTACGTTTCAAGTAGTCACTAACTTCTTTTCTCTACTCCTATTTTTCTAAAAAACAATCCGCAAAGAGTATCAGTGCTTGTTTTATCGGCACAGTCGCAAATAAAGTCTTACATTAAACGATAAAACAAGCTAATTTTCCTATGTTTGGCTTTTTCCGAATCGTTCTATCACGTCCTTTCCATTCCTAACCAACTTTGTAACCTAATCGTGCTTAAAGCTCTACATTTGTCCATAATCCATTTCGCGATTTTCCCTGTTTGTTGCAGTAATCATTTTCGTTTTTCGGCTTCTAGCGTGTTTGAACTATAGCTCAAATTTAGCAATAATGACACACCGAGCTTCGAGTTAATCTTGCTTTGAATAAATACGTAAGCTATATCAGAGGTAAAGTGAGTCGTGGAACTTACTCGTATCAATACTCATATCCAGTCATTGTGAATAAAGTCTCTATCAACTGCAACCGCTAGATCCGACAAGGATTGTCGTTCAATTATTTTAATTTTACTTATTCCTTGGCAATGCTTGGTTTGGGACCCACAGTTAATAGACCTCTCCAATAGTCTCTTTGCATTCTGCCTCCGCAAGACATTTGGCACCGGCTAGTCTCCTATGTCATAGGTGTTTTGGAGAGGCCGATCAAAGATCTAATTGTATCACGCTATCTAAAAACACAGTCCAAAAAACTCTACCAACTCTTTCAAATACATTTTTTTTCTTAAACTTTAATATAAATTAGATTTTTTGAATTCCGAAATGTTTGTTATTGTTGTAATCTGTAAACACTCGTAAAGTTCTTTAACTGATTATACAATTTTGAACAATTAAATAATATGGCCACTTTAACACATCTAAATGTTTTTAACAGCTCCTCAACACTAAGTAACTCGGACCGTTGATTTTGTCACCTTTGCAAATGATCTACTGGTGAAGGTGTCAGATATTCATGTCAATTGTTTAGAAAATGAGAAGGACAATGACTGCATTTTAACCAAAGTCCCATTCAATATCTACCTACTGAAAGTTAAAAAAATCAGTGATCAGATATTACTGGTATACACCCACAATAGTCACCCAAATTCGAGCTTTATATAACAACTGAATTCGCCGTAATTAATCAAGATTATTCAATTGATGGTCATAAAGAAAAATACTTCCGAGTAGTTTTTTCTAACCTCTAAAAATGTAAAAAGAAAAGTTTTAAGTACAGGAAAATCACATCATCACAGCTTATATTTAGGTTAGGTTAGGTTGGTGAAGAGGACTGCCGGGAACGCAGCCAGCATTAGGCCACCTGCCACCAGTTTGGGCCCATTTGCACCCTCATAGACAACCACACGCATTCATACTTACAGCCATGGCACTGGCGGGATTCGAACCCGCAGCACGCCGCCTTTCGGCCTGACGCCTTAGCCAGCAGAGCTACCGGGCCTTCTACAGCTTATATTTAGTCCATATGATTTTTATGAAAGTATTCTCTTTCTAATACAGACAGATAAATCAATGGATATCTATTTGCATTTCCTTTCTTCTTCATTTTGCTCTCTTTCACTTTCTCAGTTTACTCTCCTTTCTTTACATTTTCCTTCTCTTTTCGTTCCTCTCTCATCTTCAATTTTTTACTCTTTCTTCTTCGTTCTTCTCTCTTTTTCGGTCTCCTCTCTTCTTCGCTTTCTTCTCTTCTTTGCTCTCCTCTCTTCTTCGTTCTCTTCTCTTTTTCGTTTTCTTCTCTTTTTCGTTCTCCACTTCTTTCTTCATCTATTGTTTCACCCCTCTTCTTAGCTGTTCTGTCGTTTCCTCTTTTCTTGCATTTCCTCTGTTTTTCTGTAGCCATAGTGCTTTTGTTTCACTTTTCTTTCTTTTGTTTTCCTTTTTTTCTGTTATTCGTATTCTGGCTCCCTTCTTCTTCTGTGCCCTCGTTTTGTATCGGTGATTTTTCTGTAACTTAATTTTTTCGTGACCACGTATTCCTTTCTGTTCATTTATTCTTTTTTTTCCTCTCCCATGCTTTTCTTTGTCAGTTAATTCTCTTTTTCTTTGCTGTCACTTTTTTTGTGTGGCTGTTCCTTTTTTTGTCTGGTTGTTCATTTTTTTGTGTGGCAGTTCCGTTTTAGTCTGGCTATTCCGTTTTTGTCTTTTTGTTGTTTGTTTTTCTGACTGTTCTTTCTTTGTCGGGCTAATCCTTCTTGGTCGAACTATTCCTTCTTTGTCGGGCTGTTCCTTTTTTGTCTGGCTGTTCCTTTTTTGTCTGGCGGTTCCTTATTTGTCTGACTGTCTCTATTTGCCTTGCTATTTCTTTTAGGCTTGCTCCTCCTTTTTCCCTACTTTGACCTTTTACCATTTTGTTTCATTTCTCCTTGCTTCTCTGTCCTGTATTTTTTGTTTTTGTTTTAACTTTAAGATTTTAAACTAACTTTTTTCACTAACGTTTGCATCTTTTCTTATTATGATATTCTCATTTTTCTTTTCTTTCTTCGTTTCTTCTTTCCCTACCCTTATTTTCTGGCACTTTTTTTCGTAGCTCCTTTTTCATTGCATCTTAATCCTCGCTTCTTTCTTCTTGCTCTTACTTCCTTGCTTCTTTCTATTATTCCTTTTCATTCACTCATTTTTTTGCTACGTCTCCCTGGTTATGTATTTGTTCTTCCTTTCTCTTTTGTCTTTATTTTTATTAAATAAATGCTTCCCCAATTTGGATGCAATTTCTTATTCTAAAATTCTATGACACTTATGAGTATATGTAGGTTTGAAATACTGATGAGTTCGTCAGTTGTTGCTCTACCGTATTATCTGCTAAAGTCGACCAAGATTAGTTTTGACATATTCACTTTGCATATTTTTCTCAAACTATCTGAATTCGAAATATCTCGAAAAAGTACGTCCATTATTCCAAAAATTCTATAAATGTATCTCCAAGATATTATAATAGTTGTTACTTACACACATACTGCACGGTCTATCAAAAAAAAAAAAAAAAGAGAAGTTCGTTGACCACTAACATACATGCATTCATATGTCTCCCGACCAATAAAGCCCCAACATTCAAAGCGTTCGTTCAAATCTGGGACATTCAGTCAAAATTTTTGAAATAATCTCACATCACTGTCAACATTATTTCAAGCCATACACTCATCGATTCAACCAAATCAGCAATTTGCCATCTCGCAGCTGCAAACCAGGCCACTTGAAAAGCGTGCTCAAGTTTTGGCGCCCGAGCAACACCTGCATCATTTTCATGCGAGTACCACATAATTACACACTCTAGTCGCTAGGAACATTACTAGTCTCTTCCCCATTCATTTGGTTGGAATTTATGAAATCGTGTCATGTTCACTTGCATACCACTAAAGCATACATGACAATTAAATCTTCCCCGGTTGAGAACACCACGTAGATAGCATAACGCCCGGCTTTGAAAAAAAAAATAGTATGCATGTCGTGTTCTTAGCTCTTTGTTTCACTAGGCTCCCAAAA
Organism: Nemotelus pantherinus; assembly: GCA_963978885.1. Classification (NCBI taxonomy): domain Eukaryota; kingdom Metazoa; phylum Arthropoda; class Insecta; order Diptera; family Stratiomyidae; genus Nemotelus; species Nemotelus pantherinus. The sequence goes on along the minus strand of OZ022264.1, from coordinate 66,542,584 downwards.
CTCAGCACGCCTCTTTTGCCAACTATTTGTCATACGAACCGTAATCGAAGCAACATCTACTCGACATGATTCAATAATGGGCCTTCGCCACCTATCACAAACTGTTGACTCACTTTTTTTTATTCGCTTGACGATCTTAAGATATTCTCTTCTGCAGTAGCCAAAAATACGTGAACGAATTTTCGAATTTTCGTTGTCTTATTTTTACAGTTACGAATCATTGGTGGAATGTATCACGGCCTTAGTAAAGATGCATGATGTCAATCCCACATATTATTGGTGTTTGTCATTTGAGAGTAATTAGTGCGGGTGCATAATCTCTTCAATGCAAGGGATCGGAAGTGTACGAGCCCATTTCAGGAGTGCAATGATTTGTTTGATGTGCAATCGAAAGTGTAGGAATGTGTGAGACAGCTGGCATGTCGCTGTCCTACCGAAACAAATATTTGCAAAAATTTTTCAATAAGCGTGTTTCAGTTTTGGGATCCGAAATATTTTAGGATTGCTGGTGACAGTTTTGTCACAGTAGTATGAAGATACAAACTTATAATATGGAATTTTTGCATTCATAAGGCTAACTTTTAACTATAATGTCAATTGCAGAATGAAAGTCAAAAACTCAGGCCCATTGATAATTAATCGTATGGCTCTGTTATGTGGTAACTAACTGCGTTTTTCAGATATGGTCCAATATTGCTGCTTCAAACGCATGTATTTTTGAATTGAGTTCCTTCACAATAGTGTTTATTCAAATAGCGAATTACCCTTTAGTGTGATTTTTGAGAACTGTCTTTTTATTTAGATAAATAGTATACTATAATAGTACACTTAGGCACTCTTCGTGTTGCTTTATTGGCTGCCAACCAATCTACTTATCTCAGAGCAAGCTAATCTTGCTGCTGTGAGACTAAATTGTATCTCGGCATGGAGTAGAACAGAATTCGGCCATGCAAGGATTTTAGCCGAGGAAGTTCCCGCTCCAGCGGGTTTTGACTACATCGCTCCCCAATGCCTACTAGATTTTGAGCTCACAACTCGCATTCCTGGTACTCGCTAAAAAATCATTGTTCTACCCTTAATATATTTTGCAGCTAATATATTTATAGTAAAACCATATTATATTGACAATATTATATTGACCTAGCAATAACATTATATTGCCTGCACATAGCATTCTTAAAATTTTATATACGAGGTCTGGCTATTAAATAACGAGACTGGTTTCGAAAAAGGGCTTTATTATAAAAATAATTCTTCATTCGAATGCTCCCCTTCAATAAACTCCCCTTTCCTCGCCACACACCTTTCCATACGTTTTTTCCATTGATCGAAGCAGTGCTGGAAGTCTTCTTTGGTGAGGGCCTTTAGGAGCTCTGCCGTTTTTTGCTTTACCGCTTCCATCGACTCAAATCGGGTCCCTTTCAAAGCAGATTTTATATTCGGTATCAAAAAAAGTCGCACGGTGCCAGATCTTGCGAGTACGGTGCGTGTTCGAACACTGGAGTGTGCTTACCGGCCAAACACTGCTTCACAGATAGCGCGTTATGGGCAAGTGCGTTGTCCTGGTGCAAAATCCACGAGTTGTTCTTCCACAACTCGGGCCGTTTCTTACGCACTCGTTCTCGCAGTGTGGCCAACACTGACAAATAGTAAGTCTGGTTGACAGTCTGACTCTCTGGAACTCATTCAGTCATCACGATACCGTTAATGTCGAAAAAAAAACCGATCAACATTGCCTTGAATTTTGATTTGGACATCCTTGCTTTTTTGATTCTGGGCGATTCAGGCGTCTTCCAATGCATCAATTGCCGCTTGGTTTCAACATCGTATTGAAAAATCCACATGTCGTCGCAAGTTATAATGTTTTTCATCAGTCCAGAATCTTTTTTTAACCTTTCAAGGAAATCTGAGCAGACCTGTTGACGTAAGAGCTTTTGGTCAGGAGTCAGGTTTTTTGGCACGAACTTCGCACAGACTTTTGTCATGTGTAAATCTTCGTGTAAAATTTCTCTAACCGTTTCTTTATCGGCATTTACAGCCTCGGCAATCATCCGGATGCTCATTCGATGATCTGGTCTCTTGCAACAACTAATAGCACTCAGTCGGAGTTTTTTTCAATTTAACGAGAAATTTGAGATTGATACGCTGCTTCTGTTTTTCGTCACACATGGTTTACGGCACGAGAAAAAAACAAGTTCGTTTCAAACCGCTACTGCACAAATACAATAATAGTGACGAGAACGTGTTTTGGTACGTGCGTAAACAAGAAATCTAGATACCCAACGCACTACTCGTTTTTTTCCCCACCCCTCTATGGCGCCCTCTAGACGCGCAGTCTCGTTATTTAATAGCCAGACCTCGTATTGACATGCGTGTGGTGAATTTGTCTGTTACAATATTATATTAGTAAGCCAATATTAAATAGTAAAATGGCAATAAGTTATATTAGCATTTTACAATACTATTGGTATACCAATAATTAATATTAACACGCCATATGCTATATTAGCTGCATTAGCATGTCGATATGATTTTTTCATAGTCCCAAGAGGTCCCCCATCTAAGTACTAACCGCGACCAACACTGCTTAACTTCGATGATCGGACAAGATTAAGTTATTCGGACAGTGTGCTATTGCCGTATTTAATATTAACATCCTAACTAACAATACTAACAATGTACTTTGTTGTATGACCAACAATTTCACCACCCTTGGTAAATACATTTATATTGGTATAGTAATATATTTACGTTAAGATGTTAAAACATTTATATTTACAGATGTTCTTGACATCAAAAGTTAACAGCTTAATATATAATGTTAAACTGCAAATATAAAATTGTAACTTCCTAACATAAAATATTGAGCTGTTAAAATTATGTATTAGTGACAATGCTGTTACTATAACTATTTTAAGATGTTAATATATTGATTTCGTGTAGGGATGAATGACGTGGTGGTGTCACCCTCGAAAGTGGGATTATCCATGTGTACACTGACGGCTCAAAGTTAAACAATAGAGTCGGAAGTGGTGTATGCTCAGATGAGCTGAATCTCAAGCTTTCCCTCCGTCTACCAGACCATTACAGTGTTTTTCAGGCGGAGGTTTCGGCTATTTTGCAGGCAATCGACTGGCTTCTGTGTAATCGAATATTCGGCGTCAGTATTGGTATTTTCACAGATAGCCAAACGGCTATTAAATCCCTTGCTGGTCCTTGTACAGTGTCCATGATTGTTGCTGAAGCCGTGCATCCCTCAGGGAGATGTCGAGACATTCGGTTGTTCAATTGATTTGGGTACCTGGACATAGGGGTTTTCAGGGCAACTGTGAGGCCGATGAGCTAGCAAGGCTTAGAACCTTGTTACCGGAGGTTTCTTGCTCCCTCTCAATAGTTATACCAATGACATCGGTCAAATTGGCCATCAGGCAAAAATATCTCTTGTTACCGGAGGTTTCTTGCTCCCTCTCAATAGTTATACCAATGACATCGGTCAAATTGGCCATCAGGCAAAAATATCTCGAGGACGCTAGGGAGTCCTGGGCAAATGAATCATCCTGTGCAATAGCAAGCAGTCCGGGGTATCCATGGACGCGCATCGCACCAGGCAGCTTTTAGGCTTAGCTCGAAGCGCTCTACGTTACACTGTGGGCGTTCTGACGGGCCACTGCCTCATAGGACGGCATGCACAACGATTGGGAGTGCAGTTTAATTATTTCTGAGGATGAGGAGGAGTCCGTCCTCCACTTCATGTGCCAGTGCCCCGCTTTGGCAAGGAGAAGGTTGGCGGCAATTGGTGCATTCTTACTCTCAAACCTGACCGAACTCTCCATGGTCAATTTAAAGGGGATAGCGCGGTTTGTAAAGGGAAGTAGATGGTTTCCTGAGTTCAGTGAGTATGAGAAAGTCACAAATTATTGTGGCATCACAACGGTTCTCTCTTGTGCCTATGGGTGTCGGTCGCAGACTTCTGTGGATTGGCAGCCACTTCAACTTACCTACCTACCATACTAGCTTCTACTAGGTACATAGTCGACACATGTATTTTTTTTTTTTTTTGTTTTGCATTGGAAACCAAACCAGACTAGTTCATTGCACTTCGTAGTTAATAACCAATGATAAATTGAGATAATACCAAAAGGTAACTTCGCTCATGTCAACTGTTAGTTTAGTATACTTTTGATGAGACCTTAACAAAGTGTTCTTGAGAACTATCATGCAAATATGCACTAGGTGCCGCATATTTAACCTAGTGAATTAAATTATCAGTACTTAAATATATTAATTTAGACACTAATCTATAACGCTAAACTATATATTTCAATTTCTTGACAGTTATCGATATTTCGAGAGTATTCTGCTCATCTCTTCAGTATCTTTTAGTCTCTAGTCTTCGCTATAGTATTTTAGTCTAACGTAAACTAACACTCTTATTTCTAACTAAGGAACGTGAGCCTCCCCGAAGATATACTACATAAAACGTAAGCAGATGAGTGAGATGCTGAGAAAATGCCAGCAAATCATCTGTAGAATGTTATAGGCTGTCAAAGTGCAAAAAAATAATATTTCTAAGCGCGTAAACGATAGTATCATCGAACTAGAGGAAACATTTGAGATGATTTCTGCAAGTCGGAAAAATTGGAAAAAATTGGGATGCGGACGTGACTGGATCATCAGGTAACTCAACAAGAAACATCTATACTGTAGCCCGGTGCTACTAATCACCGGTTAAATAAAAGGACCGCATACTTGAGCCCCGAGGTGATATAGGATACCAGGGGAAAAAGGGAACTTCTGAAACTGATCGTAGCATGTAGAAGAATAAGCATGATGCAGAATAAGAGAAAGAATAGGAAAACTATGGAAGCATATGCTGCAAAGAAAGAGACCCGAAAAGAAATAAATGTTCCACATTAGAGCAGCACTGAAAAACGAAAAGTAAAACTTAGCATGGAAAAAACTGGTCACCGTAGTCCTCAAAGCAACTCCAGGTGAAACCTTTGTTAAAGTTTTGTGATGTATTCATAATGTTTAGATATGAAGCTAGACCCCATGTTTCAACATCATCAAGTATGGTCGATTCAGGGTGAGGATGACATGCGTCTGAGTGAGAAGGTAGTGGTATGTTGCTACAGATGTACGGGCTACGACCACACTAGAAACAACTGCAAAGTCCCGGACTAGTTGCTGCTGGAGGTGTGGTCAGGTAGATCATCGGGCAGCAAGCTACTCTGCAATGTAGGGGCGATATAGATAGCGTTTAACACGTCATGGGGTTGAGTGCGTGTATGATCTTCAAAGACGCACTCTCTGCAAAAAAAAAGAATCGTCAGACTAAATGGGCATTCTTCGAGAGAATTCGCTGATAGCCTTGTCGCGAACACAAGGAACACACTCTTCTTGGAACACAGTGTTCATATGAGATTAATAACTGAGCTTTATAGAAGGTGGGATCCATCCACATGGTTGTCAAATGCAACTAGGTATGCCGCAATTGGAATCGCTGACATACAAAAAACACGTATCGGCAATCACGGCCCGCTATAATCGCGTTTAAATTTGCTGATGTTGAATACGCGTTCAACACAAACGTACCGAAGTAATGGCATCGGCGCGTCCATCTTGATGTCGCTATGGCGTCGAAGACCCTGGTAGTTTCTGTGAGCGGTTCGATGGTGATCACATCGAGTGATCTGGCTGTCAGACAGCGCAGCTCTCAAAAGAGTCATCCCACTGTTGACGCCACCTCAGCAGCGGTTGAGGCGGTAGCTAGAACAACGAAGCCAAGTCCCCTGAAAATGCCTTGATTTCAACTAAGTGAACGTTCTTATGGACGCACATTTCCCGGGTAATTATTCCCCTATAGGGACAGTGCACCAAACGGAACTAAATTACGGTAGAGAGCCACCTTTCGGAATATCAAACTCTCAGCTGAGGTGGGCTATTAACTCCTTTGAGCCGTTTAAATCCCCGGGCCCTGATGGCGTGCTTGCGGCTGACGTTCAGCAGTCCATAGAAGTATCGCTACCATGGCTCAGGGAGATTTATAACGCTTGCCTACGCTTCTCGTATGTTCCCACCAGCTGGCGGGAAACTAGAGTTGTGTTTATTCCGAAAGCAGGAAAAGTCTCTCATATTAAGCCAAAGGACTATCGTCCAATAAGTCTTAACTCAGTCCTGCTTAAGATTTTGGAAAGGATCATTGATTATCATATTAAACGATCAATCGATCCTATGTTGATCTCGCAGTCACAGCACGCCTATACCAAAGGCAAGTCTGTGGAGACTGCTCTTCACGTCCTTATTGACCAAGTTGAGAAATCTCTTGCTCTAAAGGAATATACGCTTGCTGTCTTCCTGGACATCGAGGGGGCCTTCAACAACGTTAATTCTAACGCAATTGTTGAGGCTCTCTCGGTGATGCATGTGGATGAACGGCTGATTGCTTTTATTGTGCAGCTCCTCAAAAGTAGAGTTGTAATCTCTACGCTGGGTAATGCCAGCGTAAGACGAGGAGTCAGCACGGGCACACCTCAGGGTGGAGTTCTCTCTCCCCTGTTGTGGAACATAACGGTGAATACTCTTCTAAGGAAGCTGGACCGTGCCGGCTGCAAAGTGATTGCTTATGCAGACGACATAGCTGTTTCAGTGTCGGGAAAGTATTTATCTACGCTATCGGAGAGGTTAAATCACTCTCTTGACATAATTTCGCGTTGGAGTCGTGAGTGCGGCTTAAATGTGAATCCTAATAAAACGGAACTAGTGCTGTTTACAAGGAGGTACAAAATTCCTGATTTTGAGTTACCCAAATTGAATGGGGTCTTCATTAACTTGAGCCAGAAGGTCAAATACTTAGGGCTGATCCTTGACTCGAAGTTACTATGGACGTACAATGTGGCAGAAAGAGCTCGGAAGGCTTTCAACGCACTTTACTGCTGCAAAAGGGCCATAGGGGCGAGTTGGGGATTGCAGCCTCGTACTGTTGATTGGCTTTACACTGCTGTGGTGGAACCAATTCTTTTGTTTGGGGTGGCGTTCTGGTGGCAGGCTGCTCTTAAGGCTACCTGCAAACAGCAGCTTGAAAAAGTGCGGAGAATGGCTGCACTACTGGTAACTGGAGCGCTCCGCTCCACCCCTACTAAGGCACTGTTTGTGCTGCTACATTGGCTGCCAACCAACCTACTGATCTCACAGCAAGCTAATCTTGCAGCTGTGAGACTAAATTGTATCTCAGCATGGAATAGGACAGAGTTCGGTCATGCGAGGATCTTGGCCGAGGGAGTACCCGCACCAGCGGTTGTTGACTACATCGCCCCACAATGCATACTGGATTTGGAGTTTACAACTCGCATTCCATGCAGGGAGGAATGGTGTGATGGTATCACCCTTGATAATGGGCTTATCCATGTGTACACTGACGGCTCAAAGCTAAACAATAGAGTTGGGAGTGGTGTATACTCAGATGAGCTGAATCTCAAGCTGTCCCTCCGTCTACCAGACCACTGTAGTGTCTTTCAGGCGGAGGTAGTGGCTATTTATCAGGCAGTCGAATTGCTTCTGTGTAATCGAATATTCGGGGTCAATATTGGTATTTTCACAGATAGCCAAGCGGCTATTATGTCCCTTGCTGGTCCTTGTACAATGTCCAAGATTGTTGCTGAATGCCGTGCATCTCTTAGGGAGATGTCGAGACATTCGGTTGTTCAATTGATTTGGGTACCTGGACATAGGGGTTTTCAGGGCAACTGTGAGGCCGATGAGCTAGCAAGGCTTGGAACTTTGCTACCCGAGGTCTCTTGCTCCTTTTCAATAGGTATACCGATGACATCGGTCAAACTGGCCATAAGGCAAAAATATCTTGAGGACGCTAAGAAGTCCTGGGCAGATGAATCTTCCTGTGTGATAACAAGGCAGTCCTGGGTATCCATGGATGCGCATCGCACCAGGCAGCTTTTAGGCTTAACTCGAAGCGCCCTTCGTTGCACTGTGGGCGTTCTAACGGGCCACTGCCTGATAGGACGGCATGCACAACGTTTGGGCGTAGAGTTTAATGACTTCTGTCGGAGCTGTGGCTCTGAGGATGAGGAGGAAACCGTCCTTCACCTCATGTGCCAGTGTCCGGCTTTGGCAAGGAGAAGACTGGCGGCACTTGGTGCACCCTTTCTCTCAAACCTGACGGAACTGTCCCTGGTAGAGCTAAAGGGGATAGTCCGGTTTATCAAAGGAAGCAAATGGTTTCCTGACTTTAGTGAGTAGAAGAGAGTCACTAAAATATTGTGGTATCACAACGGGCCTCTCCTGTGCCTATGTGTGCTGGTCGTCAGGCCTCTGAAGATCGGCAGCCACGTTAACCTAACCTAACCTAACTAAGTGAACATCCATCTTTTGGGCCTTCGAGCATGGCTTCTGTATTCCTAACGATGCGGCACAATCTTAGAGGCCGATGGCATCTATAAGACGCCAACCTAAAATTTCTGAGAACGCAATCATTCCAGGAGCACCGCAGGGGGTCAATCCGCAGATCTGACCTGTGCAGCATAGTTTATAATTGGCTGCTGCGCCTGGAAATGCCCTGGGTCATCAGGGCAAATGATGACCCAATGATAGTGATAGATTAAAATTGGGAAATTTTTTGGCCTATTTAGTCCTCGATTTGAAGCTACAAAAACTGTCATTTAGAGCATATAAAGATATAAAGTACGACTTCTATTATATTAGCTTGAACAAAAACTACCCTTTCAATTAATTTATAGAAAACTCAATGCAAAACTCAATGCAAAATATAGAAAACTCAATGCAAAACACCCTACGAAAAAAACTCAAAATTTTTGTTGAAATAGAACAGAACAAATGTGTTGTTTTTGGTTTTTTTACTAAAAAATATCAATTATTATAAGTAAAGTAATCCCACGACAACCCTCGTACGAGTCTAGGGGTTGAAGCTGATAGAGAGCTTCATTACAATTTTTTCAATCAATGTAAATACGAGTGTGGAGTGATTGGTTCCACGACTAACTTTACTCCTGATTTAAATCAGGTACCTAATCAGAGCTAGGTGAACTCAAAGTTTTGTGCGCGGACCCTCGCCCGAACGTGGATTCGAACCAGGGACCCCACACCTAAGACCCAATAGGCTACTCAAGCCTCATCAATTATTATATCATTATATAAAATACCAATTACAATTCTTTATGCCTGAAAATTTGACTAATGGATAATTTTTCTAATTTTACAGCCCCGTCAAGAAACTTGAAAATCAGTGAGGCTGCATCCAGATCAACATCTTTAAATTAGGTATGCCAATTTAAAAATATATAATAGATTGTTCCTCTCACGGGTGTTCGCTTACATGATTATCATAGCAATCATTCAATTTCTTCTTAATCTTAGTACTGTCTTCGATTTGAGCTTTGAAATTTAGCTTGAAAATAAGCAAAAGTTATACTCAGTTCATAGCGTGAAAAATTGCTTGGAAGCTGCTTTCGCTTTGAAAATGCAGATGGCATTGAGACATGTCTCCAATAATTTCACGCCAATTTAGTACGTAAAGCTCATTCTTTCGAGCTAAAAAGTGACATATGGTGTTTGAATTTGAAAATTGATTTGTGAAAATGCCTTTTCAATAAGAAAATCGATCGAAAATTGAAATTCTTGACATTGTATCTGTCAGAAATGAGCAGTGTCTCTGCTTTTCTCCATCGCCAAAATTTTCGCTCGAAAGAATGACCAGATAATGGAGACATGTCAAAATTTAGCTTCACTATTAACTCAGTACCAGCCTTTAACTTATAAACTAAATTTCACTAATGAAAGCGAGCATTTTCATTCTCAAGTATGAAACTCTAAACACAATTAATTAGTTAACTACGATGAGTAAACTAATAACCACGGCATTGTGTTTGAACAATCTTGATTATATCTATGTATCAACATATACGTATAATCCAACTCTGGACACCATAAAAACGATATCAAGACAAAACCAAAAAAATGTTTCCTCATAAAAAAATTACTCAAACCACTATTATGAAATCAATCTTAATCCCTTTTTTGCCGGTAGAGCCCACAAATCCAAATAGCGCACAGTTTAGGACTACAGAGTGAATCACTTTCATTGCGAAAGTGCGTTTAATCTGCATGAGATACGACCAAATGCTATCTATGAATGAATTTACATAACTCAATCAATCTACTTCTGGTGCGAAATGAATGCATGATGCGAGTTGAAAGTCTTCTTACTTCGTTAAATTTAGCCTATGTCAAGAGTTTAAAAAAAATTGAAAGCTTATCGCAATTCAAACCACAAACCAAACTAAACCAAATCCTCTAGTCGTAACTGATCATCATGATGCTCGTAGGCGTTTAAGATGTTTGTTGATCTTTTTTTTTTGCATATTATGTTTTTGTGTTTATGTTGTTCATTGATCACGTTCAGATTGTTGACAATGTTACTTAATGTTATTCGAGTGTTATCGTCGGTTTAATTCCGTCCGGACTGATTGCTAATACGATTTCGAGCAACTTCGGGGTTTTTTTTTAGTGTAGTAACAACGTGTTTTTCGGTACAAGTGCAGTTTCAATATTTTCGATTCGAGTGAAATCGGATTTGTTTGAGCGAGATAATTACGTTGAGATGAGATGCTCAAAAAAAAGATAAAATGATGCAACGAAAGATTTTTTCAACGTTTCCAATGAGATAATGTCGGGCTTCTGCCGTGACTTCAGTAGGTAGTACTTAAATCTTAATACGAGCTTTTGAGATTGAATGAGTGGATGAATTTCATTAAAGGGAACAATAAATGAACGCACGCAACATGAAGGTGGAAAAAAGATTTCATTGAAAAATGCTTCAATTGGGAAAGAACAATAAATGGATTGAGTTTTCTGATGAGTCATGTTAGTTTCGAATGTATGCCAGCCGTGACAGTTATATGGAAACCAGTTAAGTGAAGCAACGCGAACATCTTGTTATGTTAGTTTATACTAAAAGATGCTTTCAAGATTGTTTTTTGCTAAATCGAATCTTGAAAAACATGAAAATTTCAAAAAGTCATAACAAATAATGGATCTATTTCGGAAAAAAATTTAGAATTTGATTGAAAAACTAAAAAAAAAATGTTCTCTAGGCAATCATCAGCGTACACAAAATAATTCAAATGCATCAGACTTTACCGTTGTAGTGGTAATAATTTATTCATTTTGCCCGAAAAAATCTTCACAAAGTTGGCAAATAAAAAAAAAGCTGCTGCATATAAAACCAACAAGCACAACAAACCAAAACAAACGCAAAGGAATAAATCACATTTTCATAGTTTTTGCAAAAAAAATATCTCCATTGGCTATAAACCAATAAAATATTGCCCAAGATATTAGTACAACTGCTGCTACGTCTGCTCACAAGCTCGACTACATGACAAACCGTTAGAAAATCAACAAATCGTAAACAATTGGTAACATCGTGTGCTTAAGATTAGAAATTTAATTTACACTTTAGTGTTAGATTAGCATCACAGATACAGATGGTCGCTTATTAATTACGACACTATCCGCTATGAGGAATCAAGTAAGCAAGCGATCAGTAACCATGATGCGATGAAATGATGATGATGTTGCTGTTGTGCCTGCTACTGGTGATAGCGATGAGATGTGAGCCAGTCGAGTTAATCTAATGAGAACATCGATTTGAAAGATAATCTCTCGAAAGCATCGATGTATACAAGATAAATATACCGACACATTTATACTCATTTTTTTGGATATTGCCAGCGAGAATTATGTAACGGGATAATGTGATGACTGGTTTGGATAAATATACAAATATAACTTGTATCGAAAGCAATCTGCATAGAAATGAAAATTATGATTATTCGATTTTTGGAATGCCCCACAAAATGAATTATTTTTTTGTTCATTTCGACCTAATCAATAAGTAGACAGTATAAACTAAAAATAGAAGTCAATAGATTATAGATTAAATGTAAATAGTTGGTTGACTTGAAATATATCTTCAACGACATCTTTTATAGATAATTTATGTATTTATGCTCACATAAAGATTAATTTGATTTGAAATGATTGTACATTATAACTTGATATTGAATCTTGATATAAAATACCTTTGATAATTTGTGTGGAATCTGTGTCGATCCATGCTGTCTGTAACTTTTTTTCCTAATATAGATGGCCAAAAAAGTCTCAAATCTCGTCAAAATCGCGAAGCGACTGATAAACGTAGAAATGCACTTCTCCATTGCTACAGCAAAATTATTGCTAAAGTTGGATGGGTGGCAAACACGATTGCAGTTCTTTCCAACTCTTGGGCCCGTCGCAAGATGAGACGCGTGTGGTGCGTGCGAATTTTTGTAAAATGAATGATCAACTAGGATACCGCAAATTGATGGCGTGGCGTGAGACGTACATATCTGTGGACGAGTCACAGTTTCTCGCGCCACACGCGTCTTATCCTGCGGCTCGCTTAAGGGGGTATTCTGGTCTAGAAATTTGATCAAATCGATTTTTTTTTGTTTGCATATTTACAAAGTTTAGACCTTTAAGAATAAGCTTTTAAAAGGATTTTCTGAAATTCGAATTATTTTTGGAGTTACAGCTATTTTTGTGACACGCCAACTAACTGCTCGAAACGAGACTCCAAGTTTTAAACGCGTTTTTCTCGGAACTACTTTTCCCGATACCGTTGACATGATATCTCTAGTTGCAATAAACCGATTTACGTGAAATTTTGCACAAACCCTCTTAACACTATTGGTTATTTTCTGACGTAGGGATTTTTCAAATTTTTTTTTCTACTATTTATTAAAAATCCCCAAAGTTGAAAAAATGAGGCAAAAAAGCGACTTTTTTTTACATGGACGCCATTTTGTGAAAAAAAAAGTTTTTTCAAATCGCCTACGTCAGACGAATTTCACATTCTTTTTATTACAGAATTCACCTAAAATGTATGTTTCGGACCACCAGGCAGGTTGGAATCATGTCAACCATGAGTCAAGTTTTTTTTTGAGCCTTCACTTCGCCGGCCTTTCTCTACATCAATTTTAATTTTTTTTTATTTTTTGAATACATTTTTGTATTTTCAAAATGTTAATAAAAGACTGGTAAACAAATGTATCCCAAAAATGTTTATGGTTTTTTTTTCATTGCGTCCGTAAAATCACCTCAAAATCAAGCCTCTAGACCAAAATACTGCCTTAAGCGAGAGAAGTACCTTTTCTTGAGTTCTCGCGCAAGTAGATCTATTGGCATGTGATGGTAATGTTGTGTTGACTCCAAACGACAACTGCACGCCACTAAAATATAATAAATTTTTTATTAATAACAAATGAGAATGAGATTTCGATACGTGTGAGTCCAAAATACAGATTAGTTTGTGTACTATTGCTAAGACGTCTGAGCTCCGTGACGGCTGGCTCAGAGAGATATATTACGTCTTCTTCTTGAGGCAACTTTTCTTTGCTCAACATCTCGGCACTTGGCGCTACTTCGTAAAGGACAAAATTTTGTCCCCTCGGTTGAAGAAATTAAACGGTCCGTCAAAAGACTGCTGCAATGGTTGCTTTTAACTATCGCGCCTGACAAAAACTTGATCCGATGTTGCGAAGTTCTTGAAAATGAGCTTGGTTCTCTGACTGTGGCGTGATCCTTTACCTGACCTGACATCGTCAAAAAATTTGCAAAGCTCGTGGGCAAAAACTGCTGCAGTGTCGCATTCGAAGGCCGATTTTCGACCACCAAAAAAACCGCCGAGTAACCGGAGTGTTTGATCGTACACCCTCTCTGCTACCATTATCTGCAAAACCTCCTGCCGTGCAGAGCGAATGCCAAGTAGAACCGCTGAGATTACCTGGGCGCACTTATTATATTCCTGTGCCATTATCGCTGCTTTCACCTGTCGGTGAAAATGTTCTATCCTGGCATTTGCCGAAAATGGTAAGCCGTCATTCTTTGTGGCGTACGCAACAGGAAACTCAAATGATTAAGCAGAGAGGACTCAAACTGCCTACCCTGGTGTTAGGTGATATTTAGAGGGTGCCAAATCGGGCAATCCAGTTGTTCGCTGGCGAACGATAAAAGCGGTCCATTTTGGTAAAACAATATCTATTTTATAAAACAATATCTATATTATAAAACAATATCTACATAATGACTATGTGGATATGTTCGTGAATCATGAACATGGTGAATTGTGAACACGATGACTCGAAGATTCCCAGCGGTGAAGTTACACAGTCCAGATGAGACAAGCCACGAACTCTATAAAATGTGACTTTTCGCAAATTTCTAGTAACAAAAGAGTCGTAGTTTTAGTGGAGACATCAAAGAAAACCATTGCTGGGAATCGGGGCACCTGCAGTTGCTTAAGTGGAGACTCACGTAAATGCTGTTGAAGCTTAGTATCGTCCAACTGCTCCGCTGCCAAAGTCGAGTAGTTTAGGGCCGATATTACTTCCTCTACATGTGACAATGCTAAACTGACGAGGCGAACACTGTTGGATTTTCTTTTTAAATGAAAAATACCTTCCCTCTACTGCATGTCTAAAATGCTCGACAGCTAGATAGGCAGCGAGTAATTCACGAGTTTACGCCAACTAATTTACTTTCTGCAAGACTGAGCTTTTTGCAGATAAATGCTAGAGACTGCTGAAGTGATGCTACTACCGCGTTACTGGAAGCGTCAGTAAAAAAAGCCAAGGGTGCAAATCTGTCGAGGCGTTGCAATAAAATTTTGAGATATTTTATATATACCTAAACTGGCGTTGAAGTGACTAGAATACCGCCAGTTTGCGTATAGCAAAGCTCCAAACCTTGCCGAAATTCATCCATAAACCTCGAAAAAGTCTGAACTGCTCTGCGTAGTACAAACATCATAAAAAAGAATTCGAATAGACCAAACGGTGTTGTTATCTCGGTCTCACGAATATCTTTCTCTACTATTGGAATCAAATCAAATCGACCGTGGAAAATATGGTTTTGCCATTCAGAAGTTAAGCATAATCCCGAATGTCTTTCAGAAGTTAGCGGTCGGGACAAGTCCTTGGATTTAGCTCGTGGTGATCCCCGCATGGTCTCCATGCATCATCCTCTTTACGAACCATATTTAGGGCCGAGCAATTCCTAGCTGGAGGATCATCTCAAGCTCCTATTTAGCAACTTTCAATTTGTCCGCAGCAACTCTCCGAGGCGTTCTAGAAACTTGACGTTTCCAAATCTGCCGGTCCTGGTGGTATTTCGCCCCTCGTACTAAAGTGCTGCGCCTCCGCCTTAGCTAAACTTCTGCGCAAACTATTTTACCTGTCATATTCGACTGGAATATTTCCTTCCGCATGGAAGCTTGCATACGTTCAGTCCATACCAAAAAAAAGAAGGAGGCCTGTGATCCCTCTAACTATCGACCTATTGCAATCGTTTCGGTTCTGTCTAAGGTATTTGAATCAATTGTGAACTCAAAATTAATGAAATATCTTGAGTTGAATCATCTTATCAAAGACCGCCAGTATGGTTTCCGTTCTGGGCGCTCTACTGGGGAATTACTTACATATCTCACTGAGTGATGGAACCATTGTCTCCATAATTTTGGTCAAGCAATGGTCGTTTCTCTTGATATTTCGAAGGCTTTTGACAGAGTCTGGCACCCTGCCCTATTAGCCAAGCTTCGTGCATTTAGTCTGCACCCCGTCCTCGTCAAGTGGATTGAAAGTTTCCTCGTGGATCGTTCCTTTCAAATTGTTCTGGATGGACTCAAATCCTGTGTCCACACCAGCAATGCCGGGGTTCTGCAAGATACTGTTCTTTCACCAACTCTCTTTCTTTTATTTATAAATGACCTTTTCTTGCCTTGCACCTTGCCTTGCACCACTCACCAGTGGTTAACTAAGACCTCACGAAAGAAAGTACCACACAGCCTAACAAAATTGTCATGTAAAAAGATACAACGCTCTTTATTCAACAGATATTTCAGTTAACTACCTAATCGATGACTAACAATCCAAATACCGTTAACTAAAATAGCTAGTGGCTCTCTAGGGCCCCAAAGATATAAAAAGACACATGCGATTGCACAAGCCGTAGTCCCATCGCTCACTTCTTACGAACTAATTTCTTCCATATATTGAAAAATTCAGATTACTTAACCTTACTTACTGCTAGCGCCTATCTTCTGTGCACGTCGATGTGATCTCTTTTCCAGCCAAAAGGGAAGAAAAAAAACGAGAGCCGCTGGGAAATTCCACGCTTCCCTCAACTTATCGCCGTCGTGTACTTCCAGAGCTCTGCCGCCGCCTGTTTTCCGTATCTTTTTCTCGTTGTCGCTCCTCGTGGCTATTTCACTGCCTTTCTCCAACTCCCGCCTTTATCTCCGCACTGCTTCGCTGCCAGAATCCATCTGCCGCCTCCTGTTCAACCAAAAACTCTCGCCATCTTTTTTTTCGCTCTGCAAGTCTACCACCCTACCGACCTCGTTAACAACTGGCTGTTGTAGATTGTTAGGAACTGACTTACCTGCGCGTGGCGTTAGCGAGTTCGTGTCGCTCTTACCGACCATAGATCCACCAGGTTTGGGTAACTTGAGGTGCCGATCGTACAGTGTGAGCCTGTCAATGGGGCTAAGCGACAGCTGATGCTTCAACTACATGTGGGCCACAGGCTCCGTTGGTCTGGCTTGGGCCAATATGTATTTCGTACATGACAATTGTGGTCAAGGGACGTTACTGGTTTGTAGATCGGTCGATTTTCAGGTTTCATATCGAGACCGAGAAGCTCAGTACGTTGCCAGCAATGGACACCATAAAGTTCGCTGCCTCTCACTAAAATGGAATTAACACATTTGAGGCAGAAAAGATGTTGCCATGAGATTAGTTTGGGTGGTGCATCGGTTTCCTTGACTGGTAAATGGCAACAACTGCATAAAATTAAGTCTTCCAACTATATACCTAAATCCATCGAGCCGTGCCGCTAAATTGATCCGCTGTTAACGCACGTCGAGCAAAATTCCGTCCAAAACAGATTCCAATTTGTTTCGCTTCGATGTAGCTAGTAACAGCAATACCATTCGCACTTGGCCCAACGATTCCATACGATTATTCGTCCTAAGTATGCACGGACGCGGGGTGTTGATTCCTCTATTAGAACTGCCCGAAATTAACACAAATAGAAACCATCGGATCTGTCATTAGATATTGTTCACAAGTGTGCATTATTTGCACGGAATAGTGTTCTCGTTAAAAGGCTTTTATTTCAAGTAATATTTTTATGACTTCACTTCTGGTCCTCTCAACTCCACGCGACAGTTACTATCAAGTTTGATTCATTGTAACTACACTTTCGTTATAGGCGAACGTCCATCAGTATTGTAATGCGATGTTTAGTGGAGATCATCTTGCTGAGGCTGCGGTTGTAGATTTTTCGTAGTGATGAGTCCTACGCTTTATGGTAATGACTATCCTGTTCATATCCGCCAAGTAAACCACACGAGGCAGATATTACAGGCCCCGACGCCCTACGAGTGGTGAGATAATCCCTACCGAAGAAAGTGGTGGATACGCGGTTGTAGCGGCTTTCCCCCGGGAAGACCTTTTTTTTTGTTTAGTTATTGATACATAACTCGTGCTGCTACCACGTAACAGACTTCACATACTCTTTTGACAGAATGGCCGACTTTCTTGGAAATGCTATTTCTGTTAGTAGACATCGCATGTTCGCATCGCTAAACAGGGACCTATTAAACATTATCGCTTGTGGCTCCGCGAACCGTGCTGTGTTTAATGCGTCCAAAACCCAATGCTGCCGTCTTTCGCTTAAGCCTTACCCTGTTCCTACTAGCCACACTATTTCCGTTGATGGTGTAAGTATTTCCAAATCACCTTCGCTGAACCTAATAGGATTTAACATCTCCAGCAAACTAAGCTGGACCGGCCATATTTTTCAAATTACGAAAAATGCCATGAAATGCCTAGGATTCCTGCAGAGAGGCAAGAAATACTTTACATCATCAAACATTGCGCACATCTGCAAGACTCTCGTAAGAACAAAACTTGAGTATAGCTTCCATATATGGGCTGGGGCAGGCCGCACTGCTTTAGCGGAACTAGACAAAGTCCAACTAAAAGCTTTCAAGCTTATTGGCGATGAAACTATTACCTCACGTATTGAATCACTTGAGCAGCGACGTAATGTGGGCTTCCTTTCTCTTCCTTATCGCTATTATTATGGTCTTTGCTCTAATGAAATATCAAGTCTGCTCCCTTGTAGAGCACCTCCTACGCGCAACACCCGAGCCTCCCAGCGCGCTCACTCTCATACCCTTTCGATTAGTGCCAGTCATACTGTCAAATTTCACGATTCTTTCTTATCTAGGTCAATACGATTATGAAACAGTCTACCATCTACTGTTTTCCCCGCCGACTATGAGCCACAATTGTTCAGGCGAATCGTGCATCGCTATCTCCTGCAAACTCAACCCTTCCTTTCTCCCTTTCCTTAAATTTCCTTCCGCCAAGGCTGTGCTTTAGCATAATAGGGCATCCCCTGAGCCTTAGCATCAGCATAGACAAAAAATAAAAAAAAACAAATCGTCTCGGGGTGGTGATAATGTAATAATACAGTTTTGGTGCTCGGAATCCCCGAAAATGCTACCTTTCCGCGAGAAGTAAGATTTTTTGAATGTTAAGTTATTTTAAATAAATCAACTCGAATTCGGATCCAAACCCGAGGCCATATTCTTCGAGAGCCGACAATCTACTCTTTACGCTAACCGAACTTATTGGAAAGTTATTATTATTTTAACTATTTTAATGATAAGTGCCGAGATTATGCTCATAGTAGTTGGGGCTATGTTACATTGAAGTAGAGATTATGTGCATAGCAGAAGGTAATGATTGGAAATCTAACTTTTTCAGCCATATTTCATAGCTCAACGTACTGTGTACATAGCGCATGCTACCCTGAATACGGCCTTGGAAACTATATTTTATAGCTCCAAGATGCTATATGCATTACGTATGGGGCTTTGCTACATTGAAGTTGAGATTGTGTGCATAGCAGAAAGTAATGATTGGGAATTTAACATTTTCAGTGATATTTCATAGCTTAGGGTACTGTGTACATAGCGCATGCTACCGTGAACACTGCTCTGGAAGCTATATTTTATAGCTCCAGGATGCTATGTGCATTAGGTATGCGACTATAAACACTGCGCTATCGAACATAGAACTACGTACTGTGTGAGTTTTATCAGTGCGAGTGGCTCCGGATACAGCCTTACCCGGAGAGTCTTGTCGAAACTTCGTCATCAACGTTTACAATGCTGACGATAAAAATTTTACACAAAAATGAAATTGAATTTTGCAGTATTAAGACATGCTTATTGGCAGAATTTCCAATCACTTCGTTCAAACAGAATCTGAGCTTAAGTCTCCAATGCAGTCGGAAACCGTTATAGCAAAGCAACGAAAGGTATGGAATACAAACGTGAGTCATCTACTAGTCTTCATTGCAAAATACTCGAAGTAATAGCACTGCTAAAGAAATATATCAACTGTATCATTTGGCTGTGACACTTTTTTAGTGAATTTTAACAGTCTTTTGTTAAATTATCATACACATCAACCGGCCCATGCCACTGATCTATTAAAACATCAAATTAACATGTGAGGAATACTTATTTGAACATGTTCGTTTGCATCCAAAAGAAGCTTAACCTATATATTTCACAATTACTGTATCAAATAAATTTAAACTTTGAATATTCCAAACCAAAAAAAAACAATAACTGGATTTAATTTAAATAAAAATGTCAGTTTTTCAAAGAAATTTAATATTTCATCCGTAAAAAACATGTTCGACCTTGATAGCGTTGAACGGTGAAAATATCTCAATTCTCGACAGTCCAGCTTATTCTAAATATCGAAAAACCATTAATTTCAACTTTATTTCTCTTCAGCTTGATAGTTTTGCAGTTCTTTTTAATGAATTTTATCCAGTTCGACTAAAGCTTGGTAACATCGAAGATTTTTATTCGATTTGCATAATCAGTTTTAATTTAAATTTGAAGTACAGGTAGTTCTATATTCACTATTGCTCCCACAATCCACTCCTCTTCCATCTGAAGACAATTATTCATTGATTAGTGTAACCAATCAGGTATGAAATGAGTTTCAGTCTGATCAAGATTACGATTTTGAAAGGAGTTAAAGTGATGAAAAATCGATTTTTATTAATGATAGTCTTCGGTAGAAACTGAGAATGCATTCTTTTTTTTCGGATGGCCATGTTAGCCTTGAGTCTAAGGTGTATGTACCGGAAGAAATCGGTGCTTAAAACCTGAAACGATTGTTGTCGATGTTTTGATTGATTTTATTTGGTCTATTGTTGATTGTAGCATGAAAAAGACTCGAATTCCATGCTAAATATGTCGGTCATGCTATTGGATTTCACCTTGACTTTGATGTCATGAAAGCTCATGGTTAAATTGTATTTGAACGCTGTTTGTTGATTATTTATAAGCGATAGAGTAAAACTAGAGAATGAAGTTTTTTGATCATTTCTCTCGATTCATGGTCAAAAGTGACTTTTTCATCAAATGTTAACAAAATGAAGTTATTAAGTGTGACGCTTAGCAGGCAGGTGAGTTTAAATTGTATTATTTTTTAATTCAAAATATATGGTCTGAGATTCATTCGCACAAAATAACGAACCTAGTCCAGCTTTGTATAAAGTCCGGATTCAAATCCAGATAGACGAATATATCTTAACAGTTCCGAACAGGTTCAATGATTATGCCAAATTATTTATAACATTCATCGTTAATTAATGTCCGAATAATTCATAAATTAATCAAGACAAAAATATAAAACAAAAGCTTTCTAAAATACCAAGGGGGATTTGCTAATTATTTCCGTTCATCATTAGCATTGACTGGATGCGAACGACTTTTATGCAAATGATGGAATGATATTTTTTCAATAAAATACATTTACAAGGTCTGCTGACTGTCGACGACATCATCACCATCATCATTATCAAGTTGATCGAACCGCATTTGAATTGTACCCACTCGGAAACATATCAACATGTCTCAATTTTACGTGCTCATTGAAATCTTTATTCTCAGCGTCGTTCATTTCATCTCCTTGAAATCGAACTCTTTGGTATGCACAAATTAAAATCTCTCGTATGCGCCGACAAAAACATGTAGTTATATTTTCGAATATTTTTGCTGCAAAACTTCAGCCAGATCTCTTTCATTCCGTCCGTATATTGATGTGATGACATGCAGACTATGGAGATAGCTGACTCGCAATTTTAAACAAGATATTACGACGTAGTTTGATTTTTCAAGAGTTTACCTAATCGTTACTGAATAGGTCTGTTCCCGTACTTTCAGTAACTGAATTTTACTGAATTTTCCTGAATTTTCCTGAATCACTTGGTGGGGAATTTCATGAAAAGTGCGGGAACGCTCTCATTGTATTTCCTGAAAATTGACAACCGAAAGTGTTAGTTTTCGGTTTTTGGGAGAACAATAGTGATTATAAAGTCATCCTAAGCGGTAATAAATTATCGCCACAAAAATATTCGACCTTCATAGCAACATTACGCAAAAAATATGTTGCTTACCGCGCACATTTGAAAATATTTACTCCGTTTGACACTTTTCAGTAGCTCAGACCCTACTGAAATTTACTGAAAGAGGGGAAATTTTCAGTTCTCCGTAAAACGGAGTACGGGAACCAGCCCCTGGACACGGATGGCATAACTTTCCACCATTAGCCCCTTCAATCCTCTCGCGCACAAAGCATATTAAAGCTGCCTTTACGCCATTTTGATCTCATTGTCAAATTGGAGGGGAACTACTTGGATTTGACCTGATTTGACAATGAGTAGCTAAAAAATTACTACCATCCCCTTCAATGTAAATCTTATGGGCATGTCCACTCCATTTCTACTACCTCACTGACGGGAACAGCTTCATTGCAATTAATCGCGATTAATCGCAATTAATCGTAGTACGGGAACAGACCTAATGATTCAGTTTCGGGAATAACATAGAACTGCTTTTCAATCGCTGCTCTTGTAATTTTGAACTGAAATTTTCAGGAAACATTGGTGTATATGCAGAATAGTGCCAGGTCTCACAAAAAGTTAATAATCTTTAACCCTTTGGTGCCGGTGGCCATGCTAGTGATATTTTAAATATATCTATTTTTCTGTCAACAAATAACTTTCGCAAAAATAAAGTTTATGAAATCAATTTCGAACGTGTTCGAAATGTGAATATGATAAATTTTTTTGAAGTTTTTAACCTTATGTGGGCGCTAGGTGCCTAAAATAATATTGGGAAAAAGTGAAAATTGTTGAATTGCGATAACGTCTGACCAAATTATCAGATCATTATGAAACTTACAGGACATATGCTGTTACTAAGTTGTAGACTCGTATAGTTTTTTATGAACGTGCTGGCAACCATGCAGCTATGGCAGGCATTGAAAGTGAAAAGCTTCAAACCATCGACTCTCCTAAAAAAAATTCGTTTTTTACAGTGAAAACCAACTCATATAGAAATCTTATGCTTTGTCTATACAACCAAAGCAAAACTTTGGAAATTTCACATCGACAAGAACGGTAACCCTCCTCCAATTTACTTATATTTTAAGCATCAAAAACTTCTGTTCACGAGAACTCACGACCCAATTATCAGATACAAATAAAATTCACAGAATGTATTGATATTGAGTAGGACCAGGTCTGATAGAAGCGATTTGGAAATGCCGGCAACTCTATGCCAGCGGTGCCATCTTGAAAAATTTTAACGAAAAAAAACTGCTTTTTGCCCTATGAATTCTGATTCAGCCATCAGATTTACATGAAATTAACACAGTAGCTGAATCTTATTCTAAGCCCTGTTTGGTTGAAAAATTCGGTTGGTACTGCCAGCTTTGGTGATTTTGTTGTCTTGGGGTTTGACAATTCGCTCGCGAAAATAAAGCTTTTTGCCGTATAACTTCCAGTGCGGTTATGAAAACAAAACAAATTTCATATGATAAATAGATAATAATAGGGTCACCAGCTGTTGTTAGTCTTGTATTTATTTGCAATATCTTTCTTAAGCGATTTTATCGCAAAATTTCCAAACGGTAATGATCTTGTAGTGACAATAAACAACAAATATTAAGTTATCGAAAATTTGAAAACTTTTGCGACTGGTAACACTAAATTTTTTTATACCCTTATAACTTGCAATGCAGTCATCGGATCAAAACGAAATTCTGAAAATAGGTTGATTTCAATGTGAGGCAGGTGTGATGTATTGATTGCTTTGATGCTAGCAAAGGGTTGCCAGTGCGAGGCGTTTTTCGCTATTTTCGTATCAATAAATGCTTACATTAAGTATTCAGATCGCCAACATTTACAATGAAAATAAACTACCAATTGTTTACATTTTCTAAGTTTTAGAAATTTTTTGGTTCCAAAGATCTTTCGTTTTTTGACCCTAAACATCTTTCAATCCCTGTAACTTTCGACGAAATCATTGGATAAAATCGAAATCGATAGAGTTATTTGATTCTAACTTGAGGCAGTTGTGGGAGACTCTCTCGTCCGAACCTGGATTCGAACCAGGGACCCCACACAAAAAAAGCCAGTGCTTTTTACTAATTTTCGAAGAAATTTAGTACTAAACTCGCTTCGCCGAAAATCGTCTTTATATATATATTATATATATATATATATATATATATATATATATATATATATATATATATATATATATACCAGCAAAATTATTAAGGAAGATAATCTCTGGAGTGGCCGATCCGATTGAGCTGAAATTTTCGGGAGATATAGATGTATGTAACAGGTAGGTCCATGACTTGCTAGAATTCAGATATCTTAAACCTTTTGGTGGCGGCGGGCATTTTAGTGAATTTTCAGGTACTGCTATAAAAAAAATCCTTCAAATCATCGAGTCTCCTGAAAAATTTTTGATTTTTGAAAATAGATTCAAATTCTTGATAAGTTTTGACTTTTGTCCACCAAGTCAAAGAAACATTTTCAAAATTCCGCGGTAAACAAGAACGGCAACCCGTGATCAAATTACCTCTATTTTCAGCACTCTAAACTTCTGTTCACGAGAGCTGACGATCGGATCATGCGATCAATATGAAATTTACAGAACATGTTGGTATTAACTAAAACCAGGTCTGATAGAAGTGATTTTGAAATACGGGCAACACTGTGGCAGTGGTACGTACCATTTGGAAAAATCGCTTAGAAAAAAAACTATTTTTGGCCTATAGCTTCCGATTTAGCCACCAGATTTGAACCAAATCCACGCAGTGAATTTAAAGAGATAAATTTCACTCTAAGATAAATTTCATAGAAATTTGGGAATGGGAATTCTTGTCTCCTAAATATTGTAAATCTGCTCAGGAAAATAAAGGGTTTTTCCTTATAACTTCCGATGCAGTAACGAAATCAAAACGAAATTTATGTGATAAGTGGATCTTGTTGCATTTCTAATCCTGTAGGAATTTCGTTAAAAAAATAGTGAAAGGGTTGCCAGCTATGATGAATTTCGTAATTTATTGACATTTCTTTATCGAGCGATGTTGTCATAAAATTTCCAAATGGGAATGATCCTGCGATGACAACTAACAACAAATATTTTCGTTTAAAAATTTAAAAAGTTTGGACGGTGGTAAACCTAAAATTATATTCACTCCTATAACTTACAGCGCAGCCATTCAATCGAAACAAAATTCAAAGAGTGGGTTTAACACAACGTGAAGCAGCTATGGTGCTAGCACATGATTGCCAGCACCAGACAATTTCGTAAATATTGCACTAACAGATGCTTCCATTTTGTATTCATATGCAAAGCATTTACAATAAAATAAGCAACCGATATTTAAATTTTCGGTGTTTTGGAAATTTTTCAGATGGCAGCACCAGACATAGTTTAATCGCTGAAACTTTCGATGATATCTTTGGATAAAAACGAAATTCAAAGGCTAGATTGACTAAGCATGAGCATGTTATGGTAGATTTATTTCTGCTGTGTTGGACAAATGTTGCCAGCACTGAACATTTTCATCATTGCTGTCATAGGAAATGCTGTCAGAAAATGATATTTGTTCCTTTGAGTAAGAAATGGTTGATATGATACTACAAAGAAGTGTATAACGTCTTCACACATTTTTAAATCCCTCAAAGACAACTTCTTCGAAAATTAGTTGTCTAGCGGTTCTGATGCGCTAGACTTTTTTTCGTTTGAACGAGCTTGATTGTTGCTATGAGACAAAAAAGGGGTTTTAAGAAACACACCCTACTATAGAAAAAATGACACAAATATTTGAATAGTTATTGACGGGCATTTTTTCTTTTAGTCTTCGCAAACTTTAACATTCAAGCGGCATGCTTTACGTTAAGGATCAACATTAAATTTGCATACCAAGTGAAGGTATTTATTTCCAATAGATAAATTTAAACTATCTTATTACTAAATTCACCTTTTACTTCAAACGCAAGGATACCTTTTTCTCATTTCATAATAATTCAATCCATATTGCCATATTTACGTCCCAAACATCTGACGTGCAAATTACTGCTTGAACTGAGACACTTGATCGACAAACAGTAACCTTCTTTCTAATTGAGTCTTAATAGCTGCCATAACACGAGGTTAGGCACGCTCGTAGCTGCCTCCAAACGTAAAATGTTTTTAGAGTAGCCGCTATAATAATAGGCTTTTTGAGGTTCGGTCAACTCAGCAACAGTACTGCTAGATCATTCCACACAAACCGATATAAAAAAAAAACCACGAGAAATAAATAATATTATAATATGATATCCAAAAAGAACTATCTGTTGAAAGCGAAAGTATTAGGCTAAATAGATTACGACCTCTGGACTGAACATGACCACATTCGCCCAGCCGTCGGACGCTAAAATGTAGCCAAGAGGTGCATATTGCATGATCGCAGCATAACAGTTTAATGATCATCTAGTTTGATTTCTGGTTGGGAAATAAGTCGGTATAGTGTCATAGTACTATAGGGCGGGGTTATAATACTAGTGGTTACGCGAGATTTTTGACTTATGAAATTACGTTACGAAATTCGCCATTTCAAATTGTAGTAAACCAATTCAAGCAATAACAGAAGAATTTTCTCAATTTGATGTGCAATTGATAAAAATATCAAACTATTACGATTTTTTCCTACTGTCATCGTAAACTAATGTCAGTGGGGAACATCAATTTGAATATGTTCGGTAGAGTTCAATTTTTCAGAGAGAAAAATGTTCGCTACTGCAATTTTGACGAGAACAGATATATCCATAAATCAATTCTCTATACATAATACGTATCATGAAATGTACTCGTAATTCAAATCTCGAATCCATGTGGCAAATTTGCAATTGAAATACCTAACTTAAAACCGTATAATAGCAAATAATCTACTGATCGAATTTAACCCAGCTGAGGACCCAAATCTCAATGTAATACCAGCTTTGATACTAATCCATTCAAATGTTCATTAGTGAATTTTAAATTCCACCATAAAATTTTCAATGGACCAACATCTCACCAAAACCATTCTTGTATTCATACTGCACTTACATCTTTCTTCTGGCGCACAACACTCATAATCACAGCGGATTACACAACGATTATGGACGTTTTTCTAAATAGGCCCAACATACCTGGAGCTGGAAATTGTATCAAAAAAGTAAAAACTTCTCATTATATCGAGGATAAAAAAACAAACTTAGCACGTGGACTGGATCTACTTTTCAGACTTGAGGATTATGAATACGCTTTTAAAAGAGCTGAATTATGAAAATAATATTCGCTGTAATGAAAAGTTTCCTCCGTTCCGGACTTGAATGCCAGCAAGCCATGATGTATAGAATGAAAATAGCCTCTAAAAACTTGAAAACTGTTACCTGTGGCTATGGAGCTGATGTGTAATTCGAGCACTGTACTTTTGTGCTGGGTACTGTTTGTAAACTTGAATGTAATCTTATTCACAGTTCGTAGCGCAATGCGAGGGTAATTACTCACACCTGTGGCGAAGTGCTTTTGCATACTTGCCTTGGCCATTTGAGTTTTCGCTCTGCTCCCTATTGGATGCAAATCAGAACGTGCGGATGATTGTTTGTAAAAACACTTTCCTTACGACTTTGACCCGTGCCTTTTCGATTATGTGAAATTTGAAATGACGAGCCCCCAGGGGAATCATTTGCGGAATTAGATATACGGAGTATGTATTTGTAGAAATTCCACTTGGTTATAATTTTGATTTGTGTTACTATTAGATAATACTAATAAGACCATATCATGCTATTAGCTAGTCAAACCTCCTCGGAAAGTTTCGAAATTTCTTTAATATCACTTTCGTTTTGAAATTTCTTTGTTGTTGATAGTGTCTCCGCTGTAATAATAAGTACAAACGATATACTTCACGCAGCATTGTCATTCAATCTTTGATATTATTCCTACAGCAAATACTCATGTTCTGCGGTTAATGTAAAAGCGACGCAAAATTAAACCTGAAAATACTTTTTGCAACTAGTGCTAAGAGCACTAAACATGTAATGTATCCCAGATGTAACCACATATGCTAAATAATCTAACATTTTCTATACTTCGGTCTGTTTGTAATATTTGTATCAAGTTCTAAAATTATTAAAGGAAGTTTCTGCGAGAAGTCTTATGCGTAGTAAAAAAATTCGTCTCGATTAATTCCATTCGCCAATAGCTATTAATATCTCTAAAAACATTGAGTGCTGCCACTCTCGCTGAGGAATATGTACTGATACATTTTAGTTCCATGATGCAAGTTCGATCTTCAATATCTAACTGAAATTCAACATATTTTAAAAAAAAAAACTACCAATAATTTTTATTGATTCAGGTTTTTAGTTAAAAAAAATCAAATGCACTCTATATGACTTATCAACTGCAAATTAACTCATTCCAGCACGTAAGCTCGTTTTGACATTTGATGGCGTCTAGTAATCTTTGAACTATCTGGTTTCCCGTAGAAAATGAAATACATTCTCTAAAAGCAAGCAACCTCAGCACACCAAAGAGGCGAATGTCTCAAGTCAGGCCGATTCTCATCAAGGAAGGTGAAAGAATATTTCCTCTTCCAAACTTCAGCGCTAGTATTCATCACTAAATTGCATGCCCAACTGCTTACCATGCATAAACAATTGTTATCTAGTAAAAAAGGTACCATTACGAATCTATAAAAGCCTGTGCGTAGCACAGAGTGATTTTTCAATGAAGGCTAAGGTTTTCCTGGGCAATGTTGAAGCTCCATGTTGATAATCACTTTTCACATCACACACCACTGGTGGGCACGTTTCCGGCCTTCATGATGCAGAATGAATAGGCGAAGTTGTGACTATTGAAGAAACTAATATAGACTATCGACAATTTCAGTCCCCAGGTCCGGATGAAATTCTGCATGCCATGCTCCAGAAGACAGCAATGCATATACCAATTTGTAAAGTTTGTGTAATATTGAATCATGCACCTGTAGTCTCGATGGCCGATAAAGTAGTATTTGTACCTAAAGCAGGCTGCATCAACTGTGCGTATCCGATACACTTCAGGCCAAATAGCGCGACTTCCTTGCGCCTCACAGTATCCGAAAAAATTTCGAATCTGCAGATTTGGCTCCTCGCAAGATAGTTATTTTTTTTAAAAAGTACGCTGCAATAAATGAAAAACGGCCATTGTAGAAAGCATCTGTGCAACCACCACCCGCCCTACTATATGCGGCTAGATTAACAACATGCTTAAGCGAAGGCTCATATCAATGCAATGGACGGGTGCGTAAAACATAAGGGTCGTTAATAGGGGCGCACTCTAGAACGAAGTTTTTACTCCTCTCCTATGGATCCTGGTGACAAATACAATTTGGAAGAGGCTAGAGGGCAAAGAACTCACCGTTGTGGCTTAGGCTAGGTTAGGTTGTACAGGCTGGCATATGGCCACACATAGACCTACTGGTCCGTAGTGATACCAGATAAATGGACCTCGAGAAAGTAATTCAGTCCAAGTGGCCATCAAAAACCCCGGACTTTTTCACGAACTGAAGGATGTTCTTCAGCTTTTGCTCTGACACGTGCGAGAGATCCACTAGCCAGGGCTCACCGAAGTATCGCAGTCTGGTTTTCCCCAGTGCCGGGCAGTGACACAGGAGATGTTGGATAGTTCCTGAGAACCCCGGCTCTTGACACATCCTACAGGTGTCGCTCGTTAGGAGTCCCATTTTCATAGCATGTGCTGCTACAAAACAATGGCTAATAATGATACCAACGAGTCGTTTGCAGTCAACCCGCGTTAACTCGAGGAGGTACTTAGTCGATGCGAGATGTTATGACCCCCACATGATATTGGTTACCCTGCAAGTCTGCGATGCACCCCATCTGCGCGGCGCACCCTGCATCATTTGGGAGTCGATTGAGTACTTAATCTTTTGGATAGGAGTAAGGATGTCTACCGATCCCGAAAGGGGAAGACTAGCCCTATACTTGGCTAACGCATCCGCCTTCTCATTTCCATCAATGCCCTTATGACCGGGAACCCAGAAGATTCTGACTCTTCTACTGTTACCCAGTCTGTTCAGGGCCTGAATACAATCGAATACACACTTCGATTTGTATGTGTGAGACATCAGTGCTTTTACCGCCGCTTGACTGTCCGTAAAGATACTTAATACTTCACTAGTAGTATCTTTGGCATATATCAGATCTGCGGCGTTACGTATCGCAAAAACTTCCGCCTGGAAAATACTACTGCGATTCGGAAGCCTGAAAGCTGCTTGCATAGTTGCATTTGCAGAATATGCGGCATCACCTAATCCTGGAGCTGTTTTCGAGCCGTCAGTATAGATGCTAAGAGCTGCAGGGCACATTTGCCGATTCCATTTCTGCCCATCTCCTACAGTCGCTCTATATCCCCGCTCAAAGCACAGAGTGGGAACCAGGTAGTCAGTGCTTCCTGCGTATCCCCGTTGAATACTGCTGTAGCCGAAGGATCCTGGGAAGGGAATCAAGCCTAACTGCCGCTTTTGCGGCAGTGCCTCTAATAAAGAGATCAAGCGGGGGGAGATGAAGCAGGACGTTCAGAGCAGACGAAGGAGTCGAGGCTAAGGCACTTGTAGTGCAAAGGGCCGCCAACCGCTGAACTCTATTCGCCATGCTAGCAAAGGTGGTTTTATTCACTGCTGGCCACCAGACCAAGCATCCGTAAACAATGATCGGCCTAGCTATCGCCAAGAAGGTCCAGTGCGTTAGAGCAGGGCTTAGACCCCACGTTTTACCCAGTACGCTCTTGCTGGCATAAATCGCGTTGCTTGGCCGCTTAACTCTTTCCTCTAAATTCGCCTTCCATGTGAGCTTCCTGTCCAGAATGTGGCTTATGCCGATGACATTGCGATCATAATCGCAACTAGGTTCCCGCATGCTCTTGACCAGCTCATCGAATATGCTCTGAGGTTGGTTAATGAGTGCAAAAATCTTGGCCCTTGACGTCATATCCGATAAAACCAGTCGTATACTCAGCAGTAGTTAATACAAGATTCTTCAAATAAGATAAAAATAAAATGTTTGGGTCTGATTCTGTACAGCAAGCTCACCTGGAACGTGAATCTGGAAGAAAGAGCAAAGAGGGCAAACAATGCTACATACGCCAGCAAGAAGGTGCTGCTCTAACACACTGGGTCCCATATTTCCTTACAACTGCCTGGTCTGGTGTCCGACAATGGATAAATCCACCTTTAATGACATTGCGAACAGAGTACTAATTCTCTGTACTTTAAGTGCCTTGACCACCACTCCTTTGTCTTCGATAAACGTCCTGCTTCATCTTCCCGCGCTTGTCCTATTTGCTAGATGTGCTACAGCAAAAGCTACTGTCACGCTCAACGAATCGGAACACCACGGGTCAAGATCCTTTGGGCATAGCAGTTTTGGTCAGCGGCTCGCAAGAAGCAATGACTTTGCCCCAAATCCAGATATCAAGCAACCGTAGGAGCAGCTTAAGGGTATATGGAATCAGCTTAAGGTAAAGCAGCTCTAAGAATTTACATCGATGGATCCAAAACTGCTGCATGAGTAGGCTCTGCACCATACTCTGTAGACCTCGATATACGAGGGTTGATCCAAAAGTAAGGATAATCAATATAAACCAAGGTTATTAAACTTAAAAAAAAATATTTATTTTTCAACATAGTCTCCTAACCAGCTAATACATTTAGTCCATCTTTTTCTCAAAGCCAGAATACCCTTCAAAAATGATTTGTCTTTGCTACCCAAAACGGCAATCACTTGGCTATTATCTTCAAATTTCTTGCTCCGAAGGTGTTATCTCAGCTGAGGAAAGAAGTAGATGTCACTGGGAGCTAGATCTGGCGAATAGGGTTGATGTTCAAGCAGATCGAATCCTGTATCTTAGATTGCAGCCATCGCAACTGCAACATTGTGAATCGGTGCGTTGTTTTGATGAAACATCATTCCGGTTCACAATTTGCCGCGTCTTTTTTCCCTGCCGAACTCGAAACCTTTAATTTCTTCAGCATCGGTGAAAAGGGTCGCTTCCAGATCGTCGGATGCCAAGCTTGGGGCCAGTGTTCCCCTAGCTGAATCGGCAGATATCCCAATTCCTATTCAATCAGTCAAATGATCAATCGACTCCATTCAACTCAGACCAGCAGAATGAGCAAAATCATGTATGGCTCACACAATCTCGCAGCTACTAAATGATTACTTGAATCAACCGGGCCGACTGCAAACAGCACATGCCAGAAAACACTGTGACCCTGAACCAGTAACACCTATAGGAAGCATCAGGAGGCGGAAGTCTCGGAAACAATTCAACATGTCTTGCGTCACTGTCCAACGCTCGGCCAAACCAGACAGTGCTTCTTTGGTGAGCCCTGATTAGTGAATCTCACGCAAGTGATAGAGCAGAAGTTGAAAGATATCCTGTAATTTTCAAAAAGGTCTGAAGCCTTCAATGTCCATTTGGCCTGAATTTTTAATTTCCAGGTCCTTCTATCTGGTATCGCTACGGGCCAATCGATCTATACGTGTCCTTGTGACAGACAGGAAAATGTAACCCAAGGCTTTTCAACTAGTGGCAAATTTTATCAACGCCATGTATTGAAAAACTTAAACACGCATGCAACAGAGAACAACTTAAACATCTTCGACTTTATTATCTCCATTTTGTTTTTGTTTCTATGAAGTGGTTGTCGAATGGATATAACTTTTGTACGGTTTCTTCAAAAATGTATCAATTTTAGTGCAGTATCGCAATTGGGCAGTTTATTCTGTAGCAAACCTATAAGCTCTGAGATCAAGGCGCGATTGGGTCAGTCCGAGAACAGAGGTTAGAATTCATTTCTTCTCGAAATAAGAAGATAATTTTCTCAAATTGATTTTTGAGTGATACTAATCAGATGACGAGAGTTAAATGGAAAGAGGTTGCGGCGAAAGTGGAGCCCATTTTTTGGAAGGTTAATCGTGTTTATTTGATAGCCAATACAGATGGCAGGGTTAAGTTTATTTCTCCATTATTGTAAACTATAGATGTGAAAGTTAAGGGTGGAAAATCTACTTTGCTTTTCGCGTGTATAATTATGATTTTTTTATGATTCATCACTACAGGTAGATTTTGATCCAAAATTTTGAGCTAGGAATCGATCAAAATTTTTTCAATTTGAAAATGATTACATCTATATTTATGTTTCGCTCGGTGGCTCGAGATCCGAAATTGCGTGACCGATTGGCATCCACAACCCGTCGCGATCCGACGAGGCCTAGCTAGACCAAAACCTCTCCAAACTGATAGTGTAACTCTTTTGACGACAAGGTCGTAATCAGTTTTAGATCGAGCCGGTGAACAATTTAATATGTATTCGCTTTTTTAAATCCTAAGTTGCTATAGCTCAATCAAATAAAAAAAAAACTTTATTCAATTATGTGCACTCTGGTTACCGGTCACTGTGTACTCCAACAATTTCTTTAAGCCACTGTAGATAGCAAATTGTAAAAAGTATAATACTGGAGTTCGAAGACTAAACAAATAAGAAATACTACGGGATTAAATTAATCTGATTCTATTTTTTCTTGCTTACAACAGCAAATATTTGCTTAAGATCAATTTCAGTTTTCCGATAAGATGTCAGAAATTGTAGACACAATCTGATCACGCTAGTTCGAGATGGCGTATTGGTGTCCCATGCTTGAGTCTAAAACCGAATTGGTATTAAGGAATCAATTGCGTGAACTAACAATGGCTTTTTATCATGTTCATCCAAATTTTCTCAAAAATCTTCCAACCAAATGTAGGTCTAAAATTACTTGCCATTCATTTTCTTTTATGGACTCAGAATCAACTTATTCATCACATCAATGCGAAAGGAGCTAAAAAAGAGATTGTCTGATGAAAATAAAGCTCTTATGCCGGGTTTCCACCAAAGAGACAAAACAAGAAACACGGACAAAAAAGGTGTTTTGTTTACTAAAACAGTTTTCAGAGACAAAAATGCTCGCGAAACTGTTCAGTTTTTACAAAACATTCGTGTTTTTGTTCAGAAAAACATGTTTTGTCCGTGTTTTTTGTTTTGTCTCTTTGGTGGAAACCCGGCATTACTTACAAAAGCAAATGTTTTTTTCGTAAATATTGAGAAAAACTGACTACCTTTATGTAGAAGTAATAACACCACTCAACCTTCTTAACTATATTGTCATGTTGTGCCAAATGTATTATCTCTTCTTATTTCCATTTACCACTTTTCTGGTAGTTAAATTATTTCAACCTATTCTTCTTAAAGGATGTACCACATATAACTAAAAAATGTGAAAATTAACAAGCATAAAAGTGGAAAACGATTATTCATGCAGCGGTAGTGTCGAATAACTTACTACCCAATATTTGATCATTGATTTTCCCTACTCCTATGTTCATAAATCATTGACTAAAAAATCGATTTTTTTGTTTTTGCATTTTCGGATAGATACATACGAATAGATAGATACATGTTGGTAGATACAGTAGATACATGAATTACAAAAGCTATCCCTCGCATTTTTTGACCTGGTGGAAGTGATTAAAGGCAGACGGGTTAAAGAATGATCACACAATTTTTTACAGTTGAGTATCAAAGGCTTGTTAATGGCTGGTAGCAGAATTATTAAAAAATATTAACAATCTTTCATTTTACATAACAATTTGTAGCCAATGCTCGATGAACGACCGCTCGATGAACCTAGCGTATTGCACATAAGTCATTAACAAGTAAATCATAATAAAAGTATGTCAGAACCTGATTCAATTCCATCCCTTTTCGAAAAGTCACTATTTGTGTGGATTTATTTGTAAAAAAGAAACTGAAACTGCATTTAAACCTATAGCCGATAGTAAGATGACGAAATATTCGTGTCATGCTGAATTTTCCCGAGCCGCTGCATTGTTGTGAATCAGTGAACTAAAATCATAAATATCTCTAAAACAATCATCAAGATAAAGCTCAGGAAAATCACTTCGAATCGCAGTAACTCAACCTGATTTAAGTTCAATTTTTACTTAGTCTAAACAACAAAGCAAATGTGAGCACACGAGGTTTTTCTCAGTATTGAGACTCATTCCGAAAGATTGGATCATCCGATAACTTTTCGACTGTCTCAATTTCGGGGGTTAACATACGGCCAGTGATATCTTTTGACTTGATTATTAAAAAGAAACAAAAACACTGATCCGTTAATATACTAAAGCTCATATTAGACGGTGCAAAGTTAAGTGATGGTTTGATAACAAAAACCAATCAATTCAAAAATGACTACAAATATAATCAAAAAATGAGTTTTAATGAAAATCCAACGTAAACTATGCAATAAAACTAAAACGCATCTTCAACATGCCAACAAAAAATCAGTGATTAGCCTCAGTCAAACTGAGCCGCAGTCAAAGTGTCGAACATGTAAATAGCAAATAATTAAAAAAAGGTCAAGCATTTCCTATACGAATAAAGAAAAGTTATTAAATCCGTCCGCTTTCGATATTTTTAACAAGATAACGTTTGACTTGAATGGTTGCAAAAACTATAGAAAGGGAAAAATTGTTTTTCATAGAGTACAATGCTGAAAATGAATTCTTAAACATTAGCAAAGAGTTACAATTATTTTATTTTATATTTTAAAACAATATTAAACTCTTCAAATACTTGCCAGCAGCTATGCTCCCGAAACCCAACCTCTTACAAAATATCTTGTAACACACTATAATGATACTTTTTACGTCGCTCCAACGATTTAATTACCATCTTATTCGTGCTAATCCAATTGCCTAACACGAAAAATCTACATGCATTATATCAGTGTCATGTATATACACAAACCTTCAAAAACCAATGTACTTAAAACGCCAACATTTTCGATGGGTATAATTATCATGTTCGCACTCACTATGTTTCAGCTGATTTAAAGCGGTTGACGTCCCTATGCCAACTGCTTTTCGTCCCACAAAGGTGTATTCTTGCTTTGAATTAGATTCAATCGACCCACATTGAGTCATTAACACATCACAACCTAAAATTAGTTGTCCAAAAACTCAGCCGCTTGTTCCGTGACTTCAACATCATATGCTTGAATTTCTTGTTTCCACGTTGAAATTCCCTTAGTCCAGGTGGTTTAATTTAATGGCGTGAATTACGAAATTTCGAAAGTTTCTCTTACGAAAAATGCTGTTGCAGCAATCAAACTAATCGCCGTGGCTGCTGCGGCTGCACCGTTCCATCAAATCTGGAAGTTAATGGTGAATTCAGCGAATGCTGGCTGCTGCTGCTGCTGGAGCGCCCTTGGAGTCACGCTGCGCTGCAGAGAACTTATTACAAAATTAAACAAAACACTGAAGTGTATGCTGTGACAGTGTTTTGCAGAGTTTTTCACCTGAAATTACGATCTGGATCTTATCGGTGCAGTTTAATTACAGACCAGTGGCCAAATTAATTTTCTAAGATATGGTTGCGTTTTGTGCGGCCTGTATTTTGTAGAATTTTGGTTTTATATGTCCTGTTTGGGTATGAAGTCAGATTTTATTATAAACTTATTCAAATTTCATTTGGTTTGTTGGGAAATCGGATATTTTCGGGCAACAAAAACAGCACTCGTGATACTAAGCCCCAATTATTTTTGAATGTTCTGAAAAACACAAAGATATAATACAAACCGCTGAACATGTAAGACTAATAATTTTATGACAAACATAAAGTGTGATTTTTTGTGGGAAGCTAGTGCGAAAATCGACAACAGCACTCCAAGGATAAAGTTCTGTTTTTTTACCATTCTTTGCAATTTTATAAAACCGCAAATGAAAATTCTATCAGGTTTGAATTCCATTGCACTTTCAATTTGCTATAACATTCACATTTGCTGCTTAAGTCTTTTAGCAAATCTATTGTAAAATTAAATTTTATTTTTCTGATGAAAATGCTACCACTTGCTAATACTTCACTCAATAAATACTACTAGTAGATATTTGAATATCATGTAAAACCATTCGCTGCATATGCTATGCTATGCTGGTATTCAATAAGCAATCACTGGAATCTTGTGACTTTCAAGGGCTGAGCGGGCACAAACTTGTCCTTTAAAAAGACGACATGAACATCGTCTCTCATAACATCGAAGTTGAAGCAGGCGGATAAATTGATCTTCTGGATGGAAGTAGTGATAGGCTAAGTGGTCTAATGCGAGACCTTTCAGAGCGAAAAGTAAGGACTATTTCTGACCAGACTCAAACCTTCGGCTGTATATTTCGGAAGCGGGGTTCCAGATAATGCAAGCATATTCAAGAAGAAGGTGCACGAGTGAAATGTATAAGAATTTTGTAACCCAGAGGTTCTGAAATGTTTTGAGTCGTTCGTTACTTAATCAAACCAAGACGTTTACTTAGCGGGAAAAACACTCTATTGTTATGTTAATTAAGCAAAGTTTTTCATCCTAGACGACACCGAAGTGGAATATGTTGTTGAAAGCATCTTTTGAAGATGACTATGACTTTATGTCACATGGATGTGCCATATTCTGCTTATGAAAAGCTTATAACGCTGGCCGACACAAACATTAACCTGCTGATTTCATCTAATATCGCGAGAGCAGAGTACGTTTTTTTAACATACAATACCGGAGCTTTGCTGAATTCGAATAAACCAACACGCATAACACAAACTTCGAGAACCTTAATAGATCATGTCGTCGTAAAAAATTCATGTTTAGCTGATCGAACCACATATGAAGATGATGAATGGTCAGACTTGGATCACAGAACAATAAATGTGTCAATAAGGAGTTATGTATGCTTACTAGACATGAAACAAAATTTCTATTTTACTATCAACTTTTTATTAATAGTATTTTAGTGACATAATAGTGAAACTATAAGTAATTTTCTATTAATATTAAACAAAGAGTAGAATGAACAAAAACTCAACATGCCTTATGCTTAACTTTTGGATTAGAACTCAGTCTTTCTACTTAAAATCAGACCTCAACATTTATATAATTATCAATAAAGTTTATATTAAAAAAGAAAATATTAATGAGATCTTGGAATCATCATTTCAACATTTATATAATTATCAATAAAGTTTATATTAAAAAAGAAAATATTAATGAAATCTTGGAATCTTAATCATCGTTATCGCTGTTGCAATTAATATAAACGAAAGTAAGACCAGCAGCTGACGCACATTTTGTATGTGCCCACTCCTTGCAAGCTTGGCACTGAATCCATGTTTACCCTGATAAACTTTCAAAATAAGTTTCGCAACAAACCAGGCAGGAATCATCATCATCGTTGCTTTCCTCACTTGACTGAAGTACTTTTTTTAGAAACACTCTTCTTTCTTTTATTATCAATGTTCTTCTTTGGCTTTTTAACTTTTTTAGCGGTTTTATTTTGTTCCTCCTGCAATGCCTTCTTTTCAGGAGTATCTGTTAGAATAGCAGCTTTCCTCTTTCTTCTGATAGTTTTGGCTGCTTTTCTAGGACCTGCTTTTAGGTATGGTCGAACAATTTCTGGGGAAAATGCATGCGTTGGATCGAACTGCTCATTTTCTTTGTTGCTTGTACCAGGTTTGGTTTCAGTTTGGCTGGTGGAGGTAGATGGAGTAGGATCAGGTTCAGTGTTGGACGTTATAGCTTGCTCTGGACCATCTTTTTTGCAGCTCAACCGTTTCTGGATCTGAACGGTCGGTTACAAATGATGGTGAAAACTCATCCTCACTAAAAATGTTCTCATTATATGGGAAGATGCCAGTCTTTCGGAAACCGTTTGTTGAAATTCAAATATTATATTCCTTAGCATGTAACTGAATCCGCATGCTGCAACATTCTCGTACATCGCAATTAAAAACAATCTCGTACACATCTGATTCTCACAGAAATTCTTTCATGTGAATTATCGCGTGTAATTCTAGCGCCTAGACAAGGTAAGCTCTGACGATTAGCGAACCAGACGCGTTGTCAGCAAATTCTTCGGTCGCCGGTGTACGACGAAAGTGTTGCAGCGTGTGAATTTAAGATTGTTTATTTTCAATTTGTTTTTACAATTGTTAGCATATAAGTAAGTAAAGTCACAATAAAAGAGTCAGTCAATTAAGAGCAAGCGCGCGTTTTAATCGATTCTTATTCAGCTTATTTAGCGAACGATCCCATTGTAGTGTCCTAGTACTGCACTAGGGCACAACTCAAAGGTGTTTACGTACTGTACGTAATCATCATATTCTCTGTGAAATCTCTGATAAATCGAGCGGCAAGGAAAAGCCTTTGTCGAAACATCTGGTGACCCCGACGTGATTCTGACATCTCAGTAGAATCAAAGCTTCATGATGGAGTTCGAAGAACTCGCTAATGATCAAAAACATGTAGGAGAAAATATTCAAGCGATCCTACGAAGGTTAAAAAAGGACCCATATGACCGTAAGACGGAAAAATCTTACTTGAAAAAGGCATCAGGCGAGTTGGAGGATGCATGGCGCATCTTCCTCACCAATCATCAGGCATTGGAGCCGTTGTTGGACTTGAACCAACAACATGCCTACACAAAAAACGATTTCTTTTCGGCCATTCGAGAAGTTTACGAAAAAGCCAAGGAGCTCATTGCGGCCCTAGATAAGCTTTCAGCGGACACCACTGCGAAAGAATCCCAACCGGAAACCTTTCAAGTGTCCGACAATACCCCATCCAACGATACTAAAGTGCCTGACACCAGCGTCCAATTGAGGAAACTAGTGCGAAAGCAAAAGGCCGCAATAAAAGACGCACAGCACTTGATTTTAAATCTTGAAGAAAGGTCGTGTGAACAGCACCCGAAGCCGTACTACGTGCTGAACATTCGAATCCTAGAGGATTACGAAAAACAGCTCACTCATAACAACCAATCAATATGGGAGAGTTCCACTGACGACGAGGGTCTGGTTGGTTACGACTTGCACGAATATCAAACAACCAAAATTGCACTTCTCCAGAGTATCGTAAAAATGCAACAAAGCTTTTCAGATTGCACCGAAGAAACTGGAAAACCTGTGGAACTACAATCTGAGACTCTTAATGCGATTAAGCTACCACAAATAACGCTACCCTTCTTCGATGGCGACTACTTGAAGTGGACGCAGTTCAAGGAGTTGTACACACAACTAATACATAACCAACCGATCAGTAGCACGCAAAAGATGTATTATCTCATCAGCAATTTAAACGGAGAAGCAAAACGCCTCATTCAGCACTTGCCAGTTTCAGATGGAAATTATGGAGATGCATGGCGGCTTCTCAACAGTCGATATGACAACAAAAGGATCTTAGTAAACAGCCTGTTGAACAAGCTTTTAGCTCAGTCCGTTTGCCAAAGCGACTCAGCTACCTCTATCAAGGTCTTCCACGACACAACCAATGAGTGTCTGCTGGGGCTAAAAAACATGGGAATCTCCATAGATACTTGGGACCCCATATTGCTACATCTACTTCGCAAGCGGCTTGACCGGGACACTCTAGCTCTTTATGAACAGACAATAGAATCACCAAGAGAGCTGGATACAGTGCAAAACTTCCTGGCATTTTTAGAGCAGCGTTTTCAGAGTCTTGAGGCGCTTGGAACAAAGAGGCTAACGTCCTTTAATTCCAAATTCAACAAGTCTACGTCTCTCATCATCGCACCTGCAGAAGATCAATGTCTTGTGTGCACACAAAGTCATCCTCTGTTCCATTGCCAGTCATTCATGAAGCAATCAATAAAAGACAGAATTGGTACGGCGAAACGACATAAATTATGCCTTAATTGCTTGAAACCCAGTCACAGTATCAGCCAATGTACTTCGCGTGGTTGCAAAAGGTGTCAAAAGCGACACCATACATTACTTCATTTGGATGAATACCACAGCAAGCCAACAGATCAGCCAAAGCGAACTCAGTCGGCAGCCTCAGGTGATACACCGAGCATGGCAAAACCCAGTAAGGGTGCAACAACATTAGTCGCCCAGTTACAAAAGGCGTCTAACAAGTACATACTGTTAGGTACAGTGCGCATAAAGGTGCGAACATGCGACGGACATGAAGAGGAGTGCCGAGCAGTATTGGACTCGGGTTCCCAACTAAACTTCGTAACCAAAGGACTGGCAGCAAGACTCGGTTTATCTACTACATCCGAGGCACTATGTATACAAGGAATTGGCCAAAGCAAGCAGGTGACACAAGCAAAGGTCAATATATCAGTCAAATCAAAGACGACCGGATTTGAAACCAGAATTGAAGCGTTTTTATTGCCGAAAATAATAAATCAGCAACCTGCACAGCTCATAGACATTTCAAACTGGCCGATCCCAAGCAACATAAGACTCGCAGACCCAGTATTCTACAATCCTGATGCTGTCGAAATGCTGATTGGGGCGGAAATATATTTCCAACTCCTATCAATCGGCCAGATTCGCCTAGGAGACGACCTGCCCACCCTTCAGAATACCGTTTTTGGGTGGGTAGTTTGCGGCAAGGTAGCCAATGATACTACGACGGAAGCTGTAAGTGGCATTTGCAGCATGTGCGGTGACGAAGACACTGTAATGGATAATCAAGTGAAGAAATTTTGGCAACTTGATGACGTATCACCACAGTCCTCCCTGACAGTCCAAGAGAAAAAGTGTGAAGAATATTTTGCACGCACAACAAAAAGAGATCCTAACGGTCGTTTTATCGTCAGTCTTCCATTCTCGCAGGACCCGAATCTTTTAGGAGAATCCAAAGACATCGCTGTTCATCGATTTTTATCACTAGAGCGCAAGTTGGGAAAAGACGCAACAGTACGACGACAGTATGTCGATTTTATGCACGAGTACTTGCGTCTGGGACATATGAAGCTTGTAAACATAGAGGCATTGAAAAAACCATACTACTTCTTGCCACATCATTGCGTGCTGAGGCCAGACAGTACAACGACGAAATTAAGGGTAGTTTTCGATGCTTCTGCGAAGACGTCGACTAATATATCACTAAACGATATATTGCATACTGGTCCGGCGTTACAGGAGGACGTCTTCTCCATTCTTTTACGTTTTCGTTTGCCTAAGTTTGTGTTCACTGCGGACATCGAAAAGATGTACCGCCAGGTGCAAGTAAACGAAAACGATCATAGATACCAGCTGATCATCTGGAGAGATTCACCAAACGAGCCGCTCCAATACTACCAACTCACCACAGTGACGTACGGAATGACAACAGCGCCATATCTAGCGATAAAATGCCTACAACACCTAAAAGAGGAAGCTAGAGAAGCTCGTCCATTAGGAGCCGAGGCAATACAGCGACACATTTATGTAGATGATGTAATGGCTGGTTTAGATAATCTCAAGGATGCCCGTGAAATGAAAGCTCAACTAACGACTATACTTCAGTCTGGAGGCTTCACCTTAAAGAAATGGTGCTCCAACCACCCACTTCTGTTGCAAGATGTCCCAAATGAAGACAAAGCAGTACAGTTTCAAGTCGAGGATCAAACAAGCTGCCATATAAAGACCCTTGGTTTAACCTGGCTACCAACAGCAGATAACTTTAGCATTCAAACGTTCCAGTCAAAGAGAAAGGAAGTCACAAAGCGGACGGTGTCATCGGATATCGCACACTTGTTTGATCCCCTTGGCATCATGAATCCGGTCACAATTCGTGCGAAAATCTTCCTGCAAACATTATGGAATTTACAACTAGATTGGGATGCTGCTCCACCTCTTGAGTTCCACACCCGGTGGGTCAAGTTTCGGGAAGAGCTTCAAAGTCTGCAGACCATACAATTCCCACGGCATGTTTTCTCTGGGAAAAAGCCAAACAACATCCAGATGCATGTATTTAGCGATGCATCGGAAAGGGCATATGGTGCTGCCGTTTACGTCAGGACTCGGCAGGAAGATAGCACCATCATCGTAAGACTTCTTTGCGCGAAATCCAAGGTTGCACCTACGAAAACAACCACACTTGCGCGTCTAGAGTTACAAGCAGCCACTTTGGCAGCCAGACTCTCGGAAAGAGTACGAGATGACTTAAACTGGCACGCTGTTTCATGTTTCTTCTGGACCGACTCAGAGATAGTGCTGGCATGGCTTCATTCAGCCTCCTCATCGCTGTCTACGTTTGTAGCGAACCGTGTAGCCACAATTCAGGAAATAACTTCTGTCAGCCAGTGGCGACACGTGCCATCGGAACATAACGTTGCCGATATACTGTCGAGAGGGTTGTCTCCCGCCCGCCTTAAGGAGACCATCACGTGGTTCTATGGTCCAAGGTTTCTTCATGGCAGCGAAACATTGTGGCCAGAGCAACCGTTGAAGTTCGAAACCGATTTGGAGAAGAAACGAACCAAGATAGTCTTGTTTTCCACAGGCAACGTCGACTTCATAGCGACCATCGATCATCGCAATTGCTACATGCACTTGAAGCGTGTACTCGCTTATGTTCTGCGCTTCATTACAAACACGCGCTCGAAGAACAACTCTCGTCAATCACGACACTTAACGGTGAAAGAATTAGACGAAGCGAACACTGTGATCATCCGGCATACTCAATCACACTCCTTTCGCGAGGATATAACTACACTTGAACGTCATAACGCACTCAACGCAGATAGCAATTTAGCTCCACTTGGTCCATTTCTTGACCATAGAGGAATCCTTCGAGTAGGCGGGCGATTAGAAGAAGCCGACATAAGCTACGAAGCCAAACACCCAGCACTACTGCCATATAACCACCCAATCACTAAGCTGATAATGACAGAACTTCACGTATCTAACTCCCACATAGGACCGCAAGGGTTATTAGCAATAACCCGGCAAAAATTCTGGCCAATAAAGGGAAAGACCATCGCCCGCTCAATCGTACTTGGCTGCATCCAATGCCAGAGGGCAAAACCGAAGCTAGCATCCCAGCTCATGGGAAATTTGCCAGCAAGCCGAATTAGACCTACCCGACCGTTTTCTACAGCAGGCGTTGATTTTTGCGGCCCCTTTTGGTCACATTTTAGGGTCCGAGGAAAACGACCCCAAAAAACATACATTGCTGTTTTCATCTGTTTTACAACAAAGGCCGTGCATCTCGAGGTGGTTAGTGAGTTGACAACAAATGCCTTTATCGGAGCCCTGAAGCGGTTTGTGAGTCGAAGAGGCAATTGTAGACATATTTATTGCGATAATGCTACAAATTTTGTTGGTGCTCACAATCAACTTCAAGAAATAAAGGAGATAGTCTACAGTAAAAGGGCAGAAGAATCCATCGTTCGATTTTGCACCACCAAGGGAATTGACTTCCACTTCATCCCACCACGCGCGCCGCATTTCGGCGGATTGTGGGAAGCCGCGGTGAAGTCAGCTAAGCGCCTTTTGTCAGCTAACTATCATAATATCCCACTAACGTATGAGGAGCTCGAAACATCCGCCACTGAGGTAGAAGCTATATTAAATTCGAGACCACTAACACCTATGTCATCGGATCCGAATGACCTCACGGCGTTAACACCGGGCCATTTCCTTGTGGGCGAGCCACTTACTAGCTTCGCTGACGCTACGCCACAATTAGAGCAAGTCAGTTTACACCAGCACTGGAAGAGGCTACAATACGTCAAAAACCAGTTCTGGCAGCGGTGGGTCAAGGAATATTTGTCAGAACTCCAGCATAGGCATAAATGGAAACAACGCTGTCAAAATGTGCAAATCGGAACGATGGTAATATTAAAGGAACCCAATACCCCGGTATTAAGATGGCCTCTTGGTCGCATCATAGATACTATCAAAGGAAAAGACGGCCTGGTGCGTGTAGCCGACGTCAAAACCGCGTCAGGTATTCTTCGAAGACCCATCCACAATCTTGCTCCACTCTTAATACAACCAGATGGGAAGGCCAGCGACAGCATCGACACTGAGTCCATGATGGCTAGAGAGCCGGTGGCAGAATCATCTTCCGCCCAGAATGGCACATCATCAAGAACCGCTGATCAAAACCGACATACCAACCGTCAACGTGGTCAGGAACACGGCAACAACAGGCTCAACGACCAACCGTCTAACGCCAAAAGAGCCCGCCATCATCTTTCCACTACAGTGTTAAACGTCTTACTAGTGTGCTGTTTGATGCTACCACTAGTTTTGTCAGAAAATCCACACGTTACCATTACACCGTTTAAAAGCGATCCCGGTCTATACTTCGAAAGACTAGGGGAGGCGCATCTAATCTCAAATG
The DNA here is from genome assembly GCA_963978885.1 of Nemotelus pantherinus. Taxonomy (NCBI): domain Eukaryota; kingdom Metazoa; phylum Arthropoda; class Insecta; order Diptera; family Stratiomyidae; genus Nemotelus; species Nemotelus pantherinus. The sequence goes on along the minus strand of OZ022264.1, from coordinate 66,497,788 downwards.
AGTGGAGGCTGGTAATCTATTACAACTTATCCAATTATCGGGCAGAACTTCAAACGATCAAGCAAGGAATTGGCCATTTAAGCCATATTTGCAGTAAACTAAAATACAATCAAACTTGTACTGGGATGATCGTCCAACTCAGTGAGGCTTTCAACAAAGTTCAAGAAAACAATGAGTTGCTTCTTACGTCAAATACAATAAGCACAAGATTCAAAAGATCGCCACTCGACATAGTAGGAAACATAGCCAACTCTCTTTTTGGCGTTCTAGATTCAGCTTATGCTCAAAAAATGGCAGACACTATTCGGAATCTTGAAGGAAATGAGCAGCGCTTATTGGAGCTCATGAAAAACCAAACATCAATCATCGATGCTACCACGCGGATTACAAGGCAATCTCATCAAGTCATCAATAAACAATTGCAAGACTTAACCGGGTATCTAAACAAAACTCTTGATATCATCAATACCCTGAAAACTGAAGAGCAACAGCACAAGGCAATTGAATATTTCAATACCTTATCGATGCAGATAGTACTGCTAATAACGAGCTACGAACGGACTCAATCAAGTCTTTTGGATGCACTATCAGACTCCCACCATGGAAAGATTAATCCGCTTTTATTGCCTCCAAAGCAATTGTATCGGCAGCTTACGTTAATAAGGGATCATCTCCCCTCTACGTTGAAACTACCAGGAGACAACTTCGACCTGCCCAGAATGTATACGCTGATGACAATAGAGTCCCGGGCATTATCAAACCAAGTCATCTTCAGGGTTAATCTTCCGCTTTTTTCCTACGACCAATACGAGATGCTTCGGATTCTTCCACTTCCCATAACCACCGCAAAGGGACTCGTTACCATCATCACCTCCTCAAAATTCTTAATGATCAACCGGCATCGTGACCTATATTATCCGGTATCTGAGATGGAGCTTTCGAAATGCATCCTCACAGATCAGTCAAACTACATATGCAAGCAACTGCATCCGCTGCAGCGAAAGGGGTCCAATATGAGTGGCTGTGAAGTTGCCATTCTAACACAATCATCTCCAGTTCCGTGCACCGTGACGAAAATAGCTCAGGTACCAGCATGGATTCAACTTTCTCTCCGAAACCACTGGATATATTTCATGAGAGAGCAAACTAACTTCAACCTCGCCTGTGGCAGTATGGTATCCTCCATAACTTTGAGCGGCAGCGGTATCATCAATACAACCCATGGATGCACGATAACGGGAGAATCTTCCGTGATCCAGTCGACTAACTTTTATGACCATTCGATTGAGGCCAGCCTCGTGTCCGCTAAAATCATAGCAGATTCCCTAGAATTTGCTAATCAATCAAGACTTTCGCTCCATGCCTTGAAATCAGTCGACATGGCTGAAAACATTTCCAAAGTGCAAAATGAGATCAAGAAGCTGAAGACGAGCGAAGAAGAACTTCACCTTGCAACATCTCAACATATACATCATTACAGTATTGGGTATTCCAACCTAATTCTGACACTGGCTGTGGTATCGTACATCGCCGGAAGATTCTGCATGAAAAGACGAAAGCCCAGACCCCCAACAGTTCCAATACCAGCTAAACGATCGTCACCGCAAGAACCATTTCAAGTTGATCCAGCCCTGCATGTTTGAACAAATCAAATTCGTTCAAGGCGGGGGAAAATGTTGAAATTCAAATATTATATTCCTTAGCATGTAACTGAATCCGCATGCTGCAACATTCTCGTACATCGCAATTAAAAACAATCTCGTACACATCTGATTCTCACAGAAATTCTTTCATGTGAATTATCGCGTGTAATTCTAGCGCCTAGACAAGGTAAGCTCTGACGATTAGCGAACCAGACGCGTTGTCAGCAAATTCTTCGGTCGCCGGTGTACGACGAAAGTGTTGCAGCGTGTGAATTTAAGATTGTTTATTTTCTATTTGTTTTTACAATTGTTAGCATATAAGTAAGTAAAGTCACAATAAAAGAGTCAGTCAATTAAGAGCAAGCGCGCGTTTTAATCGATTCTTATTCAGCTTATTTAGCGAACGATCCCATTGTAGTGTCCTAGTACTGCACTAGGGCACAACTCAAAGGTGTTTACGTACTGTACGTAATCATCATATTCTCTGTGAAATCTCTGATAAATCGAGCGGCAAGGAAAAGCCTTTGTCGAAACACCGTTGACAATATTCATATTTGTCTGAGCTAATCAGCGACAATTTTTGGTATATCATAAATAGTCACAGGCTTGCCTGGGTTATTACGTAGCCATGTATCTTGAGCAGCAGCGCTATACTTTTTGAATGGTCCAAACACAGACATCCAATGGCTGCAGCTTGTGGCTACAATGCGGTGGAAATGACAACATTACAATTCCGTTCTCTTTAGTCAAATTTAATGTTTCCACGTTTAAATGAGATGAGTGATTATCTAATAATAACAAGACATGGTGCTCCTTAGACGGTTTTACATGTTTTATAAAATGTTGCATAAATTTAAAGAATTCTTCGTCTGTAACCCATCCACTGGTATTGCCTGCTCCTATACATTCAAGGGGACCACCATTAAGAAAGTAGCTTTTAAAATTTTTTCTGGGAAATACAAATATAGGTGGTACAGTATTTCCACAAGCAGATACAGCAGTCACTACTGTAACGTTAGTCCCTCGCTCCCCAGAAGTCATGGCGCTGATGTTACGCTTACCCTTGGTAGCTACAATTTTATTTGGCTTCAGCACAGTAGACACTCCTGTTTCATCCACATTCCATATGTCTGACGCACTGAATCCATGTCTATCCATTACTTCAGCTAATTTGTCAAAAAAATACTTTGACATTCTGAGCATTAAATGATGTTGCCCTACCAAGGCTGGTGGCTTCTGGCTTTCGAATAGATAGCTCCGGATTTCGTTTTGAAAACATCGTAAGCCAATCTTTTCCGGCCATCTTATTCAGGAGGGTATTCAGTCCAGAAGGGTGGAATTTTAATATCGAATTTAACAGCACACTCGTAGGCAAGACGACGAACGTCTTTCAGGGTATATCCATAGAAGATTGATGCCATTTGCAACAAGTATTTTTTTTAAAGAATCCTCTTGCGTGGGAGAAAATACTTGCCTCGGTTTTGCATTACCGATTAATGAATTTACATCTTTAGACCCTAATTTCTTCAAAAATCTGGTCAAAGTCATCCGTTTGGTACCGAATTCTTTGGCAGCGGCATTTACACTTTTTCCTTCATCATTGACAGCTTTTGCAGCATCATTTAAGTCTTAAGTAGTGTAAAAACCTCTTGAAATTTTTCTTTTATAAGTCCGCATCCTAAAATAAAATAAAAAACATACATTACTTTCGTTCTAAATCGTGGGGTTAGTTGAGCAACTATTGCTCAACTAACCCCAACCCAAAAATTTGAAATAACAGTGAAGTTATAAAAAAAACTGTTCGATTTATATTCAAAACTTTTATACATTCTAAAAATATACTAAATTTATGGAAGTTTAACTCTTACGTGATTGAGAACAGATAATATTTGACTCGTACAGAAGAAATATTAGCATACAAAATATTTTTACTTTTGGGTCGCAAAATAAACAAAGCGTGCGCGTGTGTCACTCGATCGACAGATCATCACTGGCGGTCGCGCGATAAGTTCCCCTTCCGCGCCCGCTTCTTTCCGCAATGTGATGCGTTAGCGTGCGGTGTATAGTTTCTGAGATATTTCGATTGCCCAACTTACCCCTATGCTCAACTAGCATCGCCCTACCCTACCCACAGATATGTTTTTAGTGGGCAAAGAGTAAATGGTAGTTGCCCTATCATGGTCTCCAACTGGCGCTGTAGAAGGCAGAGATCGTCATGCTGACGAAGCGGACGATACCGACTATCATGGTTGGTTCGGAGGAGGTCCAAATCAGCAAAGCGGTAGGGTACTTAAGAATGATAGTGAACACTAACTAAGCTGACCTATTAGAAACACATCCGTAAAGCATGTGATGGGATTTCCTAAGCTGTTGGCTGGCTGAGTAGGCTAATGGCTTCATCGGTCTCCCAAGTAAAATAAGACAAAGGTTGCAAATGGCGACGAAATAAAACCATCTTCTTTAACGGGGCATAAATATGGGCCGACGCCCTGCAAACTAAGAAGCTTAAAGCGCTTATGACAAATTTTGAGAGCTGCGATACCCTACGTACCGCCTGCAGATACCGCACAGGGTCAAAAAGCAAGGGTCACTGATGACTCGACTCATACGTCATGTAGACTCATGAGTTATTGACGGTTATGTAGGATTCTACCTGTGCCAATTCCTGAAGGCACACAATTACTTCGGAAAATATCGGCACAGCAGATTACAAATTACTTCAGAAAATATATGCGTGGTGGAGTACGAAGATGCTTGCCCTGCCACACATAGTTTGTATGCACTCGGTTCACAAGTCTATGCCCCTCACTTAACCCTCGGTTTAAGGATTTGGGATTACGATTTTGTCGACCATTCACACCTAAGAACAAAACGAGTTCCTTTATTATTATTATTAAAAGGGGTTATTTTAAGCAAAGCTATTTCAATATGGTAATGTGAGAAATGTACAAATTAATGGCTTTAAATCGATGAGGATGGTTCTATTTACTACAAGATTATAAATGTATCATTCTCACAGAAACCCAAAACAAATGCATTTCGTCTATTCACATTATTTAATCTTTTGGACTTAAGCGCATGAATAAACTCGTTGATGATTTCTCAGTTTATCGAAGCACATCTCCCATGAAAACTATCTATTTGCATAAATTATTTTTTTAGCTCTCTGCAAATAAAACTTGAATATCTCGACGCCGAAATAGATTAGTCCATTCATTCATGAAAGATTAATCCAACCAAATTTTTAATAACCTCCCGATTCATCGCCTGAGCAAACACAAATTTTTCAATGGGTCCCATTAACTTGCAAATCAGCTCGAATAAAAAGCATATGTGGCATCTCCCAAGGTAAAAATTTGCATACCAATTCAAAATTCTTTTCGCAAACATTGGAATGCTTTCATACATAACCTAATTAGTGACGATTCATAATAAAGTCCCCGATCGGCTACACTGCAAATGTAAGAAAAGTTCATCGAACCCATTCTATCATCCAACCGAATGCCCGAAGCCACCTACAACGAGGCTAATGCACTCTTGGAAACTCCAGTTGTTTTTGTCATTGCATTTTTTGTTGGTCGATTCTTGCACAAGTATCTTTAGCTACAGCGGCTGCCGAGTCTAGAGCTTAGAATGAAACAATAGATACAACTCGAATATCTGCAACTCTTATCTGTCGTGATAGACACAACCGAACAGCATAGCACACAATCCGGTATGGCATCACAACCAGCAAAATAGTTGCAACATCAATAAATGCATCCCGAGAAGGAGATCACTTTTCAATCAAGTCAACCGAGATACGTAAAAGATACATCTCTTTCTATTGGCAATCTATTACCCGCTTTTGCTGATATGGCGACTGGTGAATACCATTTTTGGGGAACAGCAGCAAAGGAAAGGTTCGATCGCAACCATGGCAGCTTGTGATTCTGATGTCGAACTGAAGGGAACAGACTAAACTACGGTTACTTCGTCGTCCAGACTTTCCAGTGCTAATATTGCTGTCGTTTTCGGTATGTACTGATGTCTCGGAATCTATCTACAGGAATATCTTTGTGTACGATTAAGAAAAACAATTGATTTGATCGGATCAGAAGGTTATTGAAGTCTTCTGTATTTATTTATGTTATGGTTGGTTGGATGTATTATAGCGGCTTGAAATTGGAATGGTTGAAACGATTAGATCAGATAATGATCCACGGTGAAGACGAGCTTGGATTCTGAGTTTGAATCGTAAACGAAAGATTTCTTTCGTGTTTGTTTTGCTAAAAGAATCATTGGTTCCTTGGAGTTCCATAATCATATTTGAAAATAAAGTCTGGTAAATAATGTCAATAAAAATTTTAATATGTTTAATTCATATTTTTGCAACAAGCATCTAAAAAAGAATCGTTTTAATCTTTTGAAAAATAGAAACATCTATCCGTCGATCAATTTAAAAACAGCATAAAGTATTCTCTTTCGAAAATTAGTCGAGGTGCTCTTTTCTAACATACTACATCTTAAAGGTTCGATGCAATCAGTGCTGCTTACAACAAAAGTAAAAAACTCTAGCGCATCAGAACCGCTAGAAAACTAGTTTTCAAAGAAATTGTCTTTGAGTGACAAAAAAGTGTGGAAAGACGTAATACATTGTTTTGTAGAATCATATCAACCATTCCTTATCCAAAGCAACAAAACTCAACTATAACACAAATGATGAAAATGTTCAGTGCTGGCAACACTTTCCGAACGAAGCAGCAATAAGTTTTTTTTCAAATTTTGATTTGTCATTACTTCTAAGAAAAACAATGGATCATCGTGAAATTTACAGAGCGTATTGATGTTGACTAAAATTTAGCACACGTGGATTTTCAAGATAGTGCGGGTAACCCTGTAGCTACGGCAGGCTCCTGAAAAAAAAAAAACCTTCAAATCATTGACCTTCCTGAAATTTTTTTGATTTTTGACAAAAAAATCAAATCATTGATAAATTTCAACCTTTGTCTATCGTGTCAAATTGAAATTTGCAAAATTCCGATTTGCACAAGCTCATACTCAAATCAGCTCATACTCAAATCAACTTATCCTTTGCATTTCGTTCTCATCGGAGGATTTCATCGAAAGTTTCAGCGGTTAAACGTTGTTAGGCTGCCATCCAAAAAATGTTCAAAACTCGGAAAATTTAAAAATTGATTCCTTATATTTATTGAAAATGCTTTGCATATGAGAACGTAATTTGAAGCATCTGTTGGTGCAATATTTACGGAAATGGCCAATGCTGGTTAGCCTGTGTCAGCAGCAAAGCAAAATACATACCAAATCTGCTTCACGTTAAGTTAAACCCAACCAGTAAATTTCGTTTCGATTGAATCACTGCGCTGGAAGTTAATCGGGTGAAAAGAATTTTATGGTTAACACCCTCAAAACTTTTCACATTTTTAAAGCGTTAATATTTGTTGTTAATTTTCATTGCAGGATCATTTCCATTTGCAAATCTAATGACATAATCGGTCAGTAAAGAAATAAAACAAAATTACAAAAATGGTCATAGCTGGCAGCCCTTTCATGATTTTTGTACGAAATTTCTACGACATTTGGTCTACATTAAGGTCCATTTACTGCATGAACTTCGTTTTGATTTCTACACTGGACCGGAAGTTATAAGGATGAAAGCTTTATTTTGCTGAGCAAATTTGCAAGATTTAGGAGACAAAAGTCACCATAACTGGCAACTCTATTTTAATTTTTCAGCCAAATTTTCATCAAATGTTACCTAAAGTCAGATCCAAGTACTGTATGAATCTTGTCAAAATCTGATGGCTGTGATTTTTCAAGATAGTACCACTGGCACAGAGTTGCCCGTATTTCAAAATCACTTCTATCAGACCTGGTCCTAGCTAATACCAACATGTACTGTAAATTTCACTTTGATCGGATAATCCGGTCGTCAGTTCTCGTGAACAGAACTTTCGAGTGCTGAAAATAGAGGTAATTTGGTGATGGGTTGCCGTTCTTGTGCAAATCGGAATTTAGCAAATTTCAATATGACACGATAGACAAAGGTTGAAATTTATCAATGATTTGATTTTTTTGTCAAAAATCAAAAAATTTTCAGGAAGGTCAATGTTTTGAAGGTTTTTTTCAGGAGCCTGCCGTAGCTACAGGGTTAGTGCGGGTAAATCTTGAAAATCCACGTGTGCTAAATTTTAGTCAACATCAATACGCTCTGTAAATTTCACGATGATCCATTGTTTTTCTTAGAAGTAATGACAAATCAAAATTTGAAAAAAAATCCTTGCCTACTTTTAGGCATGCTGCACCCACATACGGCTCAAAATTTCCAACATTTTAAAATAAACAAGCTTAAAACATATTGGGCCCTATTCTGAGAGTCATCTCACGTGAGATCTCACGTCACTTGGAAAGTCACGTCACTTATGAATCGGTATTCTGAGAGTCACGTGACATGACTCTAGGTGAGGTGACTATGAATTTGTGTTTGAATGGCAACGCTTGAGCGTTTGAAATTTATCATCGCTCGAAATTCACCACGTCCATAGCACACTGGCATCGACCGTTTCTTGTCCGATCATCGAAGTTAAGCTGTGTTGGGCTTGGTCAGTACTTAGATGGGGGACGGCTTGCACATCGTTGGTGCGCACAAACTTTTCATACCTTTATATCACAAGTTCGGCTTACTTTGGAGGGAGTGGAATTATTAAAAAAATAAAAGTCAAATAGAAAGTAAGGAAAATCGAACGCAAACAGGAAATTTCCAGGGATAAGCAAATGATTTGGGAAATAAAAAAGAGGACGGTGTTTACAAGTGTACCAGGTATACTTAAACTTGCTATACAAGATTATAAATATAGTGATTAGTAAGAAGTATTGGTGAATATTATAAGTGGTTTTTATGTGTTCGCTGTGCTGTTTCAGGCTTTGTGGATGACTTTTCATCAGTCCAATAAGGCATTCGAATTGTCGCTTGTCTTTCCAATTAGAAAATATATCAAAAATTGATATCCTTCACATTTTATCCGTCAGGAATCAGCTGTGCATCTGTTTTTCTCCATTGTTAAAATTTTCGCTCGAAAGAATGACGAGATAATGGAGACTTGTAAAAATTTAACTTCACGAGTATCTCAGTGCAACCCTTTATTTTTTAAAACTGGTACTTTACAGGTCAATTTCCGATCGATTTTCTTATTGGAAACACATTTGCACAATTCAATTTTCAAATTCAAACACCAAATGTCTCTTTTTAGCTCGAAAAAATGAGCTGCACATACTAAATTGGCGTGAAATGATTGTAGACATGTATCAATGCCATCTGCAGTTTCAAAGCCACAGAAACAAAAACAGCCAATCAAACATAAAACTCCCCAAAAATTGACACAAAGCTACAAAATAACAAACATACGAGTCAAAAATTTATTAGAAAACGGCTAACGGCTATGGCGAACACGTAGTTGAGTTTAACCGCATTATATTCAAAATAAGATTTGTTTACTTTTTTTTATGATTCACGATGCAAACTTCGTGAAAATCCTTCTTCTTTTTATTCAAAATATCAATTTATATCATTTCTGACCACAGTCACTTGATATTATCAAGTGACTGAAAATCTTAATTTACGTGACGCTCGTCACTTCACGTGACTCTCAGAATAGCCAACAGATCGAAAACGTCACTTGAGGTGAAATAACAACACCTCACGTGACTCTCAGAATACGAAATCATGAGCGTCACCTCATTCGTCATGTGAGGTGACTCTCAGAATAGGGCCCAATAAGTTTTCATTCCCAAACATTTACTTTAACAAAAATTTACACTGCTTGGAAATATAGGAGTACCTGAAAATTCACTAAAACGCTCGCCGCCGCCAAAAGGTTTAAGATATCTGAATTTTAGCAAGTCGTGGACCTACCTGCTATATACATCATCGTCCTCCGAAAATTTCAGCTCAATCGGATCGGCCACTCCAGAGATTATCTCGGAAAATCATTTTGCTGATATATATATATATATATATATATATATATATATATATATATATATATATATATGTATATATATATATATTTATATATATATATATATATATATATATATATATATGTATATATATATATATATATATATATATATATATATATATATATATATATATATATATATAAAGAAATATGAATTTTCGGCGAAACATGTTTAATACTAATTTTCTTCGAAAATTTGCAAAAAGTATTTGAATATTCCATACATTACTAGACACACAGACACACACGAGACCGTCAGTGCCTTCATAAAGATAATATCCATAAAGTACGTCGGCCTTGAAATCGTATATTCGAATGATATGATGATGTCGGTTCTTGAATCTGACATCCGCGAATCTCAGTGATTCCAATTAAACGCGGTTTTCGAGATTGTTTTCAAGAGACATTAAAAGTCAATCTTTTGATTGCAACCGGACCCTACTCATTATGTTTTGCTTCAGGAAAGATAAACACAATAAAAAAAGATTCATTTATCGAATCTATGGATGAAGGACCACGCTCATGGTCTATCCAGTTCCATGGATCCTTACACTAATAACACTATCAACACGATCACTTGTTATGCCAACCACCGCAATAATTGACCTCTAACAATAACTTCACATTGTAAAGAATTTATTCTCACAAGTCGGCATTGTGGTCAAACCGATGCACGAAACGCATTTCGGCCATTTCGTTAAAAATGATGCAAGCAGGCATCTGAAGAACCAAACTAGATTGATCCAAACCACACTCAGGCAGAGTGCCCGCGAACGAGTGCAGTAAAAGAGGCATAAGATGTGTGTAATTTTCGCATAAAGGTGAAGGCCATTTGAGTCACGAAATAAATTATTGTGTATAGACATTTCAGAGAGTGCTGCATGCCATTCTCTGGTCAATATACTTACATGTACCACATAACAGTGGACTGTGTGAAGATTTCAGCCCAAGAAATACATCGATTCGCATGCAGTCCGCAGTTCAGCCTGCAAATATCTTAGATCTGCCGAATGTGAAGCGAAACTTAGATTTCGACGTGAGACCTTAAGTAAAACACGTTTCTGATTGATTTACGTACAGGCAATTTACTTATCACGCTCAAATCATTTCACTTGCAATATGAGATACAGATTAATTTGAATTTATCGTTGCTGCTCGTTGTTGTTGCATGCATTGACTGCGATTGGCATGGTAAGCTTGACTCTCCTCGCGAGACGGATTTGTGGTGTGGTTTTATGATTTGCGAAGGTAATAAATGGTCGAATTGAAATCGACACGAAAGAATTCGGACAACGCACGAATATGCAGAGTAGTTTTTTGTTTCAATTTTTGATTTATGTTGTTCAAAGTCAAAGCGAGTCAAAGTTGTTGGCAAGGCCGTTCGAGATTTGAGTTACAGGTGCAATTGGGAAGTGATTAATTAAGATTAATTGTTGTTGGCTTGTAATATTTTTGTTTTGGGTTTCAAAAAAGGAAAAGTACAAATCTTACGTAAAAAATACTTTCTTTGAAATCCGATTGATAATTTTTCATATCAAATTTTGTCGCATATAAAAATTATAACACATAATTTTCTTTCTTTTTCAGGTAAACTTCGGCTTAATTTAGAGAAATTCTTCGTTCAAATTAAGTAAGTTTTTTCTTGCCATAATGAAAGATTCTGCACGATACGCGTTCCATTTTTAGTCACGATGTCAAGTATCCATGACCATTAGTAATTTTATCAAGCAAAATTAATGATCTGCGGAACATTAAACTCAATTCAAGAAAACAGATGTTGAAACCGACATCAAGACGCATGAAATGAAAATAAAGATGAGTTCAAGATAATAGCCACCAGAAAATTTTTTTCAAAAAAAAAAATAAAACATCTAAGGCAACATATAGTAGAACTAGAGTTTCTATCATACTCCTATTACACATTTGAAATTTGAGCGTATCAAATCAACAGTCAGTGCTATTTAATGCACAAAAATTCAATCGAACTGAAAAGTCAGTTCAGAGAAAAGTTATATGTAACTTCTAGAAAATTGATTAAATATAATGCGGCCAATGATTCGAAGTTTTTTTACGGCAAAATTACAAGAAAGATCACAAATCTGCAAGAACTGCAGGGATAAACATATTTTTGTCTTAACTTTGTCTGTTAGTCCAATCAACGAAGAAAACTATGTTGCCCTACTAACCATAAATGGCCTATCTACATTTTAGCACTTTCGAGATATTCAATGATTTGTGTTTTTCTAAATGCTGCGGACACCTTCAAACGAGACGAAAGTTTGAACACATCTAAAAGCTTTCACGTTGAAAATAGTTGTGGAAGATATGTTTTATGTAGGTAGGACTTTTTTGTAGTAGCATGAAACGAAAAACAGGCCCCATTAGTAAGCATAAAGTTTCTATCTACTATTGATTTTAACATACTTCCACAAAAGATAGGTTTTTCATATTTTGAAGAATAATGTAATAGGGTATGTTATCGTATTTAGCATAAGCGCCCTATCTACATTTTAGGAACTTTCGAGATATTCAATGATTTGTGTTTTTCTAAATGCTGCAGACACCTTCAAGCATAATGGAAGTGTAAAGATGAATACAAAAACGTTTACTTGAGACACATCTTCCACAAAAGATAGATTTTTCATATTTTGTAGAATGATATAATTGAGTATATAGTTTTTGAATCCGGTGTTAACTCAAAAATGACAAAAATGTAGGTAGGATAGTATGTTTCCCTTAGTATTTGTAATTTGGTTTCAGTGCAAATATCCTGGTAATGCGCACAAGCACTATTTTGATCCATCTGGAAAATTCCAGGAATAAAAAATTCGAATAAACTATAAACTTGAACTACAATAGACTCCCACCTCAGCTAGTATGCAATTATCTTTACATAAAAAAGTAACTGAAAGAACTGTTTGAAAATATAGCTACATGTTTAATAATTGTTGTCTATTAGTAAATATGTAAAATATAATATTTATAAATATATATGTATGCATTAGCAAAAGCTCTAGTGCATAGTGACCTCTAGAAAGACTGATTTGCAAAGAGAAGTTGAGGAATTCTGTGGATTTCGAATGTACTATGAGCATCATAAGTGAGTGCACACCTTCCAAATTTGTCTTTGAGCTTCAATAAAAAAAAAAAAATACCGACTGAAAAATATTTCTGATTGAACCTTTATTGAACCTTTATTTGTTAAAAACAATATACATACTAAAAAATCAGTTCCATATATTCACTAACAAAAAATTTAGAGAACAACAAAAACAAAAAGTCAATGAAATACGAGTCAAAAGTAAGTGCACACTTCATATAATAGAAATTCATACAATAATTTTAAGAAAAACTAGTATTTGGTTTGACCGCCCTTTGCCTTTAAAACAGCTTCCAGTCTTCTAGGCATGGATTCTACTAATTTTCTGTTAAATTCTGCTGGTATATCATCCCATTCTTCCTTAAAAACATTTTTCAAATTTTCCTTGCTATTGATTAGACGTTGTCGAATTTTCCTGTCTAAATAGTCCCATAAATGCTCAATAAGGTTGAGGTCTGGGGATTGGGGGGATGATCCAATACCTTGGGAGCTCTAAAAAGCAGCCACAACCTTACTAAATAAGAAGTGTGCTTAGAATCGTTATCTTGTTGGAAGATCCACGCCCTAGGCAATTCCAATTTCGCAACACTGTCAGCCATATTTCGCTGCAAAATATTGGGATAGTCTTGCTTATCTATTGTGCTATCAATAAATTCAAGGTATCCAACTCCCAATGCTGCCATACACCCCCAAACCATAACAGATCCTCCGCCATGCTTCACTGTGCCAGAAACATTTTTTTCATGGAACTCAGTATTTTAAGTTCGCCAAAGTTTTTTATTTGTATGCCCGCCATATATTTAAAATTTACTCTCATCAGAGAATAAAACGTTTTTCCAAAAATCATAAGTGCAGTTTTTATATTTTTTAGCATAATTTTTGCATTTTTTCTTATTCGCTTTAGAAATAAACGGCTTCCTTCGCTGTGCTCTGCCATGTACCCCATGTTCATTCAATATTTTTTGAACGGTGGAGCCTGAAACGGATTGATTGTGTGTAGCGGAATAATTTTCCGCTATTTTTGCTGCACTTGAACTTGGATTACCCTTAACTCACTATATTTCTTATTTATTTTCTATTTAATTTCCCTGGCCGTCCAGATCTTTGAAAAATGTCCAATGTTTGGAATAATTTTTTTAACTGCACTGTGTAGTCTTTTTGCCCTTTTTACAATTTTCCGTAAACTTTTACCTTCAGATTGCAAATTCACTATAATTTTTCGTGTTTCTGGCTCAGTTTCTTTCCACATTTTCACACCTTTCTTCTAGCACGTTTTAAATCAAACTAACTCCTTCAAAAGTGACTTTACCAAGAATTTTTGCGAGTGCTGTCTCCTAGAAATTAAATTGAAGTTTTATTCCGTTGTAGTAAAAGATACGTGACTTTGTTTACAGCTAGAATCTAGCAACGTTTGAACACGTGTGCACTTACTTTTGATTCATATTTAATTGACTTTTTGTTTTTGTTCCTCTGTAAATTTTCTGTTATTTAATATATGGAATTGATTTTTTTGTACATAGTTTTTGACAAATAAAGGTTTGATATTACTCAATCAGAAATATTTTCCAATCGGTAAATTTTTTTATTGAAGCTCAAAAACAAATTTGAAAGGTGTGCCCTCACTTTTGACACTCACAGTATATCCTACCAAATGTGCTTCTTACTATAACCAAATTGATTCCAAGGTCATGTACATCTTTGATCCGATGACTGCATCAGATAGAGCTTTGGGGCTACCATCCGAAAAATTTCACAAACTTGGAAAATTTAAACAACTGTTACATTTTTGTTTGTACTATGTTTACTGTGGGAAAATTTAATGGTAGCATCTGTTGATACAAAAAAAAATCTGAAACAAAAATGCCTGCTGCTGGCATCACTTTGCTTATACCAATGCCAAAAATATACCAAACTTGCTTCAAGCCGCGGCAAATTTCCGACTTTCACTGCAAGATTATTATTATTATCTAAAGATCCATATCATTTACAATTCAATGCCAGCATCTTTGAGCATAAAAATCAACACAGTTGGCAGCACTTTCCTTATTTTTCAATCGGAATTTTATCCAATTCCGCTTAAGGGGGGAAATACATGTAAAATCGAAAAACAATTGCTAATTTCAGATTGAATTAAAATATATATATTGTTCATTCAGAAAATGTTTAATATTAAATCCGTAAAATACATGTCTCACAGTAAATGAAAATCTTTTTTTAATAATTTTTCAACACAAAATGGCGGCGATGCGAGCGAATGAAAAAAACACATCAAAAACTGCCTCGTACAACTTACCGCCTTTTCCGGGGAACTTGCAACATTCAGATTAAAAAAAATATGCTAATGAAATATGTAATTCATAGGTGAACCAATAAAATTTATAAAAATATTTCAAATTTTTACATTAATTTTAGATTAAACATAAAAATCGATTATTTTTCAACAAAATCACA
The DNA here is from genome assembly GCA_963978885.1 of Nemotelus pantherinus. Taxonomy (NCBI): domain Eukaryota; kingdom Metazoa; phylum Arthropoda; class Insecta; order Diptera; family Stratiomyidae; genus Nemotelus; species Nemotelus pantherinus. The sequence continues at coordinate 66,482,573 of OZ022264.1, read as the reverse complement.
CTTTAAACATTAGTAAACAAATTATTTTACTGAAATTACAATAAAATTTAGGTTCAACGAGGAGATAATACTCTTTTGTAGATGTGGTATAAATTTGAGCCGGATCGATTCAATATTTTTTGAGATATCTTGTGCGGCAGTTGAAAAAGTACTACTTTGAGAAAAACGCGTTTAAAGTTTTAAAGCTCCACCGACCTGGGGAACGCCGCGCTGCCTTTAACTGACTATAACTCGAGAACTAATACGAATATCGCTTCAAAACTTTTTTTGGTTTATTTTAAGAGCATTTCAAACATTTTGATGTAATAAAAAAAATCGATTTTTTTGTTAGCAGTTACATGTATTTCCCCCCTTAAGAGGCGGCTGATTGTAAAAGTTTCCAAGAAACCTTTTTGACGATGCAATGTACATTAATCTGTTGCGAACATTTTAAGCCATTCCGCATAATTACCATATGAGTTAAAAGTATAAAAAATAAATTAAAGGGCAAAAAGTAAATAAAATTTAGTTAGTTCCTGCCTCTTACGGCGTACCAGCAGACTGCTGAATCCTCTTTCAATTTTCTTTTTGTCTTACATCTTGCACTACGAGTGTCTTAAAATTGGTTTTTAAATTTAAACATCAGGTTTAAAATGACAAAACCTCAAAAATGACATCAATACATATTTCCAACTTTGTTGACGTTTCCTGCAAAATCATGTTTTTTTGCACTTCATATTTTTGCACTATTCACAGGAATGGCTTGAAAAATGCTGATGAATCTCAGTGGCATAATCAGGTTATTTGAATATCTTTTTTCTAGATTTTCATATATATTTTCTGTGCTACCAAAAACCACTACATTCCGTGAATTTCAATAGGATGGTAAATTTCAAATGCTAAAATCATAAGTAATTTGATGAAGGTTTGCGTTCTAGTGCGATGCAGATTTTTCAAAATTTTAATTTTTTCCAAATTTAAGAAGTCGTCGATTTGAATGTTTTCTGTTGACGTGCCAGCCATAACTACAGGTTTGCCTCTACATCCATGAAACATTTCTTGCTTCCCTCAATGTGCTTTCGAAATTTCTGAGCGAAGTTTTCGCATTTCAAAATTTTATGCTTTTTTGCCTACTTTTAGGTAGCTTGTGCCCACACGGGGTTAAGAATTTCCATAACATTATCGAAAGCAAGCTACAAACACAATCAGTTTTCATTTCTTATACTTATTTTTTCTAAATAAGTTGTATCCTTAGAGATATTAGAGCACCTGTAATTTACTAAAACACCAGCTGTCTCTAAAGGCTTACATATATTTTCCCACTCAGATCTTGAAACTTGTTGTACTGTGGACATATTATAGAGGAATGTGTCGTTACCGCAACAATCTATGAGCTACCTAAAGCTAGGACCACACTCGTGGCGAACTTTTCGAAGAGTATTCGAAGTATTCACTCAAAAACCGTTCACTTAAGCCATAAATCCTTTTTATCCCAGTACGCCGTAAAACTCGATCTGTGTATATTTTAAAGATTTGAAGCTTAAGTACGCAGTTATGCCTTCGGTGTAGTTAAGTAGCATTTTTTTCTGTTCAACTTTCAACAAATACCTGGTAGATTTGATATTTTTGTTCTTTGTTTGATTGCGTTTCGCTGTGCAGTACTAGATTTAGATCTGACGATGTTCAAGGCGCATGTTATCTTGTGGGAGTACTAACGAACACATACGTCATTGTATCCCGGTGTGCAATATTATCACGCCCGTTGTGCAATATTTCAGATCGGTTGGTTCTTTTTTAGTAAAACTGTATTTTACCCGTACTATGCATCTTGTCAATGCTTTCGTATGCAAACCAAATAACTTTGCAAATATCATCGAAGCTGGCGCCAGATTTCATAGAATTCTTTTTTTCTTCTCAGATGTCCCTTGAAAGTTGCTAGCAGCGAATGTTTTTTCCCAATTCCTTTGGCTCGCGACCCAAAATCGACAAATTCCCGAGCGATCCCGGAGTAAGGCGAGCAAAAAAGGTATGCCCATTAAACAGACGAGCGACGGCAAGCAAATCATCCACACTCTCGTCCTCGGCTATGTTTGTCATGCCTCCGCAAAAGTCTGGTTCCTGCATCAGGTTGTGGCAATCATGACATGCTGTTTGCAACTTCAAAACTCTGTCACATATGTTCTTTTCAACAGTATCATCTCTCAGAGCCTCTACAGACGATAGAACCATGTTCTACAACTTGGCGAGCAAACACGTGCATTTGTTGTTTTTGTCAAATGGTAAGTGTTTGCCTGCTTACAACAAAATATGCACTGATTCGCTCGGAAAGTTTTAAAATATGTTCTATCGTCTGTAGAGGCTATGAGATCATTGTGTTTAGCTGAGTTGTATCCGTGACACGGCTCTCGCGAAGAGCAATATGCTCACGTGCTTGTAGATTTTACCGACAGTTTTACAAGTTTGACAGCCGGAAAATAATTGACGACTCTATTTTTACGTTGGTTGCTTTCCTTGCCGTATTGTCAGCAAGTAAAGAAATGTTTGTTTTATTAGAGCTAGGAATGTTGAATTTGTGACGAAATATTTTTAGTATGACTGCGATTATCTGAAGCATGCTGTAAGTCTGGTAGAAAAGGTTGAGGACTTTGCCTGGCCTTAAAGAGTTCCTTTTGGGAGGGCTATTTATCAGGAGTTTCATTTCCTCAAGAGATGCTATAGCTATCAAGCTTTTCTTCTCTGCGCTCTGTCGTGATTAAGATCTGATGCAATCTGATCGACTTCTTCATATGGAGCAATTACACTCTCGCCGAGACATGGTAAACGTTGTCGAGGTCAGAGTTGTGCAACATTATCATGTCCGTTGTGCAACATTTCCAATCGGTTGGTTTTTTTTTTAGAAAAACTGTATTTTACCCGTACTCATGCATCTTGTTGATGCTTTGCATGATATGTTCCCACAAGATTCTGACCGAAGTCAAGAGCTCGTAGGGAAGTTCTCTTTGGCTTCGGAGATTGGATTAGTAAGCAGCTCCATAAATTCGTCCAGATTGCTAGCTGAAACCGATGTTTGAGAAATGTTTTTTCTCTTTTTAGATAAAAAAAAAACCTCGACCGAGTTGTTACCATGCTTTAGCCTACTAAGCAGTAATTCAATGCATACCTTTGATAAAAACGCTAAGTTGTTTTTCCTCCGATAGAGATTACGTGGTACTAATCGCTCCACACTCGTAAGTTTGTAAATGCAACTCTCTTCCAGCTTCAACCCCTAGACTTACAGAGTTTGTCATAGGATCACTTTCGTTTTAGGTAGTATATGCTCTAAGAATATCGATGTTATCATTGTTTTCAGCATGATTTGAATGCCAAGGTATAACCGTTTTGCTGTTAGTATTTATTTGCTGAAGTGCACGTCCCAGCCCTGTCGATGAATTATTGGGACTTTTGAGAAGAAATCTGTGAGATTGCGGCCAAGTCCGAAAAATGCCATTACTTTTTTTTGGACTGAAATCAGGGGAGGAAATTCTTCGCTCTGGACCTTGTAGCCTTATTTTTCTTATATGGAATGTTTGACGGTTTAAGAATAACTTTGAAGACTTCCTCTGAGGAGTCGTCTTCCAATCTGAAAACTTTCTTTCGCTACGTTTCTATAACTACCTTCTTCGACATTAAAGAGGAGGTCGCCTCTGAAGACGAGCAAAGCCTTAGCTAACGACATATTTAAGAAAAACTGATTTTCGTAACCTTTGTCCTTTTTTACGCATATGATTTCGTAATGGACTTTTCACTTTGTGTTTGTTTCAATGATTCAACCTACAATGAACATAATTCCTTTGAAAAAATTTCCCTTGAATTATTTCGGCAGAAGATTTTTAAGATGGATAGATATAACGGCTCTGTGATTTCAATTTCGCATGCTTTCAAACGAGGAAATTCGATTTAAATATTGCTTTTGATAAGTATGGTTTTCCTAGCAATTGTTTTCTTTCACAGTAGCTCTTTGTTGTTTATTTTCGGTCAGAAGTGACAATGCCATGAACTTATTAACCAAAAAAGCGTGCGGTAAAGTATATAGGCTGGACTTAGCAACGTAGGAAAGCATATAGGCTCGACTTAGCTTCTTATTTCGTTATAGTCATTATAACCAAAAATTGAGTTTTGTACAATTTTTGGCCAAAACCTAAGAAAGGGTATTTAATCGTATTAGGTGTGCTAAGAGAAAGATAGTATTTGCTTAGTTGTGCTCTAAAAACTTCAACCAGTGTAAAAGTTTCGAACTGGAAATTTTCGGTCAGAAGTGACAATGCCATGAACTTATTAACCAAAAAAGCGTGCGGTAAAGTATATAGGCTGGACTTAGCAACGTAGGAAAGCATATAGGCTCGACTTAGCTTCTTATTTCGTTATAGTCATTATAACCAAAAATTGAGTTTTGTACAATTTTTGGCCAAAACCTAAGAAAGGGTATTTAATCGTATTAGGTGTGCTAAGAGAAAGATAGTATTTGCTTAGTTGTGCTCTAAAAACTTCAACCAGTGTAAAAGTTGCGAACTGGAAATAGTAAAAAAATCAAAATTTCAAGACTGCCTACTTACTATTCAACAAGTTTGACCCTTTAAACGACGCGTTGGGGAATTGAGAAAAATATAAACAACGTTACGGTTCTCTGTCGTCTCTTTTTGCCAATTTCTTGGTGTGAATTCAAGTCGAAGGATGTTCCAATAATTGGCTTTTATTTTAATTAAGCATTCCCCCCAGCACAATCTCGAAGACTTCAATTTTGCATCCGTTTATCTCTTTCTGTTTTTTTTTTTTGTAATTTAGCAGATCATTTTTTTCATAACAATTTTTGTTATATATTTTTTTAAATAATTTTAGGCTATAGTGACTGTGGTCTATCGGCTTGTTTTCGTTCATGACCTGCCTCTGTCCATATAATAAAAAAAAACACCTGCAATTTTTCTTTCTTCCAAGAAGTACCAAATACGCCATGAAAAGATGGATAATCTGAATGAATTATGAAGCTAGCTTACATCAACTTAAGATTAGTTACTTACGTAAACATACTTTTCCGGTACGAAATTTTAAATGCGATAACTAATTTTTAATCGTTTTCATATCTGGCGGAAAAAAATAAATAGAAATATTTGATAATGTTTAATGAATTGCCTGTTAGGCCGATTAGTCCTCCCACAATACGTACGTGGTGATGGAAAGTGTTTTTGTTAAAACTCTCTACCTTCACTTCTGGCTATATTTTTACATATTTTTTTTTAAATCGGTAAATAAAATTCAATGAAAGATATTTTTATTTAAATAAATTAAAATGACCAAGCTACAAATAAGTAAATTATATAGCTTTTATATCAAAACATTCCAAAAGTTTTTTTTTATGCCAGCGCATGAAAATATCAGGTTTCGAGAAATTCTCATAATATAACACAAATATTTAAATTCAAAAAACTATAATATGCTTTATGAATGAAAATAATATTCGAACACTGAAAATAAAGATATAGCTATTTCCGAACAATCTGATATACCTGTATCATTTACCTACTTTACAGTTCCTACTTCTGCCCACAAAATTACCCTCCAGGTATATCATAAATGTTATTTTTGTGTTTCACATTATAGCTTTGGCAAAATATGCACGTCGTTAAAATGTAATTAGCAGTTTTATAACTCTTCACACCCAAGTGCAGGATTCAAGAACAAAATCCAGATTTTATTATTGTCCGGGTTGTATTTAACTTGCACAGGTAATGACCCTTGTTCATGGCAACAAGTTTTAAAAGTAAAAAATGACCTGCATTTAATTATAAATGTCCCTTAGCCCCAAAAGCAGGTCAAATTTAAAAGTTGAGCCTATGAAAACCCAATACTCTACACAAGTCAGTAAGTTAAGGACAGTCTCCGATCACGATCACATCATCAAGGATATACTAAATAATGGCTTTTCGTAAAACTCTCAACATCACCCAACTTGCAAACGAAGAATTTGACATGTTTGTCAGTTCGGTCGAAGCAATATCGCAAGTTCAGCAGGCGAAGCAGCAGAATCAACATAATATCAGTAATAGTAAACTGACTAGCATTCGAGTGTATGAAGTTCGTCGTTTACCGAAGTTCTGCAAGTCTTTGAAATTCTACAAAAAAGAAGTCGAAATCCCGGTCGATTATGTATCTGAGAGCGAAGAGGATTTGGAGATGTCGGCCAATGTAACTTTAAGGCGTACAGCCTCAATTCGTAAGGGCTATCGCAAGAAGAAGTCGGAGGCAGTAGCATCTAATCTGAGCAAAATCAAAGGGATTAAGTTGAAGCGCGGACGTGGATTACGATTGAATAAGGAAGGATACGCGTACCGTATGTGGAAGAATTTGGTGAATATTGGGCAACGTAGCGATTGAATTTTAGCAATTAATTTGCATACTTATTTTTGTTTAGTTTTAATATAATACATATAATGAAGATTTTGATAATGTTTTCAGAAGTTTGATAAATAAATGCTTTTGAATTAAATTTTTTGACTATTTCGTTGAGCCGTCCCGGTTTCTTTCATGAAAATCTTCGCCTTATTGGCGTGCAGATTTACTTTGAAACCTTTTGTTCTTTTTATGTAGCAGTGCCGGTTCCCCATTCAAGCTTAAAAAATCATCAGTGGAACCTATCTCCAAGCGCCATATCTAATCTCTATCTTTAAATTAAAAGCAAAATCAGATAATAGAACTTTCCGAAAAAATTCTGACTTTCGATAGAATTTTGATATTGCATATAAACCCAGTTATACATCGCTTTTCATCTAATATTACGCTGCAATCCATCATGTTTCAATATGTCACTCACAAATCTTAATTAATCTTTCTTCTCTACTCTCTTTTACTCAACAATTAAGTATGCAATCTTAAACTACTATTTTTAATTTGAGTTAAATATCCCTTACATGCGACAATACTGTTTCGGCTACAGAAATTTTTTTTTGCGAACTGCTCTAAAGTATTATGCTGCTCCAATTGTACCTGCTGTGAATGCTGAAACTTTCTTTCGCTACGTTACAATAACTTATTTCTTCGGCATTAAAGAGGAGGTCGCCTCTGAAGACGAGCAAAGCCTATAACTAACGACATATTTAAGAAAAACTGATTTTCGTAACCTATGGCATTTTTTACGCATACGATGTCGTAATGGACTTTTCACTTTGTGTTTCAATGATTTAACTAGTGTCCGACCGAAGCTTCGGCTACGGCTTCGGCCACCTTCGGCCACAAAAGGCGCCTTCGGCTCCGAATTCGGCTTCGGTGAATACGGGCCGAAGGTTTGGCCGAAGAAATCTAATGTAGCATCTACTTGTACATTATAAAATTCACGTAATTTAAAGTTTTCGGGAACGCACGTGGAAAACATAATTGCATGGTGCGAGGGAGCCCGCATGGGAGAATTACAGCGACCAACCAACTAGCAGCTCGTGCTCTGATGAATATTTCTACGAATTACACCAATTATGAATATTTTTGGTATGTAAAAGTAGAGTTCTTAATTGAAAAAGCTGAGTGGATCAGTTTTACAACTGATATTTGGAGTAATCCAACAAAAACATGCTCTCTATTGAGCTTCACAGCCCATTTCATAGAAGGTGCAAAAAGACAGAAAATTATACTAGCAGCTAGTGTTATGGAAGAAGATCACACGGGAAAATACATCGCCATAAAACTCAATGAAACGATAGCCAATTATAATGTAAATGCAAAGATTCATATGGCTGTTCGCGATAACGCTGCGAATATGAACGCTGCTATGCGTTATGGAAACTTTGTCCCCATTGGCTGCGTAGCTCACACTTTACAACTTGTGAACTATTTTTAAGGACAACGCAATAATGGCGATACTTAAAAAATGTCGGAAAGTTGTAGGACACTTCAAGAAGAGTTCATTTTCAAGATACATGTGGATTGCCAAAGCATGCTTTAATCCAAGACATTGAAACACGTTGGAATAGTACCTACGCAATGATAGAAAGACTTCTGGAACAAAAAACCGCTGTCAATTTGTACATGGCAGAACGCGGGGGAATAGAAGCTCCAACTGCGACTCAATGGGAACTAATGAGCAATTTGGTAAATATCTTACAATTTTTTTACCAAGCGACGATTGATGTTTCTGCAGATTCTTCGTCGGTGTCTCTAATTATTCCTTTGATTGCTATTATCAATACAAAACTCGCCCTGAAAGATGACGACTCTGCATATATTATTCAGCTGAAAAAATGCCTATGTGAGTCTGTCAACAAGAGATTTGCTTACATCAGAAATACTTTTCACTTGTCAGTTGCTACTTTGATCGACCCTCGATTCAAAACTAAATACCTAACTGACAATGAGATTGCGAATGCAAAAGCTGAAGTTTTTTCATTTTTACGTAAAACAGCAGCTGAAATCATTTCCTCTAATTCAACATTATTTCCACCTTTACAAAATAATTCCCCGAAAAATGATCTATGGGAAAGCCATGACGAAATTGCCATTAACGCCTGAACAGACAAACATCGAAGAATATCCACCTTTTGAAGAACATCTTAAATGCTATTTGAACGAGCCATTGGTTAAGAGGAACGCTGACATTTTTCACTATTGGGCTTCGAGCCCTTACATTCATTTACAGAAACTAGCTTTTAAATATTTATCGGCTCCTCCCTCTATTGTGGCAAGTGAACAATTATTTAGCGCTGCTGGACAGATTTAACCCGATAGAAGGGCTAATTTGGGAGGAGAAAATGCCGAAAAACTATGTTTTTAGCCTACAACATTAGGTTACTTGAATTCAATTACTAGATAAGTACAGTTCTAAAAAATCAATTTTAACTCTTAATGTATTCAAAAGACAAACGAAAAGTTTAATTTATTTCTTTTTTCCTTAATTTTAATATAAAAAATAAAGTATAAATAATTCTGTAACGAATAATATGTTATAATGAAATGGGTATATCATTAAAGAATTAAAAAGAAGCATTTTGATTTTGTATTGATTTCACTTCACCTTCGGCTTCGGCCGAAGGTTACTCTAATGGCCGAACATCGGCTCTGGCTTCGGCTTCGGCCGAAAAACCGACTTCGGTCGGACACTAGATTTAACCTACAATGAACATAATTCCTTTGAAAAAATTTACCTTGGATTATTTCGGCTGAAGTTTTCTAAGATGGGTAGATACAACGGCTCTGTGATTTCAATTTTGCATGCTTTTAAACGAGAAAATTCGATTTATATCTTGCTTTTGATTAGTATGGTTTTCCTAGCAATTATTTTCTTTCACAGTAGCTCTTTGTTGTTTATTTTCGGTCAGAAGTGACAATGCCATGAACTTATTAACCAAAAAAGCGTGCGGTAAAGTATATAGGCTGGACTTAGCAACGTAGGAAAGCATATAGGCTGGACTTAGCTTCTTATTTTCAAAAATTGAGTTTTGTACCTACCCAGCCTCTCTCTCACCCAAAAGTAATCGTATTAGATGTGCTAAGAGAAAGAGAGATAGTATTTGCTTAGTTGTACTCTAAAAACGTCAACCAGTGTAAAAGCTTCAAACTGGAAATAGTAAAGAAACTCAAAATGTCAAGACTGCCTACTTACTATTCAACAAGTTTGACTTTTTAAACGACGCGTTGGTGAATTGAAAAAATTTTAAACAACGTTACGGTTCTCTATCGTCTCGTTTTGCTAATTTCTTGGTCAAGTCGAAGGTCATTCCAATAATTGTCTCTCATTCATTACTTAAAGCATTCCCCCATCACAATCTTGAAGAGCTCTATTTTGCATCCGTTTATTTTTATTTTTTGTGACAGATCATTTTTATTTTTACTATATATTTTTTTAAATAATTTTTGGCTATAATGACTTTGGTGTATCTGCTTGTTTTCGTTCATGATATGCCTCTGTCCATGTAATAAAAAAAACACCTGCAATTTTTCTTTCTGCCAAGAACTACCAAACAATGAATTATGAAGCTAGCTTCATAAAGATTAGTTACTTACGTAAACACACTTTTCCGGTACGAAATTTTAAATGTGATAACTAATTTTCAAAAATCTGGCGGAAAACAATAAACAGATATATTTGATAATGTTTAATGAATTGCCGATTAGTTCTCCCACAATACGTACGTGGTGATGAAAAGTGTTTTTCTTAAAACTCTCACCTTCACTTCTGGCTATATTTTTGCATTTTTTTTTTAAATCGGTAAATTAGTTCACATGAAAGATATTTTTATTTAGACAAATTAAAATGACCAAGCTACAAATAAGTAAATTATATAGCTTTTATATCAAAACATTCCAAAAGTTTTTTTTAATGCCAGCGCATGAGAACATCAGGTTTCGAGAAATTCTCATAATATAACACAAATGTTTAAATTCAAAAAACTATAATATGCTTTATGAATGAAAATAATATTCGAACACTGAAAATAAAGATATAGTTATTTCCGAAAAATCTGACATACCTGTATCATTTACCTACTTTACCGTTCCTACTTCTGCCCACAAAATTACCCTCCAGGTATATCATAAATGTTATTTTTGTGTTTCACATTATAGCTTTGGCAAAATATGCACGTCATTAAAATGTAATTAGCAGTTTTATAACTCTTCACACCCAAGTGCAGGATTCAAGAACAAAATCCAGATTTTATTATTTTCCGGGTTGTATTTAACTTGCACAGGTAATGACCCTTGTTCATGGCAACAAGTTTTAAAAGTATACAATGACCTGCATTTAATTATAAATGTCCCTTAGCCCCAAAAGCAGGTCAAATTTAAAAGTTGAGCCTTTAAAAATCAAACATTCTACACAAGTCGGTCAGTTAAGGACAGTCTCCGATCACGATCACATCATCAAGGATATAACTAAATAATGGCTTTTCGTAAAACTCTCAACGTTACCCAACTTGCAAACGAAGAATTTGACATGCTTGTCAGTTCGGTCGAAGCAATATCGCAAGTTCAGCAGGCGAAGCAGCAGAATCAACATAATATCAGTAATAGTAAACTGACTAGCATTCGAGTGTATGAAGTTCGTCGTTTACCGAAGTTCTGCAAGTCTTTAAAATACTACAAAAAAGAAGTCGAAATCCCGGTCGACTATGTATCTGAGAGCGAAGAGGATTTGGAGGTGTCGACCAATGCAACTTTAAGGCGTACAGCTTCTATTCGTAAGGGCTATCGCAAGAAGAAGTCGGAGGCAGTAGCATCGAATCTGAGCAAAATCAAAGGGATTAAGTTGAAGCGCGGTCGTGGATTACGATTGAATAAGGAAGGATACGCGTACCGTATGTGGAAGAATTTGATGAATATTGGGCAACGTAGCGATTGAATTTTAGCAAATTAATTTTCATACTTATTTTTGTTTAGTTTTAGTATAATAGATATAATGAAGATTTTGATAATGTTTTTAGAAGTTTGATAAATAAATGTTTTTGAAGTAAGTTTTTTGACTTTTTCGTTGTGAATATTTACCCTGTCATTTCTTATTCCGCCCGGGTTTCTTCTCTGAAAACATTCGCCGGCAGTTATTCCAAATGGTGGTTTTGCTTTGAAACCTTTTGTTCTTTTTATGTAGCAGTGCCGGTTCCCCATTTTTATTATTGTTCCCTTCAAGCTTGAAAAATCATTAGTAGAATGTATAGTTTTAAGCATAATCAGATAATATAACTTTCCAAAAAAAATCTAGAATTTTGATATTGCATATAAACTCAGTTGTACATCGCTTTTCATCTAATATTACGCTGCAACCCATCTTGTTTCAATATTGTTATAAATAGTGTGTTATAAATATTTGTGCTGCATATTCAAAAGAAACAAAGCTTACCTGAAATAAAGGCACATTTATACAAATATGAAATTCTGTCACTCCCCAAATCTTAATTAATCTTTCTTCTCTACTCTCTTTCAGATGCTATCTTATACTGCTATTTTTAATTTGAGTGAAATATTCCTTGCATGCGACAATACTGCTTCGGCTAGAGAAAAAAAATTTCTAACTGCTCTGAAGTATTATGCTGCTCCAATTGTATCTGCTGTGTTTAAGATTTCCCGCCGTCTTGTCGTTACAGCACCCGTGGCAGTTTGTGTGCTCGCGCCTCCAATATGAACGTCCTCCGTCTAAGTTTCCGCTACAAATCTATGCTCCGCTGTCTTGATTTTACGGTTGGTGATCATCGCATGATCCAAGAAAATACATGAATATATTTTGCAAATTCTTTTCCGTAGAAAGTTGCTTTATTTGTTTTATTTATCCGCAAGATAGTTTGTTTACATAAAGTGCATATTTATTAATTTGATTTGAACATTTATTTATTTATTTAATCGGGAAATTCATGCAGTTTGATAAGAAATGCAATCTACAGTCATGTGCAAACTTATTTATGAATCACCAATCGCAGAAACTGTTACACGCTAGGCTCTCAATACTTGATAATCAAAGTCTGCACCTCTGTTGAGAAAATTTTGTCATAAACCAACTTTAAAATCATAACAACACTAAAAGCGCTGAATTATTTTCCGAAAAAGGGGTGTAATGTCACACCGAGAACAAAAAGCCGATACGTATGTATGCTAACAACTCTCTTTGCGCTCCTTGGCCTTTTCTGGGATGGAGATTTGTAGAGCTCTTGAAGATTCAAATACAGCAAAGAAATATGGTTACGTACGATTAATTGACCAACAAGCATGAAAAGATCTTTTAAGAACATAAAAGTGTGTAGAATTGAACATACTTATAAATAAATCAAATTTCAAATCTTATAATAAAAAAAACCTTCAGTGAGCCATGCAACTTTAAGAGTGAAATTTTTGTGGGCAGATAAATTCGCTTTTTCTCTAAACAGAATCTAAAAAAAAACAGCTGTATTGTTAATCAACACCTCAACAAAAAGATTTGACGCCTGTAGATACACTTTTTGGGATATTTATCATAAAATTGAAGGAAAGGAACGTTACTTAGCGACCATTAGTTGATCATTTTAAACCATATTAGGCGTGTTTTTTTGCTCCCTCTATCTATAACAGAACAATGCTATCCACTGCAGACGCATTGGGAACAACAACAACTCCCCTTTTCCATAACAGGAGTTGTTGTTGTTGTTTCCAATGCGTCTGCACTGATTAGCATTGTTCTGTTATGGATAAGGGGAGCAAAAAAACGCGCCTATTGCATTGTATGTTGGTGTTATTTAAATAATCTTGTCCAAGTTTTGTTCCTAATTCGTAAAACGACTAAATTCTGACAGAAACAAAACATTATTTCGGCTGATTTGCCTCTGCTCTTTCAAAATGCAAGGATAGAAACATTCTTAGCTCTATACTTACCATGCTAAAAATTGTTGAACATAAATTCAACTACTAACTTTAAAGCATTAGGTGGGGAAATCTAAAATTGTTTTCAAAAACAATTAACTAAAGAGTTCAATAAAAGTCTATAAATTAACGCGCAAAATTTTTGCGCTTATATTAGCATCCGGTGGTGGCTGTGATTGTATTCCTAATTACTATGCGTGGTATATGTCTTCCTCATTGTGCGTCCCCCTCTCTATCTTCTTCAATTTGAGCCCATCTTCCATTGCTTTTCCTTCTGCCTGGAAAGTTTCTAATATTTATCCAATTATCCAATTTTCCTCCGTCTCTAATTATCGTCATATTTCTCTTCTCCCTTATTGCAGTAAAATTCTTGAAAAAATGGTCTTCTCTAGAGTTCATCCGATTATTCATCCTATTTTAGCTCCGGAACAACATGGGTCCGTGAGGGGTAAATCTATGTTTACTAACCTCATCCTTTTCTCAAACAAAGTTGGCCTTGCCTTAGATCATCAGGAACAAGTTGACGCAGTGTACACAGATTTTTCTAAAGCCTTTGATATTTTCAACCATAGGATATTACTGAATAAAGTTTTACAGTTTGGTTGTTTCGGGCTACTCCTTTCTTAGTTTTCGTCCTACCTAAGCAACCGTGAGTGCAAAGTTACTATTAAGAACCTCTCCTCTTCTCCCTTTTATCCTTCTTCTGGTGTTCCACAAGGGTCTATTCTTGGCCCTTTACTTTTCTTGATTTTTACTATTGACCTTCCTTCCATTGTCGATTCCCTTTGTCTACTGTATGCTGATGATTTGAAATTGTTCCGAGTCATCAGGTCAGATAGCGACTGTAATATTCTCCAGAATGATCTGTGTGCTCTTCTCAATTGGTGCAACCGCAATTCCTTGTTTTTAAATGTTAGGAAATGTAAACATATGACCTTTTCTCTCAAATATTCTCCTATTTCATTCTCTTAATCATTTTCGACCAACTATCTGTCGTTCGTTAATCAATTCAGAGACTTAAGTGTGACTTATGATCCCCAATTGAAATTTGATTTGCACGTTACCGCTAAAAGTCACCGCTAAAGCCTCCCAAGTCTCAGGATTTTTACTTCGCTCTGCCTCTAAATTCGTTGACATACGTACATGTGTTCGTCTTTTTTCAATGTTAGTTCGTTGTTTCTTCGAATGTGCTTGTCAAGTGTGTGTGGTCTCCACGTTTCCTATACCTTTCTGAGGTCATAGAGGCAGTGGCGGCTCGTGGCCTAATTTTATGGGGGTTCACAAATCAAAAACATCTGTATTGGGCACATGAATATTTACCTTGCTATACTTTTAAGAGTTGCATTTATTTTAGTTAATTTGCCGAAACATCGCAATACTGCTATAGAACGAGTTAAAAGAAAACTATTCTAAAAAACAGAACGACTTATAAAATCCTTCAAAGGGCGATTTAAAAATCTTGAACAGCCATATTTTAACAAGACATTTAAGAGATTTGATACTTATATTTCCAGTGAACCAGGTATTTTCATCAGAAACCCGCATGGTGTCTTGACCGTGACGGGCGTAGCATAGTTTGTTACAAAAAATGTATGCGCTGATATCAATAAAATTTTTTTACAACTGGCATAATTCCGTAATAAAGTAACACTTGCTAAATGCTAATTGTAATATTTTCCAAATATATGTTTATTAAAAATTACAATTTGTGATAAGCAATGAGCTTGATCATTTATAGTTGCTATGTAGTAACTGCTGTAAGTCGAGATGACCGCAGTTCGTAAATTGGGATCATTAGAAAAACAAATACTTATCACGGTGATCGGAAGAATGTCTGAAGACGACTAATAACAGGGTAATTTTACTGAGTTGGGTGTAAATACAATTGAGCATGTAATATGCTCAGTGTATTTACAAACAGTCCTAGGTACACATAATCCCAAAATTTATAAAAAACGGGAAAACCCTTCTTGCATAAAACTTTTCATATATTTACACCCGAAAACCTACACTCAGCAAAATTACACTGCTTAACATTTTTTATAATCCAATTTAAATCAAAAGTTGAAACACTTTTAAACAAAAAACGAATCTTATTTGAATTAAATAATCCCCCACATTCAATAAAAATGATTCCATTTTATTATAAAAATGTTATTTTCATATCAAAATTTTCATCATTGAATGAAAAAACAAAACATTAAAACAAACAAGACACACTTTGATACAGCATTATTGAAATGATGTCAGATTATTTGAATTAAAAAGAAACGACGCGAAATCAAAAATTTTCAAATATGATTTGGCGCCATATACGTTTCTTTTTAATTCAAATAATCTGACCTCATTTCAATAACGCTGTATCAAAGTGTGTTTTGTCTGTTTTAATGTTTTATTTTTCATTCAATGATGAAAATTTTGATATGAAAATAACATTTTTACATAAAGTGGAATTCAAATAAGATTCGTTTTTTATTTAAAAGTGTTTTAACTTTTGATTTAAATTTGATTCTATTAAATGAAATTTTTCTGAGTGTATGATATAATTAAGTGCCCAGACTATCTCTGCATAATTGAACCTGTCAATACATTCAAATGTATTTAGTTTTATAGTTCTAACCATCATAAAAGGCCAGGAATAGGCGACGAAAGATATTAAACGCTCAAATCATTTCTAAGTATTTACTTTCTTCCAAGGATAATCTTCTAAAATACTGAATACATTTTACAAGTATTTAACCGCGAAAATTTCACAAGATTTATAAATACTGCCCTACTAGTCATAAAGGTTCTATCTACATATTAGTACTTTCTAGATATTCAATGATTTGTGTTTTAATTTGTACTGGAGGTATATGGAGAGTGCATTTTTCAATATTAATTTTAATATGCTTCCACAAAATATAGGTTTTTCAAATTTTGTAGAATGATGCAATAGAGTTTATAAATTTTGAATCCGGTGTTAGCTTAAAATTGAGAAAAATGCAGATAGAACGTTTATGCTTAGTAGAGCAGTATACCTACCATGGATTAAATTCCAAATGTGTCTTGAAATCATACCGACACAAATAGAGGCAATTGCTAAAATTATCCCTAATAGTTATAATAATCCACATAAAACGCTCGAACGGCAGCACGAATCAGCGCATGGAACTGACCGCCGACAACAATGTTTGAATACATCAAATTTGTTGTCGATCGCACATTCTGAGTGTGAACCCCCAGCTAGTACTGAGCCGAGCCAAATGGATGCACCCTTCGCTTCCTCGCACGCTTCTCTAGCCCCCTAATTCCAGCCACAAAATCGCACGTGCGATCGCTAGTACAAGAGGCAGTAGAGATAAGCGAAATTGTATGTGGTTTGTCGTGGCAATATAGTCGGTGAGTATGAATGAAATAATAATGATGAGAATGATCGGCAGGCAACATTATGTGCTGCCATAACAAGTATTGTTCAATGTGTATTGTTCAATTGAATCATTGATTTTTTGTGGGGGTTCACGTGCGAATCTGCACATTAGGACGAGCCGCCACTGAGAGGGTGTGCAGCGTAGCTTCACACGCTCTTTATTTTTTAAATATAATATCCCTTGCTCCTCATATGTTTCCCGCCTGTCCTTTCTACAAATTCCTTCCCTGAAGTCACGCTGCCTATTCCTTGACGAGTGCTTCCTGTTCAAATTGCAGCGAGGTATATCTGGCTTCACCGATTCGTTCCGGCCTCGTAGCTCGTTACGCGGCAACAGGTCTCAAGAAGTCTTCACTGTTCCGATCGCGGGTACTAATGTGTACTTCCCTTCTCGGTTTGTCAGAATCCCTAGACGTCATAATGAATTGGGGCTTGGATCTCTGCCAGAATCGTTTTTTTGCCTTTAAGAGTATTTATGTGTATACTCGGCCTAAGCGTTGAGGAACAAGATTTTTGAATTGTGAATATTAATCTGTATTTTTGTCTTTTTCTAATAAAAGAAAACATCAGTATGTTCGAACATCAGTAAAAATTCAAAAATTTGTTTTGTGGCCGACCGTAACATGAAATCACAGGAGATATTTGACACGGTAAAGGCATCGAAAGGCAGAGTTTTCACTATTGGGTGCCACGTTTGCCCACAGTGAGCCAAAAACGGCAACGTGTTGATGATTCAGGGCATTGTTTGGAGCTGCTTGTTTGTAATAAAAGAGATTTTTTGCATCGGTATGTTACAATGGATGAAACATGACGACAGCACCATACTCCAGTGTAAAAGCGATCAGCATCTGAGTGGACAACAGTCGGTGATAGACATGGGTAACGCAGCGCTGCACCGCGCAATTGCGTTGAAGCACTAGCCATGATACCACTGCGCTGATACCGATTGTCGGTATCAGTAGCGCAGTAACGCACTTCGGTATCAATGGTGTTGGCGCTGCCGCTTTGCAATGCCAACACCATATGGTTTGGCGCTATGCTACGGCGCGGCGCAAAGATATGAGTTGAGTATACTTATCTCAAGTCTGTTTGATGCAAAGCAATATACTTACGCGTACGCACGTTTGGAAAGATACCTGAATGGGTACATACTATAGCCTGGGTATTTTAGGGTATTTTATATCGGAAAATTAGTAAGTTCAAATGTGGGTTGCTCTCGTTCCATACAAGCTTTTTCAATCATGTTTTTTTGAGTGAATCATAGCGTCATGGTATCAGCGCAATGCTACCAGCGCCGTATGTAAGATCATGGTATCATAGCGCAATGGTATCAGCGCAGTGCGCTGATACCACTGCTGGCGCCGGTATCAGTGTATCAGCGGTTCAAAATTTGCTGCGTTACCCATGTCTAGTCGGTGAACCTCGTCCAAAGCGGCGAAAATCGGAACATGCAGCTAGCAGGGATATGTCGTTCATATTTTGAGATGCGTATGAAATAATCATCGATTGCCGTCATCGAGAAAAAAACATCAAAAGCCAACAACATATGGTGTTATTGGTGCGTTTGAAGGAAGGAATTGCAAAAACCAAAAGTTGCGTCATTCTACAAAAAAGTCATTGAAAAGTTAAAGAATCGTCGACTGTGTTGATGAATAAAGTAGAATTTTGCCAGTAAATACTCTTTTTTTATTATGTAGCCTCGGGACTTATTGACTGACCTGTTATGTGTTACTCCAGTTTGTGTTTGTTTGTGTGATTACAGCTAGAAAGCCAGAGGACACTATATTCATTGCTTTTATTTATTGGTCTTCGCTACATACGCAATTTACTTACAGTACGAGAAAATTATTGATGATTCTTTGTAAGACATATAGTTTGTAATTGTTTGTATAGAAATTAATTTGATTTCGAATGCCTACAGATTGAAATACGGTACTACACTCAAAATAACCCACAAAGGGCGTATTTGCAAATATACTTCTTTATACTTATAAAATATACTTCCCTGAGCTATGGAGTATAGCTTGAAAAAATCCACATCACGCATACTTCTACGTAACATAGCATGGTAATTACGATCGCACATGCTATCTAAATACTAACCTGAGCTATAAAATATAGCTTCACAGCGAAAATGTTCATATATCATGGGATTGTCGCCTGTACACATAACCTTAACTCTCATAAGCATGGTCCAAAATCATATACACAAGTCCCTATTCCTATGAATATGCAACTGATATGAACTGAGGTGCATTATAGAAAGCTATATTAGCTTAAAATTTTAATAAGCTCCGTAGTCAAATGGATAGAGTATTGGCTTTTAAGCCGCAAAGTTCCTGATTCGAAACAACGTTTCAGCAAATGTCAATTTCTGCTTTCTATCGGGTCCTATAATACACTGCGTTGAGGGATAGAATACAAGGCTTTGCAAGCTATAAACATAGCACCTTCTTCAATAAATATATCGCGCAAACTGCTATAAATTTTTCGCTGTGTGCTATAGTGCCGGGAGCTAAAATTTGCCAAAATCCCAAAATCAGCTACAGTGTACCAATAATGTCTTCGTACAGCAGCTATTTGAAACTCAAGTGATAAAAAACAATAAATTGTCCCTGGTTCAAATCCAGGAATGATTATATGAGGATTTCAGTTAACCTAGTAGGGAGGAAATGAGAGACAGAAGAAATCAGACTACGCTAGTATGCATTGATTATTATCCCGACAAACATAACGTAATATCAGCAAGATCAACTCATCGTTCATGGCTGGGTTGGAACCACGGACCTCATATGCCAGCAGCGGATGCTTTATATACTCCTTTACTTAAGTTTTGACAAAAAAGTGTATTTTTCATTTGTTTTCTTTTCTTATATACATATGTGTATATAAATTAAAATATTATATAAATTAAAAAATTAGCAATTCAGCAAAATATTATCAATCAGCAAACATTTTCCTTTCCTCTTTTTATTAATACTAAATTCAAAATGTTTGGTTCACTAGGTCTGGTTCGATAAAAGCTTCAACTGCAACAAAAAGAGCAATCATACACACGAAATTGTGTCACTAGAACGTGTAAGTACTCGACCAGGTATGCATGCGTCTGCTAGTTCAACCACGAAGCCAACCGTGTTAGATGCTAGTCTTACACGCATTTTCCGCGCACATCTGTGCATAGACCAACAACTTCCTAGCTAAGTCTACCTGGATTAGCTGTTTAACGCATAACTCCATCATACCACGTTCAAAGCTGTCCGTATTCAAATTGTTACTTGACTGGTTTCGCATGCGACTAGGCCTGGACGGATCGTCTTAAAACAGCTTTTAACGTCTTCACGGTGTCTGTTGAATTTATTTCGGCATCGTTAAAAACAATTTCTATGCCGGAAAAACCGGAAAATATGCTGTCTATGAAACAACTTAAATTTATGCTGACTATGCGGATGACATGATTGCCGCGACACTTGACAATGAAAAGTGACTGCAGTAAAAGCAAATACACTTTGTGTTGTGTTTGTGTCGACTCAAGCGGTTTTGAATGGATCTAATGAAGTTACGTACTAGATAATTTTTTTTTTCAAAAAGATAAGAGATTGTTTATGTTTCTTGATTTCATGCAGATAAGCGTGAAACGTGCTGCCGAAATCTAAAAGCAATAGAAGTTATAGTATTTTGACTTTACTAAAAAAGAAAGAAAGAATGTGTGGAGTGAAGACGTCATATTTTTTTTGGTTATTCCTTATTTAATAACACATTGCGAAAAAAAATTTGCAATTAAACTTGCTGCTCCTCTGACATAAAATCGGCATCACGAAATATCACGTTGATCAATCTTTTCCAAAAAGTAATCCCTCCAAAAGTTTCTCAGATAATTGAAATTAATCTGAAAGAGTGAAGTGTAACATCTTCCATCGAATGACTACGGGAAACACAAATTTCTTTCCGATCAAACATCATCCGCTCCAAGAATAAAAGAAGAAAAACTCCATTTCAACTCAACTTCCGATTATTTTCCCGAATCAGATAAAGCGTTTCCACATCCTCAATATAACCAACTCTCAACAATTTCTTCTGGTTATTGGAGCAGATATGGGTCAAGTGAAAACCATTGAAGAAACATGCAAACAAACATGTTGTTTTTCACCACGAGTATCGCCAGCTGATCTTAATGTGTTTGTGTTTTTTTGTTTTTGTGCCGCCGAGGTGTCCAATTCAACAGCCCGGAGTCGGATTGTGGGTGTTTGTCAGTGAGTAATTTGAGCCTTTACGTTGAACGGTTGTCTTGTCTTACCTTCGACTGTGGGTAGATTTATGTTAACTCTTAATCTGAGAATGTTAAACTGTATGTATGTGCTCACCGCCTTACTTCTAATCGGTTGTTTGCACTATGTGAAACGCCTTGAACATAACCATTTGATTCAGATACGGAGCTGGAGTCGAACCGCAGATATGAATTGCGGGCATCGAGCTAGCATCGAATTACCGAAAAACCCTTGATAGAAGACATCACACTTTGTCGGCCTGGTCCGGCACGCAAGAGATGAACGTTCAGAAATCGAATACCTATGTAACGTACTCGATCAGGTAAGGTTTGTGCATAGAAGCCAGCGGTGCAGAGAATGTAGGTCATCGAATAACGATGATGGCTCGAAATTGAGACATAAAGTGCGCATTAAAATAATGCGCGCAGTTGCAAATGATTTTTATTGAGTTTTAAATTATGTTCGACAATGAAATCTGTCGGGTATTTAAACAGAATAATTGTCGAATGCTAGTTTTGCGGCAGGGTCATACCGATTTTCATGCTAACCATGAAGCTGACCACATATCAGAATCTGAATCATGTATGTAGTTTGTTTGGAAATTATTTAATGTGAAAAAATTATAACGATTGCCTTCACATTGATGGTTTTTGTCCGTTTTGTAGCGATATCAAAAATTTTTTATTATTTTTATTCAGTAACTTAGTATTTTTTTTATTCAGTAACTTAATTCCACCGCGCCCTTGTCGTGGTGGAGGGACTTACGTATCGCAAGATGATCCACTAAGATGCTTGTATGAAATATATTCTGAAAATTTAATTACGACCGAACCTGGGGAAAAATGCTTTCTCCTAAATCCAACTCTGGCTAGTGTAAACGAGACGCCTACAGGAAGTATGAGAAGAAGAAGAAGTGTTCTATGCTCTAGACCAGGGGTGGGCAAACTTAATACTGGTATGATCGACAATAATTTTTTTAATTTATACGCGATCGACTTCGAAAAATGGGTTTAATTAAAAACAAATAAAAATTTAATTAAAGTCTTTATTGATATTAATGCATTAAATACATTGTATTTACTACTTTGTGCAATGTACTTTATTAATAAATATTTTGGATTAATTTTTGATGTATATGCGTGACACTCCATTGCATCAAAAAGTATTATAGGGCTAGGCTTGTAAGCACTGATGCACAATCGAATAGATGCCATTAAGTGGTCATCAGTCAGAGAACTCCTAAGTTGCGATTCGATGTTTTTCATTTGAGAAAACGTTGCTTCACATAGATAAATGGAAGCAAAAAAAATGCAAATGTCGTCATTGCCACCAATCTCAATAATGGATATTTTTTATGGTAATAAAATCCAAAAATAATTTTCATTTGCGCGTACTATTGTTAAAATTTCTAACTCTAAATCCGATCAATTCAATTGTAAAGTATGAGCTAGATTTGATGAAATATCCTCGTTTTCGAATTTTCCAAAGGGAAATGAAATAAATTCAAAAATCAGTTGAAGGTTATTGAGATTAGCAAATCGTCTCTCGAATTCTTGATTAAAATTTTCCAGTTCAGGACAAAACATTTCAATTTTACATTCACCAGTAGGTTAGGTTAGGTTGTACTGGTTGACACAAGGCCACACATAGACCTATTGGTCCATAGTGATACCAGATAAATGGGCCAGAAGAAAAAAAATTCAGTCCAAGCGGCCATCGAAGGCCCCGAACTTTTTCGCGAACTGAAGGATGTCCTTCAACTTTTGCATTTTACATTCACCAGTAAGTTTAATATGTTTTTCTAAATATGGAAAATATTTAAAAAATTTGTCTGCTTAATTGTGAAACAAAGGGTTTTAATATAACTTAGAAAACATTAATCGAATTCAACAAGTCAACAATATTTTCCTTTTCCCTGTAATTGTAAACTAAGCGAGCTGTAATGGCTCATAAAATCCGTAAGAAATGCTAATTTCTTTACCCATACTGGATCTTCCAAGTTTTCATGTTTTTCTCCCAATGTGTCCAAAAATGCAATAATTTCAGGCAAAAGATCTAGAAATCTTTGCAAAAAGCTTCCTCAGCTGAGCCATCTAAAGCTTAGTACTGTTTTCGATTTCACGTCAAATTTTCATGGAAATTTTCACGTGAAATTTATTTCGGCAAAAATTCAGCTTGAAAATAAACAAGAGTTGCGCCCACTTTTAAGCGTGAAAAATTGCTTGGAAGATGCTTTCGCTTTGAAAATGCAGATGACTTTGGCACATGTCTCCAATCATTTCACGCCAATTTAGTATGTGCAGTTCATGCA
Organism: Nemotelus pantherinus; assembly: GCA_963978885.1. NCBI lineage: Eukaryota > Metazoa > Arthropoda > Insecta > Diptera > Stratiomyidae > Nemotelus > Nemotelus pantherinus. Next base: position 66,459,271 of record OZ022264.1, on the reverse strand, counting down.
GGCGAGTACTGAGTTAAGCATAGTACTGAGTTCGATTTCACGTGAAATTTTCATACAAAATTTCACGTGAAATCTGCTCCGGCGAAAATTTAGCTTGAAAATAAGCAAGAGTTGTACTAAGTTCTTAGCATGAAAAGTTGCTTTGAAGTTGCTTTCGCGTTGAAAACGTAGATGGCACTGAAACATGTCTCTGTAGCATATGTCGTATGAGCTACCATAATGAAAGACGCGGTTACACACAAATGATATTTATTATGGAACACACAACTTAACTAAATACAAAGTAAAGTGAAACTATATTTGCGGTGGTCGTGCCGATGGCACGACCGCGTCGGTCGACGGCTGTTGATCAAGAGAGCGAGATCCTTTGTGAGTGACGACGATGACGACGCGGTACGAGAATCTTGTGACAAGATTGCCAACCTTGTGGTCGCCACATCTCCAATCATTTCACGCCAATTTAGTTTGTGCAGTTCATTCTTTCGAGCGAAAAAGTGACATTTGGTGTTTCAATTTGAAAATGGAGCAGTGCAAACGTCTTTCCAATAAGAAAATCGGTCGAAAAGTGAAATTCTTGACATTTTATCCGTCAGAAATGAGCATTGTCTCTGCTTTTCTCCATTGCCAAAATTTTCGCTCGAAAGAATGACCAGATAATGGAGACATGTCAAAATTTCACGTGAACTCGAACTCAGTACTATGCTTTAATCGTGAAGCTAAATTTTGACATGTCTCCAATATCTGATCATTCTTTCGAGCGAAAATTTTGAAAATGAAAAAAAGCGGAGACACGTATCATTTCTGACGGATAAAATGTCAAGAACTTCAATTATCGATCGATTTTGTTATTGAAAAGACATTTGCACAATTCAATTTTCAAATTCAAACACCAAATGCCACTTTTTAGCTCGAAAGAATGATCTGCACAAACTAAATCGGCGTCAAAAGATTTTAATTTAAAATTTTATTTTATCTAAAATTGAGATGAATCTTTTTTGCGCTGTGTGCGACAATTTACTACCTCGGTAGCAGGGAGACGAATGCCAATGCAGGCAAGGTGTATAGCGGGAAGCAAAAATATATAGTGTGCACTTTAGAACAGAGAGATTTAAGGAAATGAAACAACCGTATACGTATATGAGATTTAGTGAAGCAGTTTTACTACAATGATATAAATTTATGAACAAATCGAGAAGATAGCTATCTCGGATTTTCCCTTTGGTTTCTACGCCACCAAGGCTCTGCGAGCTTTTGTTTGAACTGAAACTGCGTGAACTGTCCGATTGAATTTATTAGGCCAAGGCCCATTCCGAAATGTACTGATTAATCCTCTACTAAATTTTTAGTACACATTTTAAATTAACCTAGTAAATTATTTTAAATGTCTGCGATCGACTGTCGAACTGTTTGCGATCGACCGGTCGATCGCGATCGACCGTTTGCCCACCCCTGCTCTAGACCATGGATCATTGACCAGCAAATCTGTTGGGGCTCTCAGTCTCAGGCAGTACAAAGCGATAAAACTACCGGCGAAGGCGGATATGGAAATCAATACTGTGAAAATTACAAATGCTTCGCAGGGAACTAGATATCACGCAATGGAACTCAGAGCCTACCAATAAAAGCAAGAGAAAGGTTGGTTGTTGATGCCGATTGTATCAGTTCGGGGCAAAAATGTCTGGAACTCATAACTGGAAGCAAAGCGACGCTAACTGATCAGTTAGCAAAGCTTGTTAGTTAGATAAAGTTCACTACCGTTAATTTTGAACAATTATGTTCCTGATGGTATAAGATTTGACCACATTGACTTGCAGCACGCCGTCTTCGTTCTTTCTTCTAAGTGAACATTTAAGCAGGTTCTGTGGTCTCATCTCAATCAAAGACCCAAAAGCCTTTTATGATAATAGATCATCGAAGTCAAGGATTCTCGGTATGGTTTCCAATCTGCTTGATGATACGACGATCAAACTGGTTTCAAGACGTACCGGGATAATGGTAGGGTGAAATGCTCGATTGTCGCTTCAGCTTTCTTTCCTTTTGATTCTTTACTCTCGCCACCAACACAAGAGCTGAAGGACCAGCGTACTAAACTGAATCGGAAAAGCTGAAATTCCTAAAGGATTGCGATGCTAACTCCCAGCACATTATTTGGGGCAGTAACAAATGCAACGATTTTGATTTTGTACCTTCTGCGGGACTAATCACTCTAAACACTACGATTTTCCCACCTTTGGCACTCTTAACAGAAGTGCGGTTATTGATTTATCACTGTGCTCATCTGGAATGCTGCGGTAAATAACTGAATGCCGAGCATAGCATGAAATTTCACTCTCTATCACCGCTACTTGCACTGAAAAAACACATAGCGCCAGACGCCATAATTTATAGACTTCTGGCGCCATGTACATAGTCGATTTCGGGATTATGATAAAATATAGCGCCACACGCCATAGTACATGGCAAAAAGTACATAGGAGCAGACGCTATGTTTACAGCCCTCCACCCCATGTACTATAGTCCTCCACGCCATGTACATAGTCGATTTCGGGATTGTGATAAAATATAGCTCCACAGGCCATAGTAAATGGCGAAAAGTACTTAGGAGCAGACCGTATGCTTATATTTTTTCAAACGTAATTTATGAAAGAAATAAATTGTCAGCTAGATTCTTTTTTAAGTTAATTCTTTAACTAACCTCCCGGATGTGCGTGGGTTAGATTGCAAATTGAAAAGCATTATTTTATTACGGTAAAATAGAAGCTCGACTTCAAAAAAAGCACTTACCTCAATTCATCCGAATTGGTATGACAACTGAAGCCATATTACATGGCTCATGGTACCAAGTAATTATGGCGCTGGGAGCCATACTGCATAGCTCAGGGTACTAAGCACATAGCGTGTGGGACCATAAATGCTGCGCCATGTTACATAGGACCACGCGCTATGCAGATTCTGACATTATGGCGCTGGGAGCCATATTGCATAGCTCAGAGTACTATGTACATAGCGTTTAGGACTATAAATAATGCACTATGTTACATAGCTCTGGGCGCCATGTGGATTTTTTTCAGTGTGGTGCTTAATCCGTAGAATTTGAGACTTTCAAGTCGCTGGGCCTGGATGGCATCCAAGGGGAGGATGCCAAGGGACGAAGTAAAACACATGGAGACAGTTTTTAATGGTGAGTATACCATGGGAGTATTTGTGGACATTGAATGGGCCTTAAACTGCGTGCCCTTCAGGGGGGCTTGATTTAAGCTGTTAACAAAAACTTGGTGTGGATGATGTCCTAATTGAGCTATTACATGTCATGTTAACGCAAAGATTATTGCTGTCGAAAGCTAGAGCCGAGTATACCTGCGAACGGAGGGTTCAAAAAAGGATGCCCACGAGGGGGTATTCTATCGCCGCGCTTGTAGATTATGCTAACTAAAAGAACTGTAACAAGAACGGTCTTACGCGCAAGATCATGCTGATGATGTTGCCGCAATAGCAGTCAATAAAGGTCCGAATATAGCAACAATATGAAATATGACAACGGACATTCAATTTAATTGACATTTGGTACTCTAGGCAAGAAGCTTGAGTAGCCTATTGGGTAGAGCACTGGCTTCTTTTGTGTGGGGTCCTTGGTTCGCATCTAGTTTTGGGCCAGGCTCCGTGCGACAAGCTTTGAGTTCACCTAACTCTGAATAGGTACCTGAATTAATCAGGAACTAATCACTCTACATTCTCATTCACATTGATTTTAAATTTGTAATGAAGTTCTCTACCAGCTTCAACAACTAGACCCGTTCGAGGTTTGCCATGGGATTGCTTTACTTTAGTCTAGGTAAAGCATTTCAGTGAATCCTGGTAAAACGAATCATGTTTGGCTCAGGAGGAAAAGAGAACTAAAAGTGCAATTGCTTCCAGAAACGAAAGGTGCAACTCTTCAACTTTCAGATAAAGTCAAATATTTAGAAGTATTCTTGAAGTTTTAGGAAAAGTATTCTTGTTACGCTCTAACAGAAATGTTCCCTGTATAGACCGTTGAAAACAAACACCTACTGTAAACGAACAGCCCTCGTCTAAAAGAACTTCCCATTACTCCCTATCCTTTACTTACTAACGTAGGTTATAAGCTATAGCATAACTCAGTAGGGTTTTACCTATTGCAGTATCACTCTATATATTCGCCAGATGCTGGCAATTTAGAATTAAGGAGCACACGTATCATCAAATCAAATCATTGTTTGACGCCAACTGAATCAGGAATTATAAAAGACTCAATTAAACTTAAATGCCATTTTATTCGAGTTAAGCGTAGTGAGCAGAAGCTGATTTGGGAATTAATTCGGTAGTAATTCGGTAGTAGTGTAGAGCGCCAGATAAAGACATAAATACATTCATATAAAAGCGTTCGTACGTTGACGGACGGTATAATGACCGTAATTCGGTATTCGTGCAAACGGAATTCTAAGAGTGGTCAAAGAAGCGTAGACTCTAGTCGGAGTGAGCAGTTATGTTATAGCTTACCAATGTACATCTACTAAGCCGAACCTAATCCAAAGGTTGAATATTAAGGTGAGTGATACCCACGATCCGTCTTCGACGAGCTAGATTGGATCCAAAAGGACCTAGCCAAATTTTTTCTTGTCTAGACCGAATGGATACCAATCTCCTCTGAGAGAAGAACTTGGTGGTGGTACTTACTTGAATTCCTAATGTTTTCGAGCAATGCAAGAGAGTCTCCGCTCCTATACGGATGTCTCAAAACTCATGTAGTTGTGTGGACCTACGTAACAGTCATAAGGCCGATGATCGCGTCCGCATCTGTGATGCGGACTATTGTGAAGTTCCTGTATGTTCGCAAGAAGCTATCCACTCTACAAAAGAATGCATGCTTAGGTATCTTTGGTATCATAAGTACTACTCCTGGGGTGGCCCTTAATGGGATACCCAATTTACCTACACTCCGACATTCACAGAGTGCTGCGATTATGGCCCACAAACTAATTCAATTTGGTTTATGAGCAGGAAACGATAATATTATGTACGGCTCTGCTAGAGGTCTGATGCGAGGGATCTTTTCGGTTTTTGCCAAGCCTTCAGATGATCGAATGCCCATATCCGACTCCGGAAGAAGACACGAAGATCCATCCAGATGTTTGAACGAGGTGTCACTCCGAAGTATTCTTTACGAACGACCTGAAGACTGAATCTGATGTCTATCTGCAGTCATTGAATGACAGGTTGGCTTTTTCTCTCGACGAGTATGCTTCTGTTTTTCAAGTTGAAATATTCGCCATGTTGAGAATGAATGGAGAAAAGGTGGAAGGGAAAGCGTATTGCTCTTTAATGTGTTAATAAAGCAACTCTGTAAATCGCTGACAACTTCAAAAATACTCAAGAATGAGAGGCACATTTCTTTTTACATTGCAGTGTTGATGGAAACGAGATTGCTGGTGCTAATGCAAGGCAAAACTCAACAGTTTCACTGCAGGGCTCAAAACCCGTCGTAGGTGTGCCGACTCCTAATGACGCTTGCAACTACAGACCTATTGCAAAACTTCCCTGAGTCGCAAAACTTTTTGAAGCCATAGTCACGAATGTTGTAGCCTTTCATTGCAAATCCATTATGGCTCCGTATCAGCACGGTTTCATGAAAGGTCGTTCAACCACAACCAACCTGCTTGAATTTTCTCACCAAATAACCAACTCAATTGAAGCTGGCCTCCAAACTGACTGCGCCTACACAGACTTGATGAAAGCCTTTGATAAGCGTGATCACTCCATACTTTTAGCTAAGCTTCATTCCCTACAATTCCCTTACTTGTTTTTAAATTGGGTTGACTCTTACTTGACGAATCGAACCCAACGTGTATTCTTTTGTGGTGCTTTGTCATCTGAAATTAAAACCACGTCTGGTGTTCCACAAGGTAGTCATCTAGGCCCTTTACTGTTCGCCTTATTTATTAATGACGTAGGTTCCATTTTGCACTCATCTTCTGTTCTTCTTTATGCCGATGACGCTAAAATTTTCAAAGTTGTGAGAAACCTAAACGATTGCAATGATTTGCAGCAGGATCTAAACAGATTTGCCAGCTGGTGTTCCGATAACAATCTCCTAATTAATCCTGACAAGTGTACGATTATATCTTACACACGCAAAAATAATCCTCTAATCTATGAATACTCACTTTTGAGTACATCTTTAAATAGATCAGCGAAAGTACTCGATTTAGGAGTATTGCTGAATCAATCCTTCGCATTTGACGATCACATCGATTCAATCGTTCTGAAAGCAAGCAATGCCTTAGGTTTTGTCAGAAGACGTTCGAGGGAATTCAACGACATTTTTCTAACTAAGATCCTCTTTTGTAGCTTAGTCAGACCGATTGTCGAATATGCAAGTATTGTATGGGCACCATATCAAAAAGTCTACATAGACCAAATTGAGTCCATTCAAATAAGGTTCTTACGTTTCTGCCTCCGCGGTCTTCCGTGGTATGACCCTTTACATCTACCTCCTTATCAAGACCGCTTAAATCTTTTACGAATGGATACCTTGAACTCTCGACGTCCAAATTCCAAAATCTTATTTGTCGCGAAAATTTTGGAATGCACCGTTGACTCAAACTACTTATTAAGCCAACTTTATTTTAACACTAATAACAAACGTGTCCGGCGGGTTAACTGTTTGTCGGTCCCTCAACATCGGACCAATTATGAACCAGTCACTGCAATAAGTAGATACTTTAACGAAGCTTATTATAAGTTTGATTTTCATTTATCTACAGCATCACTTAAACGATTTCTGCATAGGAATAATTAATTTTTATTGTATGTGTATAGTCTGGATTAGACGAATTTAATAAATGAAATGAAATATGCCATTCTTCATACTCGATACGCCCAAAAAGCCAGGTACACAAAGACATTCCTTTCAGAACCTAACCATGGGGTCTCCTCCTCAACAAGAGTAGGAAAATTAGTAGAACCATGGTAGGAAGACTGACTGCGTAATCCCCAAGGAAGGCATATGATGTCTGCTTAGAAGAGGCTGACTCTGTGGAGCATGAAATATCAATACTGTCATTGCACATATGCATTCAAATTTCGTAGGCTGGGAGCTTGGTGAATACAGGCCTTTAGTGAATACAGGCCTTTGGTGAATACAGGCCTTTAGTTTAAGGTCTAAGTATAGATTATTAGAAAAATATATTTTTCTGGCACAATCATGCATTCAACTGGCCTTATTGAAATTTATGTTTGTATTCCTTAATTTCTTCTGGACCTGTGAAAAATTAATAAATAAAAACATAAATATTAATGAAAAGAGTAGACTATCGTCAAAATATCGATCAATTTCGAAAGTATTAAAATCTCTTACTGACAAAAAATTAGACGTCAAACTAACAATATGTTTTTAAGTCTGAAAAGATGTATAGGGAAATTCTATACATATATTTAGCCTAAATTTATAAAATATTCTACGAAATTAACAAATTCTCCATTATCTTTTCATGACATACTCGCCTACTATCTATCTTGCATCTATTTTTATTTCGCGTCAAATTTCATACCGGTCGTGTTTTAAACAATCTTATCATTTTAACTGAGCTGTAAATCTTTTTTAAGAACCTCTTAGTACATCAATTTGTCATTTCTAGCATGCGTCAGTTGAAATTTATGAGTACTGCAATTTCCAAGCATTTCATTTTGAACGACTCATTGGTAAAAAGCAAACTATTGTGTCATAAAACCGACCATCTGATTTAGCTTTACATTTCAATATTTGAAATACGATACATACTAAACATTACACATACGAAAAAAAACTAATGATAGAGGAAAACCATCTACTTTTTTATGTTTGCCTTCCCCGTCGCTGTCACCGCTCTCATTCGGCTTTCACAATCGAAGGTTGTTTAATGTGGCATTGGCATTGGAATGCCAGTATGTGTCAGTCATGAAAACAAGTAAATCAATGTGTGTTCGAAAAATATTGGAAATTTGATAATGCCCGGAAATTTGTACGAAAGCTACATATAGTGTGAGAAACAGGTAATTAAAAATAGACAATGTTTGTCAGGGGATACATAAATCCAATATGCGCACACCCACATTCATTAGGTATGATGTAATGCTTTTCACCTGTTAATTCGGCTGTTCTTACCATTTCGTAATTCTTAGTATTGTTTGCAGAAACTATTCAAGTGTTTCATTTTAAAGCGTGTCGGAATGGCAATCTAAATTGAGTAATGAATTTATTTCGACATTAGCCAAGTTCAAGGCGAAGCGCCAATTTCGAAATTTTTGAATTTTCCCATCAATAAATTAAAATTTACCTTGAAAAATATGTTTACTTTAAATATCGTTTCGATGTTTGCGGAAATGCTTGTGTTAAAATTTTCATTTTCTTCATTTTGCTGTCACGAAATGATGTTATGAGTATCGTTGGAATTGAGAAAACTATATTGATTTGAAAATTTAAAATATATGCAATGACAAATAGAGATAAAATTCTATGTCTGTAAAATAACCAGATACTCGCAGTTTAATGTTAAATTTAGTAAGTAAAGCTTAGAGTACTATAATACTTGCACTCTAACTTTGAAAAATAATAATAATATTTTTATTACATATAATAATAATAAATAATAATAATGTAAGTAGTAATAATAATGAAAACAATAATAATAAGAATAATAATGCGAATAATAGCCTAGTTATTGCGTGTCTCAGAAGTTACAGTGTGCTTATTATTAGTGTTCGGACAAAGTCTTTACAACTAAATTATGGATAGTAAAGACTGGAAATATGACTATTTAGGGAAAAACTAGCTTTAAACCACATGAAGTGCTTTGCCTAACCTAGATAAAATTTAAAATATTACTTAAAACTTAAATGTGAGATTAGGTAACCATATGAATGGAGGTTAAAGAGGACACCTGGAGGCATATAAGCGGAATTTTTGCCGCACGTTTTTGTTTTAGCAAGAAGATAGCTTGCATTTTTACTAAAGTTTGAAGAACATTAGTATTAAAATCACTTTGGCCAAAAATTCATATATATATATATATATATATATATATATATATATATATATATATATATATATATATATATATATATATATATATATATATACACATATATATATATATATATATATATATATATATATATATATATATATATATATATATATGTATCATAAAAAAATTTCAGTAAAAAAATCTCCGGAACGCGCCATCAGATTGAACTGAAATTTTCTGGATGCATTGGTGTATAAGCAGAATAGTGCCAGGTCTCACAAAAAATTAATAATCTTTAACCCTTTGTCGCCGGCTGCCATTTTAGTGATATTTTAAATATGTACCTATTATTCTGTCAACAAATCACTTTTTCTTTTATGGAATGAATTTCGAAATTTACCTAATGTGAATATGATAATATTTTTGAAATTTTTAACCCTATGTGTGCGTGAGGCACCTAAAATGAGATTGGCAAAATTTGAACATTTTTGAATTGCGATAAGTTTTAACCTATCTTCAAAAGTTATCGCAATTCAAAAATGTCTCATAAATCACTATGAAACTTAAAGTACACATTGATATTACTAAGTTGTAGACTCTTGTAGTTTTTTATGAACGTGCTGGCAACCCTGCAGCTACGGCAGGCATTGGAAGTGAAAACCTTCAAACCATCGACTCTCCTGAAAAATGCTAGTGTTTTACAGTGAAAACCAACTCAAATAGAAATCCTATGCTTTGTTTATACAACCGAAGCAAATTTTTTTAAAAATTTCACATTGGACAAGAACGGTAACACTCCATCAATTTACCTGTATATTAAGCATCAAAAACTTCTGTTCACGAGAACTCACGACCCCATTATCAGATACAGTTGAAATTCACAGAATGCATTGGTATTAAGTAGGACCAGATTTGATAGAAACGATTTGGGAATGCGGGCAACTCTGTGCCAGTGATGCCATCTTGAAACATTATAAAGAGACAAAACTGCTTTTTGCCCTATGAATTCTGATTCAGTTACCAGGTTTGGAAAACTCTTTTGGTGCTGCCAGCTATGGGGATTTTGGTGTCTTGGGTTTTGAAAATTCGATCAGGAAAATAAAGCTTTTTGCCCTATAACTTACAGTACAGTCATGAAATCCAAACGAATTTCATATGATAAATGGAACTTCTTATAGGCATTATTCAGAAGGAATCTGGTTAAAAAGCCATGAAAGGGCTACCAGTTATTGTTGGTTTTGTATTTATTTGCATTATCTTTGCTAAGCGATTTTTTTGTAAAATTTTTCATTGTAATGATCATGTAGTGACAATAAACAACAAATATGAAGTTTTCGAAAATTTGAAAATTTTTGCGACTGGTAACCCAAAAATTTTTTGTATCCCTATAGTTTCCAATGCAGTTATCGGATCAAAACGAATTTCGCAGCGTAGGTTGATTTCAATGTGAGGCAAGCGTGATAAATTTTTCGCTTTGATACTAGCGAAGGGTTGCCAGCGCGAGGTGGTTTTTGGTATTTTCGCATCAATAAATGCTTACATTACAAAATAAGTTACCAATGTTTAAATTTTTTAAGTTCTAGAAATTTTTCGGTTCCTAAAACATCTATCGTTTTTTATCCCAAACATCTTTCTACCCCTGTAACTTTTGACGAAATCATCGAATAAAATCGAGATCAGTAGAGTTATTTCATTTTAACGTGTGACAATTGAGGGAGTCTTTTAGTTGCAGTGCTTGTAAAGTGTTGCAAGCACTAAGCATTTTCCTTGTTTATGCTATGTTATGCTGCTTTCAAAGTTTTGCAGTGTTTGGCTTTTTTACCATAGAAACCATATCTGTCTAATTTCAAAAGGGGAAGCTTATCGTTGACAGAGTCAAGTCAGAATCTAGTCAAATCAAGTCTTTGAGAAATCAGTCAGAAGAGCATCACCCTGTTTTTGCTTATCAATGGCAGAAGCAACAGTGTCGATGAGTGATAGCAAGTTGCCTTTGATAAATTTGAGGAAAAGCTTGAATGAAAGATAAATTCTGTTATAGTCAACTCTCTTAAGTATCATGCTGAAGCAAGGTAGAAGCGAAAATGGGCGGTGATTAGAAATGCAAGCAGAGTCACCTACCTTAAGTATAAGGAAAATAATGGCAGATTTCCATAACTAAAGAAAAATGTCAGTTGCGTTGCTGAAGTTGAAGATAATCAACAGGAGTACAAAAAGTGAAGAAGATAGTGACTTAGCCAGTATATTAGGAATATCTTCAGAGCCAGAACTAGAGCTAGAATCGAGACAACTACTTAAGTACTCAACTTCTAAAGGGTTTGTACGAAATGAAAATAGTGCAACGACGAAGGAGCTAAGAAAGTAACATGTGGGAGAGAAAGAGGATGTTGTAGAGAAGAAAATGACAAGAAAAAACGAGCAAAGAGCTCATAGGTCTCTTCAGTTTTGGCGGCAGAAATTTCATAAAAAATTTTTTTTTGTGGGATGACGGGGGATTTTTTCAGGGAATACATGACCAGAAGGTTTTAGAATTTTCGGAAGTAGTACATAGAAGCCTCACCTCTGGCAACGTAGGTACGCATGGCTTGTTTAGTAACCTTTTTTTTTGTGTAAGAGCCTAGTTTTTTAAACTCAAGAAGGTCGTCATGCAAAGGAGAACGTTTTAATTTGCCGCGTGCAACATCCTTTGTCCTATGGGCACAGGCAACTTCAGAGATAAACCAGGGAGCATAATTAGGCCGTCTGGGATGACATGTGGGAGTAAAACCAGGAATGAGGCTTGAGAAGAAGACGTAGCCTAAGGAGATCCTCGTCAACATCTGAACAGGTAAGAGAGGAATACCAGTTAACATGATTGGTTTCATTCGCCATTCCGGCGAAGATGGTTTCATAGAAATTGAAGTAGGAATAGCAAGAGACTTTGAATTTAAGATGGAAATTGAGAGAAAGTTTTAAAAGTCATAGCAGCGGAATCCGAATAAACTGAAGACACTGGAATATTGGATAAAATAAGATCAAGTATTTTTCCATTGGTATTAGCTACCGTGTTTAATTGGGAAAGAGAACATAAAGAAATGATTGGAACCAGGGTTAAGGGAAGACTATTATTAGAAGTGATGTTTGAAAAGAAGTATTTCACTCGATTGAAGGTATATTAAACTCTACACATAACATTATGCGAGCGGATTGAAAATGGCACAGGAAATAAGATGATGTCTCTGAAAAGAGAAGTTCGTAGAGTGAAGAAGGACTATTATAGGGGATGTAGGTTGAAGCAATAAGTGATAATGAAGTACGAGCTAGAGAAACACATACTAAAATACATTCCTCTGAGGAGGTAGTAGTAAAGTCACTGCAAACAATCACCTCAGCTGTTAAATTGTCTGCAAACATTTCAAGTTTGCTGGCGTTTAGCTTTGCCGCACTGAAATAGACAATTGCTGAAAAAGTACTGCGCAAGTTATGTTTTTGTGTGCTTTTTTAATCAAAAAAATATATGTATGATTTTCACGTTGTATGCCGAGGATTAAAAAAAAATTGGAGCACCTCGCCCGGTGCACCCTTCCTATAATTTCTGCAAATATTATATTCAGCGTTGATAAGTTTATCATCGTCTTGAATTAGGAAGTTAAAAGTTTCATTTTGCTTATTTTGAATGCTCTGAGAGTTTCCGTAGTAAGCATTGTATAATTTCTTTATTTGTATGCAAACTTAGTGGCAAGCTCTACTATTACATTAAACTGTTCTTAACGAAATTTAGAAACAGAAAGTTTGGTTATTAATTCTCTCGCTAAGATCAGTAGTTGAGAAAAGGTAATTGGGAACAAACGACGGCAAACAATACCAACACTATTGGGATAGATTAAAGGGTCCCGCCCATCTCACAAAAATAGGTCGATGGGGGACGTTTCCCGTTGGCGTTTCGAATCCTCTTATTCGGTAATGTCCAAACTAATAAAAATAATGGATTCCACATAAAAAGATCATAGCAGTGTGAATTATAGAAATGAACAGTTCGGTGGGTAATACAAAATCAATCGTTTGATAAAAAAATCGTTTTGTTAAAGTAATGAAATAAATCTTCACTTAGATCAAACTATCATTCAATTTTCAGCAAATATCAATCGAATCTACCACATATATTTAAGCTTCATGAACGAACTAAGTACAGTAATTTAGAAATTCAACCTAAACTTTTTTATCATGTGAAGAAATATATGTACATTTTCTCTGCGAATCGTTATTATATCTAAGTTGTGTTGATCACATCTCAGGACTACATTCTACCAATGCAGAAAATTGTTTCATATGTCAGATTAAACCCACAGTAAATTTTGATAAGGATCATTAGTATGATTTAGCACAGGTCAAATAGTTCGCACCCATAGTCGTTTCGCAGATCAGATTAACATTTTCTATTTTTTGACTCCATTGTTGACATATGACTTGATCAATATCGAAACTCATCTGATTCCCAGCCATATATATCACCACACACTGCGTAAAAACATTAACTAACGGCCGTTGAACTCGCTTCTACAGACCACATACATGCCAAGCATAATAATAACAGTAACATGAAACTACATCTAAATCGATTGCTTGAATAGCGAATTTCTCTGTAACATTTTCAGCGTTCCCACCCACTCTTCGATCATATTCGAAAACATATATTTTAGTTTTTGACCGAAAAACACGTTTACCTTAACCATACGCCACACAAAATATCCATATGCCGAGCCTCTACAATCCACCACTTTCATCCACGACACCCGCTCGAATGGCGTTTATAATAAATATTCGATATTATTATATTAAAAAAGGTTACTTTACATGCTGTAATCGTGAATAAAGTGCAATACAAATCATCTCACGAAATGAGCTGGGCGTGTTTCCATTCACAAGCGATTGCAAGGATTTCTCCTTATTGTAATATCGATTTTCGCTTTCAGACTGAGCAGTACACCTCAAAGAATGCATGCATGTTCATTGCTTGGTTGATGCGATTTCAAAGTATAATTTCAGCATTGATCGTGTTACTGATCGTGCCATAAATTCACCATTAGAATTTTAATTCCAGCACTAAGTGGATTCGGCGGCGATACTATCTGCTTCGAGACATGCTTGTCAGTGACAGCAAGCAGGGTATATAATGCTGCAAACTTCTCTCGCTGCCAATAGCAGTTGCTCGCGTTCTAGAACTAATTTAAATGACATTTTGCTCGATCGTTCGTTTCACTTAATCTGTTCAGTACGAAATCATACAATATGCTGTAGTATCTCAGTCCAGGCTGTAGTACCTGTAGGACAGTTTGAGCTCGTAATCGTGATCGTGCTCGCATTAAAAATCGTATCCGTTATTTTCTAAAAGCTTTGAAATTCAGAAGGCTGCCAACATGAAAACATGGACTAACAACCAGACGATATAAGCGAAATTTACTAATAGCGAACTTGACATTTTAACGCGAGTTCTTCCATTCGGCGTTTCAGTTTACAAATGTGCTTTTGAATAAGCTGTATTTTGTGTTTATATGATTGGACACGATCGGCAAACAGATTAGAGTTGTGTGGATGTTGAATCGTTTCTTAGAAATTCAAGTCATGAATTCGAAATTGGAGCTTTATGATGTAACGGAGAAAATCTATAATACAGCGGACTATCTTTATGATACAGTGAGACCGTATCGAATATTTGGTCTCATGCTGAGTGGAGACGAGTTTTTTTTTCTTGCTCGGGTTAAAAGCCATGTGTCATGCCAATTTCATACATACATAAATATTTATTTTTAAACCAGGAAATGTTTATTCGTCTGATGTCATACATTTAACATTTCATCACCAAATTACTATCAATGAAATATTCATTACAATTTGTTTTAAATTATCGGTATTAATTTATCTTTCATTTGTTTCAGGTCAGACATGAGCCTAGAACTACTCTAGCAACGTCAATAGTAAATAAATAGAGAAACCAAACAATGTTTAGAAAAAGGTAAGCATCGATTAGTTTCATAGTTCTTGTTGAATAAAATACTTACTTGTCATAAGAGTGAGTCACGGATAAGCACTGTTTTTGTATCCAGATCATACCCATGATAACGTGAAGTTAGACAAACTGCAATGTTTTAGCCAGATCAAATTATTATTATTATTATATAAAAACCAAAAATTGCTTGTTGCATTATATTCTCATATTTAGAAATGCTGGAATATAAACCAGCTACATGACACTTTAACTAAGCCGCTGACATTTTAAAGGCATTTAGATTCCTTAAAAATAGAATTCTGCTAATTCTCCGAGTTCACAGGCGCAAACTAATCCATTATCCAAGCCTCCAGCTCAACGTAAACGTGCTTCACCCGTCCCATAACTAGTGATGGACGTTTCTGTTGTTTTCAAAAAACGAAAACGAACTGTTTTTTTCTTTAAAAACAACTGTTTTTTAAAACTGTTTGAAAAAAACCGTTTGAATTAACAAATTTTATGCTGTACGACAATTAGAGTTGGGCCGTACTAGGATTTTCACATACTAGGTATAACTAGTACGAGTACGAAAAAATATCTGTTCCAAATACCTACTTGAAGTATGTACATGTATACATACAATGCATACAATTTGCAGTAATGTAATGAAATGGACTAATATGCCCTCCTCCACCCTCCCGACACAACGATCCCAAGCTAGAATGGTGATGGTGCAAGATTACCTTCAAAGAATACCGAGTCATTAGTCTGTGCAGCTTGTCCGTAACTTTCCAATGGTCGGTCATTTATTTGGCAAGTCTTTCTCCAATCTAGGGACCATCTAAAGAAAAACGATCAAATTCAATCAATTTAATTTGTTTTTCATTTTATTATATGCAAAAAACACCTCCTGTATTCGTTCAAATGACAAAAGTAAAAAAATTACTAAGATAGGACCAACTAATCATGTTGTCATCTATATGACTTTTCATCGAGCGACCTCTGATACCAAACTTTTCCTGGCTAATCTAAAACAGTCGGATTTCCACTTCGCTTCACTGAAGCATGAAGTTTTTATTAAGCAATAAAAAAAAAATGTTTCGTTCATTAAACATGCACCCACTAGGGGCCAACCTCTTCCGTAAGGCTGGGCATGAGTTCAGGAGCACCTTACCTCCCATGGTCTCGTAAATTTTACAACCGCGGTAGGTATGGAGACACCCTCATGGCGACCTGCAGTCAGGAGGAGGGCCTCAGCACACCCGGAGACGCCAACTGATGAACCAAAAAGGATCTCAACCTGTTCCTCCTTGGCATTTTTAGTGCTAATTTTAGTTTTTCCGGCGGATTTCATTTTGCCGTACCTTCAAAACTAGGCCGCTTTTTCCCAGACTTGTATGGAATATGGTAGATCAAAAATTTTTTTTTTGAAAAAATTGACGTTTTTGCCCAATTTCCCCTATCAAAAATTTTTTGCCCTTAAAATATCACTAATATACTCCCCTACCACTTCCAATCATCGAAAGCGCGGTAAAGGAAGTTTTTGCCAAACTATGGCCAAAAAATCCCTTACTCCCCTACAAAACCGAAATTTTTACATCACAGTCTTTGCCCGTTATGTCCCAAACCACTCTAACCCAAAATTTGCCGATTTTGTCCGATTTCAGCTCCTTTTGCCCTAAAAACTTTTTGAATATTTGAATAAAATACCTAATAAACGAAAACGATTCGTTTGAAAAAAACGATTCGTTTGAGAAAAACGAAAAACGATTCGTTTTAAAAAAACGGTTCATTTGAAATAAACGAAAAACGATTCGTTTTAGAAAAACGACTGGTTTTATAAAAACTATTCGTTTTAGAAAAACTGTTGGTTTGAGAAGAATGGTCCGTTTTAGAAAAACGATTGGCTTTAGAAAAGCTATTCGTTGTAGAAATACGGTTCGTTTTAGAAATGCTGTTCGTTCTAGAAAAAAAATCGTTTTAGAAAAACTGTTTGTCGCTATTTGGAAAAACTGTTCGTTCGTTTTTTGCAGCCAAACGTTTTTTTCAAACTGTTTGGCGTTTTTGAGCCCATCACTACCCACAACGCGATATATCCGCTAGAGATGCTGATGCTGTTTTTATTGCTTCATCTTCCGACCCTTTGCTATCGGATCATGCACCGACCACAGTTCAACCTGGACCTTCAATAGGTCTTCCTCGGCATTTTCAACCTGCTCGTACTCTACCGTGCCTAGTTGTTGCTTCGCCACCTTTACATGTGTTTGTCTCGCGTTTCGCATACAATACTTCAGCAGAAGCAATCATGGAGTACACCGCTGCCAAACTTGGCAACTCACCACCTCTGCTACTCTGTAAGAAGCTAACATCAGACAACCTGCAGAATCAGGAAATCGCATCGGTCAAAATAACGGTAACTGCTGGCACTGATCTTCTGCTTCACAAAGACTTCTGGCCATCTGGAGTAAGGACTTCACCAGGAGACCTCGTAAAAATTTTCATCCAACAAAACCAAAGATAACTCCATAGCCTAGCCTCAGATGACAATGTGTGCTTAACAGGAATCAGAACCAATGGAATCAGGACTTTTGAAATTAATAAGATCAACTACCAGAACGTTCGTGGACTTAGGACTAAGCTAAGTACGCTGAATCTCTCCTCTACTCTTTATTCTGATCATATAAACCGAGACATGGCTAACAGTAGATATTTACGATAACGAGCTGTTCCCGTTTCATACAGTCTTCCGCCTTGATCGTGATCGAGTTACATTAGGTAAAAGCGATGGCGGTGGTGTGTTAGTTGCAGTTGACGGGTCTGTTCAAGAAATACTGTATATGGATTTCTCTCCTTCTCCTCCTATTGAATGTATGGCTGTGCGCGTTACCCTTGCTCCCACAAAAATTCTTATTGTTTTTTCAATATATGTTCCTTGTAATTCCTCAGTTGCGGTTCGGAGTAAATTTTTTGATGAGTTATCCACCTACCTCATCATTAGCTTTGCTTCTGCCTTATCTTTAATGTGTGGTGATTTCAACTTACCGAACCTGGTATGGAATTATAATTTTTCTTCCATAATCTCATCTAGCAATATTTGCTTGATAACCACATCCTTTCTATCTTTGTGGTCACTCTCCCAATTAAACTGTGTTCCCAATATAAATAACAAAATACTACACTTCGTTCTATCTAATATTCCTCCTCATAATATCAATGTTCATACCGCCTCCTTCCTCTATGTCCAAGCTGACTTACATCATCCTCCTCTCTCAGTCGCACTTCATGTTGATCTTCAGACCCTTATAGCCCGTCCAGACTACGGATACTTATGTATCCGGATACATAAGTATTGTCCTCACTGCAGCGACATCTGCAGATACATTTTACCCTTGCCATGAAAATCAATGAAAAGTGTGGACGATACTTATGCATGCGGATACTTAAGTATCCGTAGTCTGGACGGGCTATAAGAGCTCCTTCTCGAGCCATGCGCTTTAACTTCCATAAAGCTGACTTTGGTGGTATGTTCTCGTTTTCTTGCGGCCTCACTGTTAATGAGTTTGTCATAAAATTCCAGAACTTCCTATCCAACCTCATCTCCCGTTTCATTCCTTCCAGACGTTCTCACAAGCCTAATGGCGCTCCTTGGTTTCGTCGTGATGTGGCGTCTGCTCTGAGAGCTAAGGATTTCGCTCGAGCTAGATTTAGACATACAGGCTCTCATGATGACTTCCTCGAATTTTCGAGACTACGATGTTCTGCCAAAACTGCCGTCAATCAAGCTATTCGGGATTACTTTCCAGCATTGAGTCTCCTATCTGCTTTAATAATCAAAAACGCTTTCGATCTTATGTCCGTTCCCTCAAAAGTTCCCATCGTTTCCCCTATTCCATGTTCCTCGATAACACTACTGCATCTAATCCTCGTGAAATTTGCGACTTCTTCGCAAAATATATTACTTCCTTCTTTTCTCAACATAATCATATCTCTGTTGTGAAATTCCCCATGTTGCTTCATCTTCCTTACCTTCCATTTACACCATTCCTTTTGAAATTGAATCCTTACTCGAGTGTCTTGATGCCAACGTCGGTTGTGGTTCTGATGGTATACCTAACCTGTTGGCCAAATCACTATCACCTTACTTATGTGTTCCTTTGTCTATTATATTTAACCTCAGCCTCTCCTTCGGCTCCTTCCCCGCCAGTTGGAAATCTGCTTATATTCCCCCACCCACAAGTCTGGGGACCAAAGCTGTGTTTCCAACTACCGTCCAATTTTCCTCCTTCCTTGTTTTGGAAAAGTTCTTGAAAGAGTGGTTCACAACAGGCTGCTTCCTCTCCTTCATCCCTTCCTTGCTCCGGAGCAGCTTGGTTTTGTTAAAGGTAGATCCCCCACCTCTAATCTTATATCTTTTAGTAACTTGGTTGCTTCTGCCTTAGACCAACGGAAACAGGTGGATGTGGTATATAACGACTTCTCAAAAGCTTTTGATTCTGTTGATCACAAAATTCTTCTTGCAAAGCTTCGAAGCTATGGGATGTCTGGTCTTCTTTTGTCTTGGTTTTAATCCTATGTTTCTGGTCGTTCTTGTGCTGTATCTGTGCAATACTCCACCTCTTCCCCTCTCTGTTCGCTTTCCGGTATTTCTCAGGGCTCTATGCTCGATCCATTATCATTCCTAGTCTTTATAAATGATCTTCCTTCCTTTATTCGTTCTCCCTGCCTCTTGTTTGCTGACGACTTCGCAAAGTCGCAAAATAAAGATTTAATTCTTAAAGCTTTTTATAATGCTTGATTTTTTTTACCGTTTTTGCACTTTCTTCCATGTTAATTTGTATATTGCTTTAATTTGTTGAAGTTTCAAATATGTTTATGTCTAATGTTTTCAATTTTTTTTTAATATCTTTATTTTTGGTTCTTTTTAGGTTTTCTAATTTTGTTACCGGGCAGTAGCCTGTTAAAATAGATTTAAATAAATAAATAAATAAAGTGCAAGGTCCAAATGCCATATCTAAAGTAATATACAATCCAAAATGATGTATATGGCTTTTACCATGATACACACTATCTCAAGCAATCTTCTATTTTCCTTACAGCCGCATGGAATAGTTTAAGAGCTGTAATAGTTTCCTGCCGCACTAAAAATTAGTACCAAAATTACCTTAGCAAGGGTTGCCCATGTTGCCTCGGTCACAAAAGTGAGACCAGATTTTATACATTATTCATCGTCGTCTTATTTTTCCATTTGGACTTATGGACTCACCTCGTTTGCTTGTAGCAACAGCAAGTGACCGTGGTACATTCATACAGGGACATTATTCATCGTCGTCTTATTTTTCCATTTGGACTTATGGACTCACCTAGTTTGCTTGTAGCAACAGCAAGTGACCGTGGTACATTCATACAGGGACTATTCTTAGCTCCTGAACGTATCCTCGCCAACTAGTCAACCTTTTCATTGCCTATGACACAAATATGGCTTGACATTCACAAAATACAGATAAGAATACGCTTTGCTTTTTTGTCGACAGCCACTGTGCACTCGTTGATGGTTTTCAAAGTGCATCTGTAAGACGCAAGAACGATAATGGCTGCCCTCATGCCAACGAAAATCGACGTTGGTTTGGTTGATATTCCGCTAATGAAATCAACAGTCATACGCAGTGCAAATAGTTGGTGACAGCACTGGTGCAGTCGAATAAAAGTCTGATCCGACTTCTGTGTAAATCCCATTCGTGTAAATCGAGGTGTCGCCATCTCCGAAACTCCGTTGATTCTCCAATGTGCGCTTGTGGGTGTCTTTACTTGGAAGTTTATGTTAAGGCATATTGTGTAATCCTATTAAGGTAGGAGAATAATAAGCGATATCCCATCTATCCTCGTGCCGTTGAAATGTCTCAGTACTCAATTTTAGCCTTGTATGCTATTTCCTTAATTAGCTGTTCAGGCAGATGGTGATTTGTTTTGGGAAATGAGTTTCTACCAGCATGCTCAAAAACTCGTTCGTGTCCTCTGTCCAGTCCCCTCTTTCCCTACGCAGAAAGGTAGATAAGCTGGGAGTTACAATAATGATTTTCCTTATTCTCGCCCGTGATCTTCCTCTCCCAACACACAATAGCTATGCATATAGTCTTGGCACATATAATTAAAGTGGGTTGTATAACACAAATAATTAAATGAGCTCATGTAGCCTAGTGACTATTTTACTAAAGTATCAGCTCATAGAGTCTATGTTCCCCTAGCTATAATGCATTGTGCCTACACCGATAAATTTTTTGTTTTTTTTTTATTCATGTGTCACCTTTTTATGTGATAAGATTCCCGTTTGGTTCCTTGATAAGCGCCACGGATGCAACTTAGCTAAATTTTAAGTCCAAGTAGAAATAACTGGTAAAGTTTTTCCTTATAATTCTAATCAATCGAATTTATTTTCTACCTTCTCTTTTGACATTCTCAAAATCATACAACAATTCAGTTGTATATGATTTTCGAAATGCTGACTATGAGAGCATTAACCACCATTTGAATAATGACTGGAATAGTTCTCTATTAACGTTGGAATTGAACGATGCTGTGTCTTTATTCTACCAGTTGATTTTTGATGCGGTTGAAAAATTCGTCCCGAAAATAAAGAAAAAAGATAAACTATCTGAGCCTTGGTTGGATAGAACTCTGAGGTGTTTACGAAATGAGAGAAACAAACTATATAAGATAATAAAAACCGACATCAATGCTAGCGAAGATATCAAGAGAAGATACAATGAACTAGCTAAAGAATTCTTAAGGAAGTCTCGCGAAGCATATGAATGTTATGTTAATATAGTTGGGGAAAATATAATCTTGGACCCCAAAAAATTTTTTGACTTCGTGAACACCAAGCGCTAAACTTCAGGCTATCCCACAGCAATGTATAAAAATGACTCACTTTCTTCTGACCCGCTAAAAATATGTGACATGTTTGCCGACCATTTTCAAGAAGTTTTCTGTCCACCCGGTGGATTATGTAACATGTCGCTTGCCTCAACACCTCAGTTTGCTATCGCTGATGAAATATATTTAACTAGAGAGGATATTGTAAAAGCGATAAGCGAACTTGACATGAAAAAAGGCCCTGGACCAGATCTACTTCCTCCGAGCTTCATAATCAACAGTGCAGAAACTATCATCTCACCCCTGCTTATAATTTTCACCAAATCACTATCATGTGGTAGATTTCCTCAATTCTGGAAATCTTCTCATCTCACGCCAATTTATAAAAGTGGTGACAAGCGCTCGGTTAAAAATTATAGAGGCATTGCCATTTTGTCAGCTATACCTAAACTATTTGAAAAAATTGTTTGTGATAAGCTCATTATAGCTATTGATCCTCTTCTTAACGAACAGCAACATGGCTTCAGAAAGGGCAGGTCAACTACCACCAAACTTTTGATATTTATCTCGGATGTATTTTGCAATATGGAGAAAGGGTGTCAGATCGATACCATATATACTGATTTCAGCAAAGCTTTTGACCGTGTTGACCATGATGTTTTGAAATATAAACTGCAAAAACTAGGCATTTCCGGAAACTTGCTAGGATGGTTGGATTGCTACCTTCGGAATCGAACACAACATGTAAAATTCCAAGGTTTTCTCTCAAAAATAATTACTGTCTCCTCGGGGGTACCTCAAGGCAGCCACTTAGGTCCACTTCTGTTCAATATTTTTATTTTGTATCTTTCGGAAGTGTTATCCGATATTCCACAACTTTTTTATGCGGACGATCTAAAATTATACCACACTATTCAATCGGAATCCGATTCAAACCTCCTTCAGTCAAAACTCTTATCGTTGGAGCGATGGCGTGACCGCAATAAACTTTTTCTTAACGTAGACAAATCCCATGCCATAAGCTTTTCCCGCAAGTCATGCTCTTTAAATTTTGATTACCGCCTTAGTAATCAGTTGCTGAAAAAAGTGGATAGTGTTGTAGATCTCGGAGTCGTTCTAGATAAAAAGCTGCGCTTCAATCTTCAGTACGACAAAGTTCTAGCAAGAGCAAGCAAGCAATTAGGATTCATTAAGAGACGTGCGAAAGAGTTTAAGAACTTATGGGTTACAAAATCTCTTTACGTATCCTTAGTTCGCCCAATATTGGAATATGGTTGCATCGTTTGGAATCCCATTTTCAACTGTCATAGCGATAGATTGGAATCCATCCAAAAGCAGTTTGTTATTTTTGCTTTGAGAGATATATATAACCCACACGATTTTGAAAGTTTGCCATCTTATAATTACAGATTAAGCCTTTTAAACCTTGAGACACTTTCTTCGAGGAGAACGGTGTTATGCTCATGTTTCATTTTTGATGCAATTAGGGGCTTGATCAACGTTGAGTATCTCTCGAATAAAATCACTTTCAATAACCCTGTAAGACGTACTAGGTATACACGTATTCTCAATGAACATCAGCATCGGACTGTTTATGGAGACAGGCCCATCAACAGATGCTGCAAAATATTTAACAATTTTTCCAACTACTATTCCTTTTCTATTCCCAAGACAAGTTTCAAATATGCTCTATTCAAGGCTCTAAAATCTTAAAAAAACATTTTTCCTTATAAATTCCTCAAGTTGACAACCAAATATAAGTTTGGAATATGTATTTAAAATTATTTATGCTATTTTGTTTTAGTGTAGTTTAAGAAAACTTATATTTAATTCAAATTGTAATTTGTTGTTATTATTTTTTGTTATATGCCTTGTTTGGCTTGAAATAAATATATATATATATATATATATATATATATATATATATATATATATATATATATATTTAAAATGACTGATATTAATTTTTTTATCTCACGAAAGTAACTCGGACTGCTTCCTTGTAAATCAAAAAAAGAAACCGAATAAGTGAGAAAATAAACTGTGATGACCTCTTGAAAGGTTAAATTTCTATCCTGAAAACACCTCCAATAAGAAATCTAGAAAACTTAAAGTGGTTACTACTTGTAAAGGTTATTTAATTGTGATCTGTAGCGATTTATGAAGGTGGGAATGGCCTTAGCACAACCTAGAACCAGACCGAAGTCCAGAACCAAGAAGGCTAAGGTCCAAAGTGGGAATGGCGGATGCCATTCAAGAGGCAAAACAAAAAAAGAATTGCCCCGAGAGCAGGGTGCCCTAGAAATGGCCGTGAAGGCCCCTCGTCCGCATTAGCGGAGCACCCTTTAACCAACCCCGACGGATGCTGGGGTGCCGCTTTGCTAGCTCGCTGCGGCTGGGGTGGGTTCATAAAAAAATGGGGATGGTTTGCTCTCAAGAAACGGGATGCTACGTATTATTCATCCGTCATGAATTTCGTAGCCGCAAACTGGTATATAAAATACCCAGGGACCAAAAAAGGGGGCATAGCTCCGTAAAGGAAACCACCCAGGCTCTGCAACATGGGCTGACTAAGCAGACCCAGTGCTCGTGACAACGCACGGAGCCAGAAAATTGAAAATCTAAACGGGAAAATAGGAAAAAATGCTACCTCTCTTTACAAGGAACCCGGGTGAGGCAGACAGCCCCGGGCCCCCGATGATAGTGGAGCCCTGACCCCGATGGTCTGGGGTCCTCCACCCTCTGACACTGGCCATAAAACTTCAAAAAATTCAAAAATCTAACAAAATTCCGGAAACTACTCGTTTGGCCAGTGTCCCTCCCTTTTAAGATGCTGAAAAATACTGAAAAATTTCACAAAGAAAACTATTTCATTATGGGCCAGCCAGGCCAAGCGCGGACCCTGAAAAGGAGAAAGAACTTCTCGGGCTTTCGCCCAATAAGAAGGCCAGATAGTTAAGATTTTACAAATCCATTATTATTTTCTTTATCTAATGGCTAGTAAATATATTTATATACGTTTAATCTTATATTTAATCACAGATGAATCTTTATTCCAAAAAAAACTCTTTTTTTTTCTAGTCATCATATCTGTTTACAAAATTGGCATAAATCGTAAATTTCGCATTTTTATCCCAGTTAATAATTCATGAGTTGAAAAATGGAAAGTTCAATTGAAAATGAGCAAGTAGTTTTTTTTTTTTTTTTCTTTTTGTTTTTTTTTTTTTTTTATTATTAGATCCAAGTGTTAAACTTAAAACCATTCATGGCAATAATGATCATAATAGATGATTGAAATGACATGCTAGTCAGGTCGAACCACTATCAAAAGAAAAAAAAACATTGAGCTTTCCAAATGATACGTAAACGCATTAATAATGCAGAACAGTGTTTTTTTTTTTTTAACCATTTGATTATTAAAGATATGTGTAGTTAAAACGAGAAATTATACATGCCCAATAAAGACAGGATTTATATCGAAGCAAAAGAAACTAAAATGGGATATGTTTTCTTTGTTTTTATAATACATAAAATCAATTATACGATTCAATTTTAAGTTGCTATATAAAAAAGAGAGACGGTAAGTGCTAATATCTTATTTTAGATTATTTTTTCTTTTAACAAGTGAAAATTGTTGTCATCTTATTACTAAAGGCCTTGTACATAAGTATTTTTTTTTTTTTCTTGTTTTGAAATTCTACTCTTCTTCCTTTTTTCTTTTCTTCAATATATTCCACCCATAAAGAGGTGGTGGGATCTACAATCATCCAATTTGCATTTGCAGATCATTACGTGAAAATTAACTGGGTTATAACCGCAGATTAGAGGGCAGTCAGTTGACTACTAGTTCAAAATTGTTCCAACAAAGAAAATAACATTCTTTAACTATCTAATTTAAGAAAACCGCAAGCAGGTAATGCCGGGTTCAATTCTTTTTAGGCGAAAATCGTTCATATTTAACTTAGAAAAACATAATCAATCTGCAACTACTCTGCTACAAACAAATGATTGTATCGCTTTGAAAAAGTTGATTAAGTTAATGTTTAGTACAGGACGCCATCGGTCGATATTTTGCGTGATGAGTAACTACCATGCACGAGTAGCACGGAATTATAGCAGGACGGGTTGAAGCTTTAATTAGTTGCGCAAAGTTCTGTCGCAAAAGCGCCCTTGCCAACAACATGGCTCTTATAGAACGGTTGGTCAAGAAAAAAAACACGTACCTTGTTTCTTCCCATTACGTCACTAACCTTGTTGACAAACTCTGCACTGCTATGGAGCACGTCGACGCCCAACGAACGAATCCTATACGTCGAAGTAGCACACTGCCACCAGCACAAAACTATCAGGGTTTTGCCAAGGGTTTCCGATCCTGGCCAGCTAAATAGTGGCAAAACAAATCAGCCGGTGGTTTCGCACACACTCTCAATGCCAGACCCGATGACAGCAGCGCTCGTACGAGTTTCCGATCTCCACTTGAAAACTTTCGGTGCCAAACAGCGAATTTCCCATAAATTCCGATTCACTCGTCACCCACACAACAGCAATAGATCATCGTCGCCATCTTGCTCACCGAATAGGGAACTGTACTGTCCGAATATTGCGATATGTCATTTAACGCAATCTCTTAGCATTAACAATTTCGTCTCTGAGCATAGTACTGAGCAGGGAAACATTATTTCACCGACAAAACAAGATTTCATTGTAAGCCCATTTTTTTATGGGGGTTTGAAAATTAATTTTGCTCCGCGGTACGGTAATCAGCTTAATCCCGAAAGAGGTGGTGCATAAAAAAAATCACCTGTCACATTCATTTAGGCACAACTCGTTTGAACATTTTCTTGTGACCTGTTTTGTTGTACTTCCTTAATTATCATTATGTACGATGTTGATGGAATTGCGCAAAAGAATCCATCCAACGACTATTGTAGACAACAACCTGTATTTCTCAAGCACTTAGTCAGTCCATGCGCCCTTGCACGATCCAGTTATTCCGTACGACCCGCCTGCATCTTCTGCATACAACCCCGTCGCTTCAAACTTGCGCTCCTCCACCAATCATTTGTCTTAATCCAAATCTGAGCACTATTTGGGGCGGCATGAATTCACAAAACAACTTCCAAAGCCGAACAGATACTAATCCCCATTACTTTTTTTGTAAATTTACTCCCTCGGGCGAAAGTACGCTTTAACTATAGCAAACTTAATGAACCTACGCGGTAACTCCAACCCAAACTTCAGTCACAATGCCTAAGACTACCGCAGCCATTTACATCTGCTACGTTGAATTTCGTTTCGTCGTTAAGACACATAACTTTGTACAGCAGCAAGATGGCGGCGTGATAAATTCGCGTCACTATCGTCACACAATTACAGTTTCGAGTTGATGTTGGATGCAGATGAATTTTTATGAATCGATAGGGCTCCAAAGTATTTTCATCACGATTTTTATCAGGTTGAATGCAAAAGAGACTCATGCAAGTGAACGCCACAGATATCGACATAGGGTGCCCGCGCCGTCGCTGTGGTATTTTCACCCAATTTAACGTCGCGAAAACATGTCAACTTTTTGCAGCAGCGAATTTCTGCTGGTTTCAGGAAAAACACAATTTCGACATACTCGATGACGCGACCGACCGCCACACTCGCTTTTTGAGTACCACGAGGTAATTCACTAGGGAGGTCTATCAATGGCAACCCCTCTTTGTTAATCAAAAAGGAACAATCCGGCGATTGATTCCGTGGAACTGCCCTGACATCAGCGTTTTGTATCCGCACGGGTTGCAAACTCAGAGACTAAGCGCCCCAAAATCCACACTATTCGTCGCCAGAGTACCGAAACTAACAACTGGGATCTCCTACGCACATCTCCGACCTCCTTCACTCGACCTCCGTCGCCGGCTACGATCTTAACTCGACTGCCACGAGCTTCTCAGCTCCAGCTCGCAAATGCCACTTGCACAGCCACGAAGATCTAACGGGATTTTCTTTTGGCTGTGCAAAACAACAATAAGGTCACCCGGGGGACTTGCGGGATTTTGTTTTCGTGCAATTGAAATGTAGTTTCAAATTGCAAAATGTTGTAGCGTCTCCGATCCATACAGTGTGGGTCGGAGATGTGTGACCAGTAATTTTTAAATGAAAAAAATATAAAAATTACTGGATGCTACAGATCATGGTTCCCTTCTTGTCTATAAATCCACAATTCCGATTTGGTTACTACTATTTACCAGAATATTCATCTGCAACCGCTGATTTTTTTCTCTTCAGCTAACGCCTAGTTATTGATGTAAGAATTCCAGTGCAGTTCCAAAACATGTATGTCATATAAACAAATTTTATCGTAAAATTAATTTAAACACGCAATTCAAATGCTTCTGATGAGATTCCCGTGTCTACTCGATGGCTATGCATTTGTAATAATGTCTTCGAAACCACTCCATACGATTTATATCACCCACGTAAGAGATATCTGCCTACAAGCGATCTACCAAACATTATAGTCGAATTGATTAATGCAACTTGTTCACACTGAAACGCATGCGGCGCAGCGGCGTTTGCATTGCAGAAGTATTCGTGCAGACTATCTAAAACGACATCGCATTTTAACGGAAACGATTAATGCATTGCCCGGTAGACATGAAAACTCCGTATATTCGTGAGTCAATTCGAAATGAGGTTACACGGTGAACCACGTACTGTACGTTTGACACATACGTTCTGCAAGCCCAAGGTACACCCATTGTACTAGGCCTGTTACAACAGACATCTCTGAATGCATGCAGTATACTGCAATAGCGGTTACCCATTTCCTTTTAAAAGATCTTCAACATAGTAGTACTGTATACAGCGGACGTTTAGTCCGCGGACTAAACACCAAATTCCACCTAAATTTTTTAGTCCACGTGCTGTATACACTCGTGGACCGACCTAAATTTAGGTCGGTCCACGATTTCAAGCGACCTGACCTAAATATAGGTCGTGGACTATAATCGTTGTAAACACACGCGACCTAAACATTGATTTTTGCGCGACTATTAATAATGTGTGTATGTTGAATATAAGCTCATAACATTCCCCTTTGACACAAAATCATTGAAAGAAACATGTTTGAGAGACAAATGAAACGATAAAAACAGTGCATGAAGGAAAATTAAACTAAATGACAGCTGTCATATACGAACGAGGACTAAATTCCACCTAAGCAAATTTTAGGTCGGGTTCGTTGTAAACATCTGAGGACTAAGTTCATTTAGTCCGCGCTTTAGGTCAGGTCACTTTTGGTCCGACTGGTGTAAACCGGCACAGTCTGATCGCAGTTATTCGTAACGATGATCATAAACTCCAAAGATTTGTGTCAATATCGTATCCTTTCGCTTCGGACATCAATAATTATGGGATTTCCTGCCCCCAGACTGCATGCAGTCCGGCTGTTCTATACTTCCTTCACAAGTGGGTCGAACTCGTGTCCATCCAGGTGAGCTTCCATCTGGCCTAAAAAAAACTTATTTGTTTTGCAGCGAAATTTATTTGCACAATCCAATGATTTTTGTAGAGAAGGTACATAAATCGGGAACAGAAAATCTCATACTAATCGCAAAAGAATGCTCTGTGTTGTTTTAGAATTTTACGATAATTATAATATTTTGATTCTTTTTCACATTGGATGCATCAAACTTGTTGTTTTGTTGCATAATTATTGTCTTAATTTTGATTCTATCTCATGTTAAACAAGCCAAATTGCATTTCTCTGTTCACATATGCAATCTTAAATCGTTCATCTGATTTTACAATGCACTGCTCGCACAAAATGGGGTTTTTTTCCATTGAATCATTCAAGGGACTAAAAGCCCATTCCCGGCATGCATACTTCTTGTTCAAAGTCAATTTCAAGCATAATTACACATAACATGTGCCATATGTGAAAAAAGAACTCCCGACACAGATGGCGAGATTAATTTACTTGTTGTCGCACTTCGCGATGACACGACAATCGAAAATCCACAAGAAGATATCGATTTATCCCCGGAAAGCACGAGACTCTCCGTTGGCATTCTGAAGACCCGGAGAGTAACTTGTGGATACAAGTACGCGCACAAGACCGTGTACTGTGAAATTTAAGACCAGTTTTTCTGTGAAAAGATAAATCTGACTCGAATAAGATGATGATGCACTTGAAGATTTCATACTGAATTCTTAAGGAGTAAACATTGAGTAATTTAATGCCCGGCAAAATAATTTGTGTAACGAGTAGGTGATTGAGTTTCATGAAACATAATCCGTAATTTAAAGAATGAATCTTGCTCTAAACATCATATTTTTTTTAACACTATTTCTATGAAAAATGAAGCGATTCTTTCGGAATATGGTATAATTTGCAGTCATGCCATTAACTGGCTAAGGCGTTTTCTTGAACACTTCCTCGTTTCATAATTGACTGATGTTGCTGCTGGCTGCACTTTCCTCTCTCAAGTTCGAATCAGTTGGAAATTAAATTATCGCCTAACATTGTTTTCGTGATGAATCATAGGTTTCGATTTTCATGCCCTCGAAGCGAACCGCGCGTTGTAATGTGGAGGCGTCTAAGCTCATAGTCCTCTCTAACCTTTAGCGTCATTAAAATTGACTTTCGTTTGAATAAATCGTGATACGAAGCGATACCTAATCACTTTGTGCTGAGATTTGGATTAGAGCTGAAACTTACGATGAGATTGTAGAAAGTGAAAATTCTATATGGATTTTCGTACCGATTTCGCCGAAAGTATACATTTTTGTGAAGTCTCGGGGGCTGAATTTGACATGTTTAATTATTACGTGACAATTGAAATTTTGTGATTGACTGATGTAGTGATTCTAGTGGAGGGTCTAATTAAATTGAATTGAAAATATTTTGAAGGGAAATAAATTTTTCAATGCTGGATAATTTTTCTGTGTTAGAAAACTAATATTTGAACCCAAATTATAGCCAACTTGTGATAGCTAATTTTTCACTTTTGTTACTGGGCATTTTGATGATTTCATCTGAAGAGTGTTTTATTAGGCGGGTACAAGCTTAATAGGAATGCAATCTTATGGAAAGTGAATATCTTCTTCTGAACAAAATCTGCGGTAAAAAAACATTGAGCCAGTCCTGATACATACAGTGGCTCACAGCTTATTTCAACCAGCACGTAAAAAAAACTTTAACTTCCTATAAAAACTAAACGAAATAAGTTATCAATGTTATTTAAACGCAGATTATTAGACTAGTGTTCACAATTATCATTTATTTAGTTTATTATTACTTTTATTTTATTTCAATAGATCATAACAATTAATGACGGAAAAAGTAACTAAAAACAATGTCACAGCTTATTTCAACCAAGCAACAGAATCAATGTTTAAATTAAGTTGCAAGGCACAAAAAAAATATTTTAATATTTAGTATGACCACTCTTATGGTCAACAACCATTTTTAGCCTCTTAGGCATTGAATCGATCAGCTTTTGTGTCACTTGTGGGGTAATTTTGGCCCATTCCTCAACCAATGCAGTTTTCAGATCGCTTTTGTTGGATATCTTCCGTTTTCGGATGTTTGAATCCAAAATGGCCCACAAATTTTCGATGACGCCAAGATCGGGCGACTGTGCCGGTGGTTGCATAACATGCGGACAATTCCAAACCAGCCATGTTTGTACAATACCCAACTTATGCTTCGGGTCATTGTCTTGATAAAATCTGAAGCCATCGCGAATGCCCAGTTTCTCCGAACTTTCAATCAAATTGGACTTCGAAATTTCGAGATAATGAGACTCATCCATTGTAGTCTCAATAAATAGCAAGTTTCCAACTCCCGCTGCGGACATACAGACCCAAACCATAACGCTGCCACTTCCGTGTTTGACTGTAGCTTTCAAATTTTTGTTTTGATATTCTGTATTTGGCTTACGCCAAACATATGAGGCTCCATCAGAGCCAAAAATATTAAATTTCGACTCATCAGCGAATATAACGGTATTCCAAAATCCAGAATCCTTATGCAAATGTTCCTTGGCAAATTTTAAACGGCACTTCTGATTTTTGGCACTTATAAATGGTTTGAATTTGAAACCATTGAATTCATACTCTCGCAGCACACGACGAATAATTTCTGGGTGGCAGGACTTTCCCAACTCAGCTTCCACTTCACTTACAATTTTCGGAGCCGATAGCCTTGGGTTTTCCCGGATTTTCCGAACAATAAAGCGCTCGTCCGTTTGATTGAAAATTTGTTTGAAGGCATTTCTCCCTTTATCGAGCGTTCTATTTTCGTGGACAAATCGGTATATGATGCTCTGCACTGTAGAATCACTTAGTCCAACCATCTCACAAATTTTCCTGCGCAAATGGCCACTTTTAAAATTACTGAGAACAAATTCTCGCTGATCAATTGTCGTACGTGGTCCCATTTCGAAAAACTAATTTTTTTGCACGATCTTTTCAAAGAATTCAGCAAAACTGAACTTGAACACATTCCAAATATAATGACTAAACCATAGACCAAAAAAATAATTGCTGCATTGCAAGAGAACGGATCGCACACCTAGGGACACGATATCGAAAGAAAGTATCGATACTTTTACTTTAAAGTAGTATCAGAACCAAGTATTGATATAAGTCCCGTACTCATTACGACAGTATTGATATGAGTAAGTATCAAATGATACTTACTATAGTCAGTCAGTTTAGACTTCCAACGAAGCCAGAGATTTCAATTATAACGATAGGGCCGGGAACTAGTCTGGTGCCGTTCCGCGACTTTGTTCTCGGGATCAAGCACACACAATTTACGTCACACATTCAGATATAATTTGGAAGGTTATTTATTGGTGAGAAAACATGGACGGGTACGTTTGCTACCCTTTTCAATTACTCATTAATTCTTTCCTCACAGCGACACCAAAAATATGGCAATCGATGTAAGAATGATTCTACTCAAAGTCATCATCCAGCAAAGGAAATAAGTCAGAGGCCGAAGCACAACAGTTTGTCAGGAAAATGGAGGCTCAAAAGCGCAACTCGGCCGCCGTGTGGAGCTAATCGCAACTATTCTATAAGATTTCGTTTTGTTTGCTCGCTCAAGACGGGAGCTAGCAAACAACATTCCTTGACTCGAATTAGAAATATTAAAATAATAAATCTATTAAACTAAATTGAACTAGATAAAAGTTAATTTTGAAGAGGAGATAAGCGATGATAAAAAAACAGTGATATGATGAGGATGCGTACAGAAGACCAGATATTGTTCACAAGGATTGTAGCACTCTCAAGTCAAAAATGTGCCTTTTTACAAATACATATATCACTTTTGAAACTAATTTAATCACATTGTTATTCGTGCATTGAGAGGACATTAGGATGTGAAAGTCGATACCAGTTACAGTGTACCAATAATGTCCCCGTGCAGCAGCTATTTGAACGCAAGTGATAAAAAACAATAAATTTTTTCAAGAAATTTGAAAAAGTTTTAATGCAGATTTTTCATTAAACATTTTTATTTAATTTAGAAACAAAAACTAATCCATTTCAGCTATTCATTACTAAGTTATTAACTAAAAATAAAACAAAGTCAACAATATGCCTCCAATAAAGTCTTCGTACACTAACGAAACAGTTTATGAAAAATCTTAAAAACTATAGATACATTTTTTGTTAATATTAAATTGGGTAGCCTTTATTTTTAATCACGGTTTTAAGGCAGTGTGGCATCAATTCTACAAGTATTTTTGCATAGCTTGGCTCTATTTTCGCCCATTTCTGCTAAAGAGCCTGTTTCAACTTAGGTTTTGAGCTCATATGATGAGTCCTGATCCTTTTTTCCAAGAACATCCTAGTATTATGAGCCATGCACTTAGGATCATTATCTTGTTGAAAGTATAAATCCTGCTCCATACCATTACGCCGCCGCCACCGTGCTTTACAGTTTTCATGGCGTTTTTTGGGTTGTAAGATTCCCCTGGCTTTCTCTACACTTTAAAAAGATGTTATTGTTGTACAAAATTCTACATGTGCTTAAAACACCGCCGCAAAGTCCTGACCTCAATCCCATTGAGCACATGCGGACATGCTAGAAAAAAGGATCCGGACTCATCCTATTAACTCAAAATCTAAGTTGAAACAAGCTCTTTAGCAGAAATGGGTGAAAATAGAGCCAAGCTATGCAAAAATACTTGTAAAATTGATGCCACACTTCCTTAAAACCGTTATTAAAAATAAAGGTTACCCAACTAAATATT
The DNA here is from genome assembly GCA_963978885.1 of Nemotelus pantherinus. Lineage (NCBI taxonomy): Eukaryota > Metazoa > Arthropoda > Insecta > Diptera > Stratiomyidae > Nemotelus > Nemotelus pantherinus. Next base: position 66,425,162 of record OZ022264.1, on the reverse strand, counting down.
AACAAAAAATGTATCTATAGTTTTCAAGGTTTTTCATAAACCGTTTCGTAAGTAGACGAAGACTTTATTGGAGGCAAATTGTCGACTTTGTTTTATTTTAGTTAATAACTTTGTAATGAATAACTGAAATGGATTAGTTTTTGTTTCTAAATTAAACAAAAATGTTGAATGAATAAATCTGCGTTAAAACTTTTTTAAATTTCTTGCAACAATTTATTGATTTTTATCACTTGAGTTTCAAATAGCTACTGTACGAAGACATTATTCGTAGCTCAGTTTAGAAAGATGGGTCGATTTCCATGTAAAAATTTTTTCAGTCACATGTCGATACGATGCCACCATCAAAGTATTGATATGAGTAAAATATCGAACAGTTTCGATTCAAGTAAAATTTTACTTGGTATCAAACGAAAGTATCGATACCGTACTAATATCAGTACTTTCATCGTGTCCCTACGCACACCTAGAAAGTATTTGGTTGAAATAAGCTGTGGCATTGTTTTTGGTTGCGTTTTTCGTTGTTTTAGAATACTAAACAAATCAAAATAAATAAAAGAAGTCATATTTGATTAGCTTAAACATTAGACTAATAACCTGCCTTTAAATAATGCTGATATCTTCCTTAGTTCAGTTACGTGCTGGTTGAAATAAGCTGTGAGCCACTTTATCTGAAAGTCTCTCCTTCCGGCGTTAATCATAAAATCTGCCACAATCATATTTCTGGACTTTCATACAGGACTTTCCTCTCGAACGCGAACAAGAGTCTTGGATGCATATGTGAGTACTGGCAAGACCATGGTCTTTTAAGGTAGTAACTTCGAGTCTCTGTTTAAATTTCGGAATTTGAAGAGCTTTGACAGACTCTAGTATGCTTTCTGGGATTTTATTGCTATTATCATTGACTCAAGGTATTTGAAGGAAATTTAAAGGAATTCGCGCTCCACTATCCTGATTATTTGATCATCTCTAAGGATTCTTCCTGCAGATGACGCCTCCATTTACTTCGTCCTTCCTTCATTTATCTAGTACAGCTGGCTCAGATCTTCCGATGATTCCAATGTCAAGTTAGTATTTCTATAACCGCTAGTCCCTCTCGTTGACATACCAGAGTCTCGAATTACTTTCTCCATCGCTAGGTTCTTTCTTACGTAGGAGACACGTTATGCTGTCCAGCAAGTCTTCTGGCATCTCTTCATGCTCCCATACGTGCGCTTTTGTTTCATGCATTCCTTGATTTAATGACGGCCCTCCATATTTAATCAGCTCAGTAGATATGCCGTCGGCTCCCTGTCCTTTGTTGTATTTCAGGTGACTTATTATTGTTTCTATCTCTTCCATGCTTGGTGGCAGAAGCATAAGATTTTGAATTAGTCGAGCCTACACTTTATTAGTGATCTGACCGTTTAGCAATTCATTAAAGTATATTACCCATCTCTCCAAAAAAAATGTCCCGATCGTTAAGATCGATGATGGTATCAGTTCGGTTCCGGGATTTGTTGTTTGGTTCCTTATGGCTGCTTCGGAGAAATTTTACGGGAGTGTTTATCGATATTTTGCCAACTTAGAAAAGTCGAACCTCATTATATTAACCAAACTTTCTTTCAGGAAATATTGTTCCATTCACTCATCATGAGGATGTTTTGACCACACTTCCAACAATCTAAATATATGTATACTGTACGTGCATATATTCATACGCTTCTTGTTTATTACCTCTATTCAGCTGATGGCCTGCTAATTGAGACTACCTGCAGGATTTGTAAATCATCAGCGCACAGAAAATGGCCTGCTGATTGAGACTACCTGCAGGATTTGTAAATCATCAGCACACAGAAAACAAATTGACTTAAAAACGCCGGAAGTTGAGTTAAAGTTCCCTTAGAATGGATTTTAGGTCAGTCCAGAAGGAGAGAAAAATAAAGACGTCACGCCAAAAAAGGAGACATAACAAATGCGATTCATTAAGAAATTCCAACTCCAAATAAAAAGCTCGCACATAAGCCATAAGAAAAAAGAAGAGAGTTGAAGGCTTTGAAAAAAATCAGAATAGATGACATCAACTTGATAGTTGCTGTCGATCATCAACCTGTCGATGAACCTTCTACAAAACTAAGTTGTTGAACCTTCGTGACTAATATATTCTTTTAAACACCAAAATTGTTCAGACTTTAAAACAGCAAGGAAGAATAGAGATGAGGCGACAATTCGAAGCAAGATTGCACGCGACAGATATCAAAATGAGAGTAATGCTCGACAGTTCCAACCAAATGGGAAATTTACCGACACAAAAACTTACACTGAATAAGATGGATAAGGGTACTCAGACGGAAGACACTACATTTTTCACAAAAATAGTTAATGATGCCATCAAAAACAGTAGTGTAATTGGAGTCTAGGGAGAATATAGGTAATTCAATTTCAAGAGAGTATGCCGTGAGTGAAGAGGAACAAGCAAGAGCGTCAGAAGATACGCTGTGAGATATAAGAATCCGCATCTGTTACGGAACCCATACCAAAATCACTCATTTATCAGTTCTAAACATTGTGTGTCACAAAGTAGTCATTCTTACTGAAGCACATCTTTACTGTAAAATAGCTCAGATTTAAATTGACGGGTTTTTCTAAACAAACACGACCTTTATTTCACAAACTTTACTGAATTCGCCTTTTTAACTTTTGAAATCGTTCCTCCATGCGGATTGGGCGCATTGATTTTGCCTTAGTAATATCTCTAAATGGTATGCGGTGATCGTATTTCCACTGATTTCACTGTGAATCTCATTAGTTTGAAACTCTGTATAATTCTCTTCATCTAAGCCTATTCGAATCTTGGCTCTCCTATGCGCCCTCCCCCTATGCGTGTCTTTTGCCATTTAATATGGAGATCAATCTCCTTCCTGCCAAACAAAGTAATGATTCCAAACCCTGTATCTTCTTTGAATCTAACCCCTAAATAATGATAAGCAAAATGGTTCTTTTAAGCGAGCGAGCTCAGTTACACTCATTCTTTTTACTGAATCATTTTTGTAGTCATTCGAAAGAGCTAATAGTAGCTAGCACTACTGCCTGCAAACAGGTGTTTTACGAAAAGATTTCAGAACAGAACCGCATACAACATTTTTCAAATCTGTTTGAGTATAGTTCATCGATGATTGGTCTTCCAGCCCAGCTAATTCAAGCCAGTGCAGAGCCATTCGACTTTAAGTCAATTTTTCAATCTTCAATTGAAAAATTCAAAGTTTCTTTGTGCGAATAGTTAGTCAAAAATTTCCATCGCACAACACAAGTCCACCTGCGCATATGTACAGAGTGAACTAATCGTAGTCGATAGCCTGTGTCGGTAGTAGTGGCCAATAACCCGTAAAATTAATTACCGCATCTATGTTGACGAATCTGTGTAGGCTAATCTGATGGAAGAACAATACCATTAAATTCATTTTCCATAGATAATATAAGGTCTCGCAGCCGTGCTGCTGTTGCAATATGCAACAATAAACAATAGTATGAAGAACAGTTTTGTAGAGCTATGAGCATTTCCTCAATGAATGATGTGGTGGTGGCATGATGAGACAGGTCAGAGCTGAACCAAGCAGAAGCACCGCTGCTTACGATGATTTGCCAGCTCAACACCCTTAATTCTGTGCGATGAGTCCCTTTTAGTGCAATTTAAATGCCTTTTTGGCGACAGGATAATTCATACATATTCCGAAAGGGAAAAGGTTATTTTAGCGAATCGCAACGGTTCGATGGGCCAACTAACAAAAGTTCATAGTTGCACTGATTGCATATAAAAGGGTTTCTTGGGGATGGTACTGAGAGTAGTTTCGAATGAATGAAATGTACTGATAAATATATCTCAGCTCAGGAAGTGGATTTTTTTTGATTGATTCACTCCTGAGTTATCCATCACCGAGTTACTATCTCTGGAATTAATCATTTATTGCACGTGAAAGAATCTAAGCACCTCTGAATGTCATAGTTCTTGCGATGAACTAAAAAAATTTAATCAGCGGCATACATTGATTAAGGGAAAACAGTTAAAGAGTGCGGTTTTTTTTAGAAATCTTTTAAGAATAGAAATTACAAAAACTCTAAAAATATTTTTATAAAAATTCTCAAGCAAATATTTAGAACAAGAAACAGATAAATTGCCGCCCATCGAAGGTCGCCAAAAGGCTTTGCTCTTTGTGTACACTCGGGATGTCACAAGTTTCATCTGAAATCAATATGGTTTATAATTGAATATAATTAAATATAATTTGAAATCAATAATATGTTTTTCTTCTATTTGACAAAAAAAATGGAAATTGCATTTTTTTTTAGAGCTGTTTAAACAAATGAGTATCATTGTTTACCATTATTTGATAATATTTTCACAATAAAAAGTTTACTATAAGCAATGATAATATTCCAAATTTAAATTTAGGCTGATATAAAGCGCATTTATATGAAAAAAACATTTTTCACTTTTTAAGCTTATAGCTTTGGAGCTTTTTGAGCTCGAATGTACACCAATTGGAAGAGAAGTTGTTTTGAGAAAACCTGTTTTCAAAAGTGATCGTTCGTTCCGAAATTTTAACGAGAGGTTAACCGCTTTTAGCATCAAGACGAATTGAAATTTCGGTACGAAGCTAAAGAAATATATTCTTTACTTATTTTACCAACAGTATATAGAATAAAAGTCAATCTTAATTGTTTCCTTCCCCTCAAACACATAAAAACGGAACCTCCAGTTTGATTGATTGATTGATTGATAGCCTGGAGTGGGTCCAGAGGGATCCTAGCACTGCGACCTCCTGGGTCTATTGTGTCTCCTCTGCGTTATGCCCTATAGGATGTCCAGGCTTCTAATGAATCTAGATATGTTCCTTGACGGGACATTTGTGATGTCTCTGATGAAAGGAAGAGCAGAGCCAAGGAGCTCGAATCTTCTTCTCGCTAGTGCTGGACAAAGTGTGAACAGATGTTCTACACACTCTGTCGTTTCTCCACAGTATCTGCTCCTCACCTATCTTGTGGAGATACTTTTTGCAAGGAAGGTGTCCTGTCAGTGCTCCGCATATAGGGCTCTTATGCCACTTTTGCACAGAGCCACTGCTTCTTTTGATCTTTTGTTATCAAAGCCAAGGTATTTTTATGTGTTTTAAACCCTCAATATTAAGCCAGTAGTCTTCAATCTTTTTCTTGCTCCATGTTTTAATTTCCTTTTCCGTATCCACCTTTAAAAACCCCAGTACGGAGAAGGGCCTATGAAGGGCATTTTCGCTCCTTCTTTGGCTCTGGTATCAGCTTCCTCGTTTCTTTGGTGCCTCTCATGGCCGGGGACCCATATCAACTCGAGGCTCCTCTAGGAGTATAGCCTAATTTATTTGATCGCAATTTATAGCCATAAGAGCCGCTTGACTATCCAATAGGATCTTAATTCTGACCCTTTTAGTGTTCCTTATTTTTATTGTCTGTGAGGCTCTTAGTTTGGCAGATATTTCTGCTTGATAGATCGTGGCCTCCTTTGCGAGAGGGAAATGCATTTTGCATTTGGGACTTACGATCTCTGCTCCTACTCCACAATCCATCTTTGAACCATCCGTGAACCACATTTGCGCTCCTTTGTACGAGGGAGGTGGTCCATCCTTCCATTTGTCCCTTGATGGAATTGTGTTCTTGAACTTCTTCCCGAACGCTGCTTCGGTTTTTATTTGGTCGCTGAGGTTCAACATTTCCATTATGGGCCATATATTTCCATAATGTTCTCCAGGATTTTAAGGTGGCCTTTAAGGTTCCCTGATTTATACCTGTAGGCCTGTTGTAGGCTAATGGATTGTTTCGCTGCTTCCTCCTGAATTTTGAGGTGTAGTGGCTCAACGTTTAGAAGGGCTTCCTTTCCTGCTGTTAGGGTGGAGCTCATTGCTCCTGTAATCAGCAGGCAGGCCATCCTTTGAAGCTTGTTGAGCCTATTAAAAGCAGTTTTTTGTATGTTTTTCTTCCACCACACTGCAGCTCCAGATAGGAGGATAGGGCTCACCATTTGTTTGTGTGCTTATAGGGTCTGCCTTGGAGATAGTCCCCAATTGCGCCCAAGCATTTGTTTTGTCGCCCAGAGTGCCTTAGTGGCCTTCATTGTCGTTTTGTTTAGATGATTGTCCCAGGTGAGTTTCCTATCTAGGTGTATTCCTAAATATTTTACCTCTTCCTGCAGACATACGTCTGTGCCTCTAATATTTAGGTCTCCTACTTCGATTTTTCTTTTTCTGGTGAAAGGTTTCTGAGAATTAATGGATAGACCCTCTTTTTCACAACATTGGGTTGTTTCATTCAAGGCTTTTTGCATTGTGGATCTCAAGGTATCCATGTGTGAGCCTGTTATTATTACCGTGATGATAAGAACTCTATTACAAGTGTAACACGTTCAAAGTTTTCATGGCTGTTGAGTAGTCCCTCTTGGATCTTCTTCTCGTCTCAATTATTCCACAATCTACTGGCAAATAAATGTTTATCTATCGTCTTTCTTATAAGTCAAATAAATAAATAAATCTCATTACAAAGCTTGTCAAATTTATCGAAGCCCTACTTGACGTCCACGTGTACTGATTTCTCGATGGAATTTGTAAACTTCCCCCATAACGTTCTTTTTGCGGAGCCAATCCGTACTTGTTATTGTAGATATTATTGTGCACTTATTGTTTATTTTCTTGATAATTCTGTCTTAGAATCACAACATACCTGAAAAATAATACTTGACAGTTTTATACGCCCATTAGTGGCCGCAACACAACCATTCGGTAAAACATTGCTTTAAAAGAATATATTCGCTGTCACGGATGCAAGGTCACCAGACCACCATCGTCTGCTAATTAAATACATACTGATCAAGTGAACTACAAACAGTCATACGTACGAGCTGCAAATGGGAAAATGCTTCAACTGCTTACTGAAAGTATTTTGCCGTGGAATTCTAAAGTGCTGTAGTAGAACAAGCTTAAATATCCACAATGTATGTTATGTATGAGCTCACCGACTCCGCCATAGACCTAAATGCTGTAAACAAGATGAAGGAGGCATACAATGATTATCAGTAGGCTGTGATTGTTAATAATGTTTTAAAAGGTATGAAAGAATGGCAGAGATAAAAGACCATGAACTGGTCGGGGAACAGAAGTAGTGGTACTACTAACACTTTGTAAACAGCAATAAGCTACGAAACCAGCAGCTAAAGGAGATAATGAGAAAAGCGAATTACAGTTAACCACGGCAAAGAGTAGTTGAAAAAAATTGCGGTCATACTTAGAACGCTTAAATTATTAGATAAATTGCATAAAGTGAATGTTTTAGTATGTCGATGGATCTGAAAGGCCATAAAAAGTTCACGTTACTTTGTAATAAGAATAGCTACTTAGCTAAATGAAGTCGAATCGGATATAAGGAATTCAGAAACTTCAGTTGACCCTTTGTTTTTTTTTTTCAAATCTATTGCTATTTTCGTGACTACTATCTTAAATCCGCATTGGAATTGTCTTACCATCCACTATTTGTTTACGTTCTGCACTGAAGGTGTTCACCATTTTCAGGATGCTTGTAAACATATATTTCCAAAACTTACACGAAATTTATCGTCGAATTTATCTTAATCTTCACGTTGTAAAAAACTTGATATTTCTTTTGATGTTATTTTTTCACTCCTCTGAACGATAGCCCACCATAGATCATTCGTAATCGACGTAATTTATAAAATGCTAGCAATTATGAAGATGTTGGAGAGTGTTTTCCGTTCGCATTGCTCGAAACGGGATCGAAATGAGAACGTGTACAGGCTATACCGTGTTCGATAAAAGCATAGTAGAATGCGATCATAAAATACACTACAGCAAAATATTGGAATCCGTACGCAATCATGTCAGTTAGCTGGCATGATGTAAGGCTCATGTATCTGGCGCCACCTTTAGATTTAATTAATGCAATTAAAATTCACGCAAAATTATACTTCAAGCCGAAGTCGCTGGGTAAAGCAAAATCGACAGAAATACTCAGACATAGATACTATTAATGCCGTTGTAGTTAAATCGGTTTCCGTCTGATGACCGATTAAGCGCAAAAACGGCTATCGATCTTGTGTATCTAAATTGTGCTCGGTTACATAAATGGGAAATTGAGAAAGAGCTTGATGAATATAAAGATTTCCTTTAGAAAATATAACAAGTCGTCTCGATGCGCAATATTCATTCAATCTTAATGGATTCATCGTTAAGTGAAGATAGAAGAATCTTTACTGGGTTAAATTAAGCTTCTGTTTTAAATTTTCATGTTATTAATAAGGTGAGTCTTAATAAAAATGCATGTAACGGTGCATAGTTGAACTAGATATACAGTGCCGTGCAAAACATTAGCAACGCATGGTGTGAGAAAATATAAAATGCAAAAAAATTGAAAAAACTCTTTACTAGCAGATTTTTTCTCTTATTTTTTATCAAGTACAGTAAGGTTAAATAAATAAAATCCAAAAAAAATTTTTTATATTACCAAAACTAGAAATTTTTTCAAATTTCAATATTCCATTCATTTTATGCACGTGCAAAACAATAGCAACGTTCAAAAATTTTTTAAATATTTTAATTATTTGTGTAATATCCATTACGTTTAATGACTTCAGCGCAACGGTCCGACATAGATTTAATTAATCTGTCCATTATGTCAGGGGAAATACTTTCCAATTCACTTTTAAGGACTTCCATTAATGACGCCTTATTACCAAATTTCCTTCCACTAGTTTTTCTCTTCAAAATACTCCAGAGATTTTCAATAGGGCTCAAATCAGGCGATTGGGCCGGGCAAACCATGACTTGAATCCCATTTAACTGGAACCATTCTTTTACCATATTCAGAGTGTGTTTCGGATAGTTATCCTGTTGAAACACCCATCGAAGTGGCATTTCTTCCTCCGCGTATGGTAACATAATCGTCTCTAGAATATTTTTATATTTGAAACGGTCCATTATACCGTTGATTTCATAAAGAGGACCAACTCCACTAGCCGAAAAGCAACCCCACACCATAACGCTGCCCCACCGTGTATAACTGTAGGTATGCAATGTCGTCGGTCAAGCCGTTTTCCTTTTGGTCTTCGAACAAAACGAATTCCATCGCAATTGAACAGGTTAAATTTTCTCTCGTCACTAAACAGAACAGTTATTCCTCTTTGCAATTGACCAATTAATGTGATTCAAAGCAAATTTTAATCTAAAAAATCGATGCCTCATAATAGTATAGGTCATTAAATAAGCTGGTAAATATACCTGTTTTTGACATGTGTCTTTGTCAAAAAATGCTTTTTTGCAGGACGATAGTCACGTAAATTACTCTGTATAGCTCGCCTTCGTACAGTGCTGGGATCAACTGTTAGAGTCAAGATCCTGATAATTTCCAGTGCGGGTGTGAATGGGTCATTCCTGATTATGGAAAGTATTTTCCGATCTTCCCTTTCTGTTGTTGCTCTCGGTCGCCTACCTGCATGTATCGTCTCTGTGTGCTCTGTTTCTCGAAATTTCGCAAGTATTCAACTAACAATTGATCTGTTAATGCCATATTTTTATCTAACGCTGAATTGCGCATTTCGAGCCTGTACTTTTTAATTTAAACTTAATTTAAACTCACGACTATATTTCGTAGATTCCATATTTTAAACGATTTGCAAAATCTGACCAATTACTTACGAGCGGTACCAAAGTAAACTAATTTGGTTAGCTATCACTGCAGACTACCATGTAAACTTAACAAATTTGATCCAACTTAAAATTACCGTTATTTTAGCAAAGTTTATTACCCTTATTTTAGCAAAACACAAGGGTTGCTAATGTTTTGCACGCGCGCAAGGTGAATGGAGTATGCAATTTTGAAAAAAATTATAGTTTTGGTAGTAGAAAAAAACTTCTTTCGTTTTTATTTGCTTAATCTCATTGTACTTGACTAGAATAAAGAAAAAGAAAATCTGAAAATAAATAGTTTCTTCCATTTTTTTGCATTTTCATTATGTCACACCATGCGTTGCTAATGTTTTGCACGGCACTGTATAATGCCGGGTTTCCACCAAAGAGACAAAACAAAAAACACGGACAAAAAAGGTGTTTTGTTTACTAAAACAGTTTTCAGAGACAAAAATGCTCGCGAAACTGTTCAGTTTTTACAAAACATTCGTGTTTTTGTTCAGAAAAACATGTTTTGTCCGTGTTTTTTGTTTTGTCTCTTTGGTGGAAACCCGGCATAATATCTTTAAATTTCGAAGCTACGTTGACTTTTAATATACTGCGCTACGGTGGCTTTTACAAATGTAGTAATAGCTTTAGAAAAAGTAGCATAGTCGTCAAAATTCGAGGAAATGCCTTTCGACTCAAATATATTTTCTTTTAGCAATATTCATACGGGTTCTTAAGAAAGTTGCCAAATTTAATATATAATCTAATCTAAAGAGAGCAAATCAACCGTGAAATTTCGACATCTTTCAAAAAGTTTGAATATATCCAGCTTGTAAAGGAAGAAATTGATCTTTAGATTAAAATATTTGGTTCTTGACAATGTTGTTCGTGCAACATGTGCGAAAATATACTTTGTTACCAGAATTTCCGCATTGTCAACAATATTTTGCAGTAAAGAATAATTTCCAGTCATTAGGTTTGCTACGATTGACTATTCACCAGAAGAAAAACCTGGGAACACCTTAACATCAAGTCAAAACTTTTTTCCCCCTGTAGATGGCCAAAAAAAAAGTCTGGTTATCAGATCCCCGGGTGACCTGTCACCGCGGGGTATGTGAGGTTTGACTCACTAAAAAAAGGACCATCTACAAGCCCACGAAGAAACTTGTCGCTGAAGGTAATGCATTTGAGTAGCCACATTGATGAAACGTGGTTCAGAGGCATGGAACCAGAGATGCGAGAAATTTATCTCCCTCATAAACCGGAAAAATCAATCAAAAGACAAACAGATCATGACTTTCGCTTGCAATCACCAAAAAGTCTTCTTGGCAGATCGAGTTTTTGGAATACGAGTGACAGCAGCGAATTATCGCACTATTTTGCGAAAATTGGTCAAAATGATGTGCGAAAACGATCTGTACCGATCACTGATTTCGCATAACGGTGTATCATCTTGAGTCAACTCATCTCCAAAATAAGAATACATCAATAGTTTTCAACTCGAAAATCTTACCACAAGGTAGATTTGAAAAAAGTGGATTATTTCTCGGAACCTTTTTCGAAAGCACCTTCAAAACATTTTTGCGCAAGCACCCTCAAAACCTTTTTTCATGTTATCTGAATTGAAAAGATTTGGCCGGACAGTCAGTTTTCAATCAGGCCTTTCTCTCGAGAAAATTCTAAATGTGGTGTAACAATCTAGTAAATGTTTTTTTCTTTTTGTTGTTTTATTGTTCTTCTAATGAGGAATCATATATTTTGTTTTTTTTTTGTGAGTTTTATACAAACTATTGTCTTGCATCGCTAATTCGGTTTCGTCATAGTATAACAGTAACGTGTAATCTGCAAACATAGCCACTGGACCAGATAAGTGCAAATCTTGAACACTATTTTCATCTCTGGAGAAGGTAATGGTTTATGCAATTTTATATTGATGGTTGAGGCTGAGGTTTTAGCCACAATTCGCCTACTTGATAAATAACTTTTGATTAGGTGATTGAATCCAAAATGGATTCCGATGACTACCCTGAATTGGCAGGAATTCTTCAGAAGGCTGACGCCTCTGCCGACCCAACTTCTGTTCCGTCGCCCCAACTTCTGTTCCGTCGCCACGCTTACCAGATCGGAAACTTGCCAAAAAAAATGGTTACAGGTTCGCAAAATAATAAGAGTACGTCCAAAATTGGCTAAATCCCACCGATTGTATGCTACAAATTAGATCTGTAAAACTTCAGGGTGTCAATTGCAACAGCTAATATCGGCGGAAAACAAAAAAGGCCTGAATTTAAAGTTAAAGTCAATAACTCCAACAAAACAACGCAGTTGCCACAAAATATGCAGCATCCTCTGTTTCATCTACACTTCAGGAAATATCAAGAAGATAACGGTTGTTCTCATTGGAACAGAGAAAGTGGCCTAACCAAGCTGAACGGATACTACATTTCTTCTGTGAACCTGTTCTTGCTGTAGTATAAAACGCTGTTCAGCCGTCAATAAAGCACCCATCGACTCAGTAGTATTTGAAGAATATCAAAATCTCTTTGGCTGTAATCTTTTTTAAGATTCTCATCTAAATTTGAAAAACGAAAAGCTTTCGTCTTGGCTGCTCTTGCGTTCTGTTAAGATCTCAGTCTTAAGCATAGCTTCATAGTTCAAAATTTCCTCAACCAAGAAAGTCCTGATATTCTTTCAGAGAATAAGCTCAAATCTCTTTACAGTGTAATTAGTTGATTACAAAATCATCCACGAGGACCCCTTAGATGACCCAAACGACAATAAATTTTAAGCAGCATTTCTTGCCAAAGAGCGAATCAAAACAAAAAGGCATATAATCCGGGAACTAAAAGTAATAGAGGGGATCTACATAAGTCTCCAAATAGAATGATCAAATATCATTTGTAGGCATCTATGCCTAACACCACTTCAGAGGCTCTGAATTGGTTCAGGATTTAAAAAAATCCTAGCGACAGCATCCTTACTTGGTCTAATCAACCACGGAAGTATTTCAATGCTCGCTCGCAGCTGGTTAAACCATGATTAAACTAATCGTGCCCTAAGAATCAACTTTTCGTCGCTCTTCATCGGCTATTGACTTTTTCTTTGTATTCCGAGCTTGATTAGCATGAAGCTGAATCTGATCATTAACTAACTAGTCTAGCTATGCATCCAACGGAAGTGTGGTCTCGATTTTCTTATCGTTAATTTGGACCTTTCCATTCCTTACGATAGAATCAACTGGGTGCAATTTTTATCTGGTGTTGAAACATTCATAAGCTCATCTTGAATACACGTGAAATCTCCAACCCTAAAAATTTGAAGAGACTCTCCAAACCCTTAGCCATATCCTTTTCTCGGTCATTGATACATTAACTATCCCAAGTTTATCAACAAACATTGTTTTCCTTTGCCATTCTATCCAGGTCTTCTCCATCAAACCCCTCTATAGACCCCCGAAGCCACCAAACCTTTGTGCACAAGGAAACTACTCACCCTAGTCGCAACTCTCTCACTAAAAAAAAAAACCATCTGGAGAAGACGGTATCTCTAATATCATCCTGAAAAACTGCCAAGCTGCTTCTTTGAACAAGTTTGTGCTTTTTTCAACTGTTGCTTCAATATTGAAAATGTTCCCTCTGCAGGGATGTGAAATTTGTCTTGAGTGCAGTAAAGTCCCCTTCGTAGTTTACTGAAGTGAATGAAAGTTGACGCATCGAACCCAAAAGTACACTCTGATTGTGCCATATGTTTTCTATGCATTCAAACATTTATGTAAGTCAATTTAAGCTTACTTGATTCCATTATGGCTCAGTCTTAAGTAAGATGGAAAATTTATAAATCGTAAGGCCTGTTTCACACGTACGAGGTTCCATTCGGTTCGGTTCGTTTTCGCTTATAACCGAAAACAAACCGAACCGAATGAAACCTCTTCACACATACACGGTACTCACACGGCTCATATTAGGTTTTGTGTTTTCTTCCTCAACTTTGCGTAGTGACGTCAAATTCATAAAAGTCTTCAAACATTTCCACACAATCGTTTTTCCGTGCTTCCTGCATCTTAAATTTATCTCTATAGTTTGCACAAGTTTTGTCCCTCAGTACTACTTTTGATTGCACTGCACAAATCAGCCGATCCACATCAACATCCTATAAATCACTCATTTTATCAGAAAAACTGTGACTGATCATTTCCAAAGATTGGAAATAATAAAACACACAAAACTGACTAAACTAACTAGTTAAAACGTTTCAATATTTCAAATAAAGAGATCCAAACTGATATTATTAATTTTAAAAAAATACAAAATATCCAATCAGGTTAAAACCGAAACCAAACCGGGCATGTGTGAACGCCTTTATTGCTTTCTGTTCCCTGGACACGAATTCACACCTGATAGAAACCTGATGAAACCTATTCGTGTCGAGGGAGTGTTCGGTTCTATACGATTTCTATTAGGTACCGAATAGAAACCGAAGCACCGTTTCACATTTGTTGGCCGAAAACGAACCGAACCGAATGGAACTTCGTGCTTGTGAAACAGGCCTAATAGGCCGCCTCCATTAGCAATTTCCCATGGCATAACATTTTAAATTGCTAGTGGAGGCTACCGATGGTATGCCATATTTTATGGTCTGCCATAAATGGTAGGCAATATGGTATGCCATTTGCTTGGCCATCTGCCTGGCAATATTTTGACAGTTCTTGATTTCAAAATGGCGCTAAACCGTCGGAATGCTTTATTTCTTATAAGAAAATGTAGAGATTCTGAATTCAAAGGGATTTTTAGATCTCGTTGAGCAATGAAAATAGTCTACAGAATATGAAATGGTGGGAAATTGCGAAAAAAATCGAATTTTGATGCGGAATAGTGAAATTAGATATATTTATTTTATTTAAAACAGAAATAATTTCTATTTTGAACGATGAGTAAATATATGAGACTCCCTGTTGATGATAAATCATATAATAGTTACATTTTCACCTGAAATTTCACCCGCCTATCCAAAAAGTAATTTATCCTACACGTGAAGTTTTCATAAGTAGCAGAATTTCTTCGCTCTGCACTTCAAATAACTCCTTAAGAGCATTTGACACTCAGATACAGCGCACATCCTTCCCGCTCAGAGGCATTTTCGAAATGAAATTGCATGCCATGAAATTGCCCACGCACAGATGGCATACCATAAATTTGACAGTCGTTGCCATCGGAAATGGCAGAGAAAATTGCCAAACGAGGCCCGGTGTAATAATTTCCAAAGATTGGAGGTAATAATAAAACACACTAAAACTGACTAATCTAACTAGGTAAAACGTCTCAATAAATCAAACAAAGAGATCCAAACTGATAACTTATTAATTTAAAAAAAATACAAATGATCCAATCAGGTTAAAACCGAAACCAAACCGGGCATGTGTGAACGCCTTTATTACTTTCTATTCCCTGGACACGAATTCACACCTTATAGAAACCTGATGAAACCTATTCGCGTCGAGAGAGTGTTCGGTGCTATACGGTTTCTATTAGGTACCAAATAGAAACCGAAGCACCGTTTCACATTTTTTGCACGAAAACGAACCGAACCGAATGGAACTTCGTGCGTGTGAAACAGGTCTGAAGGGTAATTTCATGCAACTCGGTCGAATATTGGCTATTGAAATTTACGTTAATTCATAATGCGATCTTTTCATGTGAGAGCTTAGCTGTGGCAATAGGGAAACACATGCGGAAGGAGCGGATTTAACTCTTCCGTTCAAAGTAATGAGCTATCACCCTTTTTTAACTTCTACAGCGCTAATCTTATATCCACTCACCGGCAAAGCCATGTTGTGACACTTAATTAATGGAGCGCTGGTATCAGTGGCGTGGCGTTCATGGAAGCAAGGGAAGCATTGCTTCCCTTACATTTGGCTGACATGAATTTTAAATTAATTGTTTTTTTTCGAAATCGTGAAATAATCGCGTATGAACATTTATTAAAAAAAAAATTTTCAAATCAAATTGTGAACATCTCCCACTGTTGATCTGGTAACGCCCCAGAATGAAAATAATGAAAGCACAACAACGGCTTGGAAGCAACATAAAAATTGCATCTATGGCCGTTTGTTTGATCCCATATAGACTAGACTGTGACGTCATTAAAAAAAATGTGTTCATACGATCTGTTTGGAAGCAATGAAAATGTTGCTTCCTAGGGAAAATTATCTTCTCAAGAGAGAGACTCAGAGCGGAGGAACATATTCCTGCGTTCCCCTCACTAGCAGCAGGGTAAATTGTTATTGCTATCATTTTACTTTGCTTGTACAGATTTTTTGTGAATGAAGAATACTTGCTGTGATCGAATTTGAATTACGATATGTGACAAGCATTGCCAGAGGCTATGGATTCAATAAGACGTTATTTTATGTGTTTTATTTATGATTTATATTATGACATTATTTTTTTGTATGTTCTATTTTGTATAGAAACTTTTATGAAGGTGTTTTCAATTGGCGAAGGCTTTTAGTCACTTATAGCTTATAGGATTTGGTAGTAATAGGTGAAGTTGTAGACTAGAATTGTGTAGAATTGAATGCATAAAATTACTGTGTAAAATTGCATGATACTTTTAATTGATATTTGAAATATTGAAAGGTTGAAATAGGTGAATGCATTCACTTGTTCTGTGGGTCAACATTTTACAATTCGTCAACTTATTTAAATTTTATTTCATTGGACATCGGTAGTTTGCTGAAACAAAGGACATCATCAACCAGGACCGATCAAAACCGAATTTGAAAATTGTCTCTATAACAAAGGCATATACCTACTCGACAGTTTGTTCGCAAAATTAATAAATGAAAAACTCGGAACGGATTATCGGTTGTAATATTAAACAAAAATAGTTTTGTTGGTCATGTGTGCTATTTTCAAGCGTTTCAGACATTTGGCGAAATATCGGATTTTGTAATTTAAATAATGTTTAAGCTGTGGCATGGTAGCAGGCATGGTAGAAATAGCATTGATCACATCAATTCAGTCCTTTTACTTTCCAAGTTTGATTCCGGTGATTTGAAGAATTGCTGAGTAGTCAATATAAATATTCAGTGATATTGCTCACAGTTAGGAGAAATTGAGAAACAATGAAGATTCTAATAAGCATTGTGTGTCATTTAGGATGTCAAGAAGAAGCATTACATAGTCATAATGAAAATTTGTATTCTTGCAATAGGGGTAGATCACCTAAAGACAATAAATCTTTTGACAGTGCGTAACCGATAATTGCCAGCTCACTTGGACCAAGCAAGTGTTTCTTCCGGAACATCAAATTATATTCAAAATGATCTCGTTAGTTGTTTTTAAAAAAAATATATTGAAAGATATTTGTAATGAAATTTAGAAAAGCAAATTCATAGCAATAATATTAGAAAAAACAACCGATATATCATATCGATCACAACTTTCAACAACCTTTGGTTATATTACTTTTTCCGGTGCAGTTAAAGAAACTTTCATAAATCTCACAGATGTTTCTGATAACCAAACTGCGTCCCGTTCATTTAGTCTTATTTTGCATACTGTCCGTAATGCCTCTGTAATGCCAAAATATCTGGATTGCAGGCATGTACAAAAAAAATGTATAAAAACGCAATATTTATTCATTTCTTCGAGCATCGACTAAATTTGATTTTACCTAAATCGTTCAATAGTATACGCGAATGTCGATATTTTCCGAATCTATTACTAGTTTTTCAATAAATACTATGAGTTTATGTGCTTTGTATTTATTCGTCAAAAAATGCTTCCAAAATTAGCTCCAAAACGTTGGACTTTTAATGGTAGGTTATTATTAAAATTTTTTCTTTAATAATTAGCAATTAAAATAGCTCGTGGAATATATAACTGAAAATGATAGTGCTAATTGAGACGGAGAGATCGTTAATAGTGAGACTGGGCTTTTTATTTTACTTAAAGATTCTTAGTTTATTTTTCTGTCTAATGTTTTTTCCTAAAAAAAACAAAAATACATACTATTCGATATATTTCAGTCCTAACAAAGTAATATAATGTATCATATTCAGATCTTATACAATCTTTAAGAAACAGTTTCATGGAAATCGGGAACGAATTATGGTCGATTTGCGAAACAGCGCAGCGTCGTAAAACAGCAAGGTGCATAATTGACAACAATGAGAATGTTGTACCATTCTTTACAAGTGCTTATGTAATATTTGATAACATAATCGTTAAAATAAACTCAAGGTTTCATATCTTTAAACCTTTTCAATTCTTCGAAGTTTGGCCACTTTCAAAAATATTATATTTCTAGTTCTGGGAATGTTATTATTTTACTGATAAATATTGATATGGTTTCTTATTGTGTGGAGGACTGTGAGCTTTTATTTTCACGTCCCTGTTAGTAATTCCTGGGTGATTTTATAGAGGGGTTCTATTACACGTAACGAATTTGCGGAGAGCGTAATCAACCATGGACATCAACCAATTGCTTCCCTTCGGTAAATTGTCACGCCACGCCATTGGCTGGTATTATGCGGTCGCTTAAAGCAACACAAGATGAAGGATTCAAACCTACAGGTAGTATATCGTTGCTTCGGACTGGAGCCTATTTTAATTTGCTCTCTTCCTCAGATAGAGGCTGGGGAAGCAGGTAAATTGTCCTCAAAACATCAATATTTGCCAAGTAATTGCAGTAAATATAGCCTCAAAAGGAAAAATTTGTTTTTGGATTAGAGCGATAGGCACTGAAGGAGAAGGTAGAGTATTTTCAAAACATCGATATCTGTCAAAAATTGAAATATCCTTCTTAATGAAAAATTCGTTTTTAAGTCAAAATATTTAATTTTAAAAGCTGGGGATGTTTCTTTCTTCCGCCAGACCGTCCTATTTCCCTTCTCCTGTGTTTCAGTAAGCTATTTGAGAAAACTTGTCTACTCTAGAATGTACTCTATGATTCATCCTATCCTCTTCATTGAGGAAAATGGATTTATGACAGGTAATTCTACTTTGGCCAACCTCATCTTCTTCACAAGTACAGTTACCTTTATCTTGGATTGACAAGAGCAAGTCGACGTAGTGTGCACAGACTATTCAAAAGCTTTTAATATCGGTCAATCACAGATAATTGGTGTATAAAATCGAACAGTTTGGTTTTTTCAGTCCACTTTTTTCATTTTTTCTCCCTATAATAGTAACCGTTTTTGCGAAGTTGCAATTAACGATCTTACCTTTTCTTCCTCTCATCTTTTTTTGGTGTTCCACAAGGGTCTATCATAGGTACTTTACTCTTCTTGTCAACGAATTAAAATTATTCCTGGTCTGTACTTAGCAAATGACTGCCATCTTCTCGAAGATAATCTGTGTGTTCTTTTAAATAAATAAATGGTAGCAAAGGCAAATAAACAACTTATTCTCTCAAGTCTTATACTGTTTCGTTTTCTTTTTCATTTTCAAACTATTTGTCACCCGTTAATCAATTCAGAGACTTTGATGTGATATTTTCTTAAATCGAAATTTAATCTTTAAGCGCCCATTAAGGCCTCCCGAATTTCTCGTTTAGTCCTTTGCTCTGCCACTAAGTTTGTTGGTATACGTTCATGTGTCCGTCTTTTCTTAATGTTTGTCCGCTGTGTCCTCAAGTATGCTTCTCAAGTGTGGTCTTCACATTTTCATTTCTTTTCGGAAGCCATGGAGTGTGCGCAGCGAAGATTCATTCGCTCTTCATTCATTAAATTTAGTATGCCTTAGTCTTTACATGTTACCCGCCTCTCCCATTCACAAATTCCTTCCTTGGAGTAACGGCGACTGTTTCTTGACAAGCGGACAAGCGCTTTCTGTTCAAATCAATCACAATTATATCCGCTTTTGTGGATTGGATCCGGCCCCGTTACTTGTTACAAGTCAACAGGTCCAAGTCACTTTAGTGTATTGCTCCTACTCCCTATGTGGAATTCCCAGGCGTCATAATTAGTTTGGTTTTGATCCTCTACCACAATCGTTCTTTTCATTTAAAAACCAATCGAAGAAGTTTAAATTGTGTTTTTTTTTTTATTTTTTCATTTATTACGTTGTATTATTTTTCCAATTTACTACCATAATTATTATTTTTTTTGCATTTTCGTCAAATAAATGCATAAATAAGCCATAAAAGTAATTCCAGGTATAAAGATATACGTAGAATTTTTTCCTTTAACAAAAGTTGAAATTATTTAATAGAAACACATAGCTAAGACTATTGAGACTGACCGCAGCCTTTCAAATTTGTATCTATTTCGATTTCACTATCTTTTTTTTTGTACCTCGGAGGTAATTCGTTCGCTTTTGTTCCCATTGACTCTCTAATTATTGTATCTTAATTTAAAAAGATTTGATGCCAATCAGACCGCTTCTATCGACTTTGAATTCCTAAGAACAATTACACGTTTATAAATCTGAAAAAAATCCAAATAATTCGATTGATACGGTCGTTCGGTAGTTTGATCGAAACACCGTCACTACGATATAGCAAACCATTTTCAACCCTCCGTTGAATTCTCTTTTCTTTCAGAACGGCATACCACCTTAGACCGACTCGCGGCTTTGGAATACCCGTTACTCTTGTCCATTCTAATTCTAATGCACTAGTAGCTTGACATCAAAGAACTTCAGGCATGATTCTTCAAATAAAATACCAACCACTTTTTCAAACGACCCAAAAACTTAAGTATCTTGAACAGTTATGGGCTGCGCAATATAAAAGCAAAGACTTTAATTCGCTGTGACTTACCTTATTGCAATGTCAAATTGATTGACGCGACCATGCTTGATTGTAACTTCGGCAATGGCATCTATGAAATTACTGCCAGTCATCGTGCAGCAACTGATTCTTATATGCGCAGGTTTGTCGTAAAGATACCTACCAATAGTGTCCCTTCGCTACTTTTTACCATTCCAAACTGGAATGTTAAAGCAGTTATCTTTTTCTTTGCTTGAATTGTTCAACAATTACACAAACAGATTCCGCTACGACGAAATTATTAACCGTCATACTGAAGCAAAAGGTGATCGATTCGATTTTAATCTCCATGACAAAATCTGCTTATTTAATTCTCTAGTTGTCTGCCAGCTTGCCATTGATCTTGAAGATGATCTTGCTTGGCCATCAGATTTAACTTTGTGTGTTTTCAAGACTTCATCGTTTTGCAATCAACTATTTTGAGAGAAACAGCTGTACGTACGAATAGCAAAATCTGGTGTTATATACTATGAGGATGGACATATTCCGTTATATTGAGTTGGTAAAGTAAATATTTTCCTCGTTTTCACATTTTCATGTTATTCTCGTCTGCTTCGTGTAAAGTAAAATGAAAATGACGTGAATATTGATATAATTTCCGCTTCATGAGATCAGTGAGTGTATTAATAGGAGAAATGAATAATAGTGATGTTGATTGTAGTATAAGTCGATCTTTCAGGAGATTTTGTATGCAAGATATGTATAAATATAGCTATTTCGTGATATCACTTAGTAACTCAGATACGTAGATAGGAAATCGAAAGACATTAAAATTTCCTGTTGTAAATAAACAGCATAACAAAACATACTGAAAATATATAAACATAAATATTAAATTGTTTGTTGATTGATCGTATGTATTAATAATAATTCATTTCAAATCAAATTAGTATTATTGATGAAAATGTTATTATTTATCCCTAATAATAGTACCTACTTAAATATTTTATCTGTTAGTTTCAATATTATATACACTTCCTTTATAACTACAATGCTTGTTTCAAATTAGTCAGCCACTTAATAAAATTTAGTAAAATTATCTTCGCTCTGAATACTATCCTGATATATGGCACACATCGCTATTGTTCATCAGCGACTAAGAACTACTAGGATTAAAATTGAAGGTGACTTTTAATATAAAATGGATAATATTTATTTATTATTCTAAATCTATTTCACCTTCTGCAAAGTAGTCCTCCTCATCGAATCATTTCTTGAAGTCGATTTTGGGATGACCCCGGAGCGGTTTTTTGAGTTTTGGAAGTGGCCACGATATTAGCTGAATTTTTGATGAAATGCTCTTGAAGAACGAATGCATCGGGATCTCACAGGCGCATAATTGTGGTGTTTACAAATAGCTTCATTCAAATGACGCATAACACATAAATAATATTCCTTGTTAACAATTTGGCTCGATGGAAGAAAATCATGATGCACAGGACAACAATAATGGAGAAAAAAAACTATTAATATGACCTTGATTTTTGAGTGATTTGGCTGGCTCTTTTCGACCTAGCTACACCTTATTATTTATATATTTATTCACCAAACAAGGTACAAAGTCACATATAAAATATCCAATATATAAAAAAGGTAGAAAAGTAAAGTAAAAAAGTAAAAACCAAACAAGTTAAATCCCAGCAAACACAGCACTACTTTTAAAGTGCTGCAGAAGTCGTGAGTAAATCCGTGAATGCTTTTAATGCTAGAGATAGCATTTTACCCCAAAATTCACCTATTTACTTCATATTAGCCGCGTACGTGTAATATGTTTTGTTTCGTGGTTGGTCGTTTCCATCCCACAAATAGGAAAAGGACAAACGATAGGAATAGAAGGAGTGCAAAAGCACTGCTATACTACTGCTGAAGTGGTGAAACAGCAGCAGGCAAAATGTTCTGCTGTACTACTGCCTTAGAAGCAGTATAGCAGGACATTGATATGGCTACCCAGATATAATGTCACCAATAGTATATTCGCATTACTTTGCATTCATGCCATCACATTTGCATTACTTTGTATTCATGCCATCTTTAATTAGAGCAAAAAAGACCTGTTTTAATTATAAATTTCAAAATATTTCACGTATCGCTTGCGAAGTATGACTGACGCTTGACGTATGGGCAACTCGATTTGATTTTTGAGAAACGATTTGAATTGCACCATCTGGTCACCAGTTTGGCAGTAGTGCAGCAGTACTTTATATTCATTGTAAATAGGGAACCGTAAATATATAAGAGGTTCATCAACGTGTCGGAAAACTATGTATCAAAATGTATCAACACATGAACAAATTTTTACAACTGTATGCGAAAGTGCTGAACGCAAGTTTGCTGGGATAAGTAACAAACAAATTAAATAAGTAACAAATAAATTAATAAATAACAATCAATAAATAGAACATTGATATGAAGTTTATAGTCTAAGGTTAGGCGGTACGGATGGCATGCAAAAGAGAGGATTTGAAGGATGATTTAGAAATCGTAGGGGAATATAAACTGCTTATGCTGTTGAATATTCTGCAGCATCTATTAACTGGCTCATTAGCTGCATAAGTGGTCAAATGTGAATATTCTTTTAGGAAATGATTGGACCTGGTGTTCCTCACAGGGATATTTATCAAAATTTTGCTATTCAGGAATTCTACATTAATAGCGCCTCTAATGACGTCGAATGTGAAGCAGGCCGATATCACCATTCTTCTGGAGGCTAGTGTCGATAAGTTTAAATGACCCAGTCGAAACTCATAAAGTGGTAGGCTATTGAAATCATAAAGGTTGTACAGGTCTCTCAAAGCGGAAAGTAAAAATTGCTTCTGTATTGACTCGAGTCTGTCACTGTGGTTTTCAAAAGCGGTATTCCAACTAATGCAAGCGTATTCAAGAATAGGACGTACAACTGAAGTGTATAAGGATCTTGTTACCTACAGGCAGGGTTGCCAGGTGTACGGTAATTACCGTATTTGTACAGTAATTTCAAGCACCGTACGGTTAAAGGTAATTAACTATTACCGTACGGTAATTTTGAATTTTTCTATAAATGGCTGATTTTATGTATATTTGTGTCAACTTCTGTTACCTGATCTTCTTTAAAATTCATCCAAATAATTTTTCAACAACCCCATAAATTTATTTCGAAAATGTTACGCACTTGCAGTTTCGTATACTTCGTGTAGATGCACCCTTAGCATTTTCAAATTTGCCAAAAATCGTGCCTAACTTTGCTAACAGCTGTAACGGAAACATTCCGTCAGCTTATTCTCAGAAAAATTGTATTTAATCTTCACGCGTTTCAACAGAGATATAGTGCTGATTTACAGAGATATAGTGCAGATTATTTTCAACTTTTACTAACTCCGTAAAAGTTGAAGATATAGATAATTCTGTGAACGAAAAATTTCTCCACTTAGCCAAAATTTATCTTCCTTATTGTGTGGAAGAGTATTTGTGGCATATCAAAATATATAAATATCAAAATTTAGTAGCCGACTTCGAACAGGAGAATCAAGGTTTTATCCGGAATTGCACCCAATTTGATAAGATTGCTTGCGTAGAAATGAAAAAGCAATGTGGTTTTTTGGAACCCACTCTTGGCTGGAATGCATATTTTAAAGCCGAAGCTGGCAGTAGACGTTTCAAAAACAGACGAATACTCCTCCTTAAAATCCTTATGCAGCTTTTGTCACAGAACATGTAAATGAATATATATTCAAGACTTAGATGATGAGTGGAGAAAGCTTCCAATTTTTCCACGATTGCCGATTAACGGTGAAATTTTTTGCTTTTATTATAATTTGGGTAAAATTTATAGATGAAGCTGGAAAACAAGAATTTGCTGCCCTGTCCTGTAAGATTTTCTTTGTTTGCCTCATTCAAACGCTGATTGTGGAAGGATTTTTTCGAAACTTAATTTGATCAAATTTAAAAATAGGAATAAAATGAATATTAACAATATTAACGTCAGAATGTTTCGGTGAATCCACTTGTATGAAATTAACCCTCCAGAAAGTATGTACAAAAAATGTAATCAAGATATTTACAAATAGGTAGGTACTTTCCTATTATGTATACACAGCTTATTGTACTTGCATGGAAGTAAAAAAGTGCGTGAATCAATTTATGTTTTTCGTATAAGAAAAAAATGTTAGTTATCAAATAGTTCCTGGAATAAATTATAGTTTTTGACTGAAAACCCACCTTTTCTCTCTCAATCATTATTTTGTTTTTGTATTTCGACCGAAAAGCTAGACTATTTTTGTCGCGTCCTATTTCCTTCTAAAACTATATGTATTATGATTAACGAATAAAAAAATCATATTCATGGAGAAAATGAACGTTCTATCAAAAACTCAAGTAATTAGGTTTACACAAATACGAAGTAATGGTGTACGGTAAAAATGTGGAAATCAGGTAATTTTTGAACATTTGTACGGTAATTCAAGCCAGAAGACCTGGCAACCCTGCCTACAGGTTACGAAATTCTTTGGCACGTCTTTTGATGTAGCCTAGCTTTTTGTTTGCACGAGAAAGTATTTTATCATAGTGTCAGGTGAAACGGAGTTTTTCATCTAAGATAACACCGAGGTCAACAATGCTATCAACTCGAGCTAGCATATTATTGCCGAGGAAGTACGTATTGTGTATGACCGTGCATTTTCTGGAAAAGCTAATAACCTAGCATTTATCAATGTCAGAGAGGGCTTGTTTATATTGCACCAATGATCAAATGAATTAAGCTTGGATTGGAGAAAGTGAACATCCGATTTCGATTCAATGGTCTGATAAAGTTTGAGATCGTCTGCATAGAGTAAATGAGGTATTCTTGCTAGGACGTCAGATAAGTCGGAAATAAAT
This sequence comes from Nemotelus pantherinus, assembly GCA_963978885.1. NCBI lineage: Eukaryota > Metazoa > Arthropoda > Insecta > Diptera > Stratiomyidae > Nemotelus > Nemotelus pantherinus. The sequence continues at coordinate 66,399,858 of OZ022264.1, read as the reverse complement.
ATATTAAAAAGTAGTGGGCCAAGATGACTACCTTGCAGTGGCGGCTCGTCAGGGTGGGCCCGGCCCGCCTGGCCCACCCTGACGAGCCGCCACTGGGCCCGTTCGACACAAAAACACTATTATAAGGTATACGCGGATACCAACAATAAATATCTACTTTACTTTACCTCAGTGGCGGCTCGTCAGGGTGGGCCAGGCGGGCCGGGCCCACCCTGACGAGCCGCCACTGCTACCTTGGAGTACACCTTGAAATTTTACACATTGTGTTCGAACGCGAAGGTAGGAAGTCAGCCAGCTGAGTAAAGACCCGGTAGTATCGAATTTCTAAAGCTTTAGAATTAAGGTAGAATGGTCAACTCTGTCAAACGCCTTACTAAAGTCAGTGTAGACTGCGTCAATTTGGTATTCTTTTTCCATTTTGCATGGCACGATATTAGCTCGATTGGTCGGATGTTTCTGAGTCGCAGGCTTAGATCCAACTCTTACCTCCAGTAACGATGCGTTTCGTGATGTGTTGGTATTCGAAAGTCATGGTTTCACAGATACAGAGTGGCGCGCGGCACTTATCTTATTTGAGAATGAAAAAAATAGTAAAAAACATTTTAAAACCTTTTTTTTTTTTAATTTTTTGCAAATGTAAAATATTGGAGATTTAAAACTATTATCATTTCAAAAGTATGTCCGGCAAATGCCGTCCTTCATAGACCGCACTCGTAAAGTCGTTTTTTTTAGTTTTCATGCATTTTTTGGAGTATTCGGACGGGCATAGCTGCTATTTCAGCCCGAATGTTGTCCTGTAGTGCTCAGGGGTTGGGAACAATTGCTATAGATCGGTAAAGTCAAACTCCAAACGGAGGTAGTCGTTATCAAACCTGGAAAAGAACTTCATCTGGCGCTATTTTTGAGAAGAAACCGTAATAAAAGTTAAGATTCGGTTAGGAGACGTCCTTGTCAAAATTTGGGATGAATGAGACACTTAAAGATTCGTTTAAACTCAACTACGTACCCCCAATAGCCGTTAGATAATTTTACCGATAGTGTGAAGGAGACTACTGATATTTTTGTGTTTTTGTGGTTATTTTAATTTTTGAGGGTGTTTCTTGTTTATTATCATCGTGTTATCTTGTCTAGTTTCTGTATGTCTTTCAGTATTATTTTTCAAGTGTTTGCCGCTGCTACCACCAGATAACGAGCTGGGACTAAAAATTGAAAAATAACTAACAAAAACGTCCAAAAAAATACACGAGAAGAAAACACTGAAGATAAACAAACAAACAAAAAAAAATATTCCAAAACCATGCAAATAACGGCAAAAACACCAAAATACGAGCCAGACATCAACCGGTAAAATTGTCTAACGGCTCTGGGGGGCACGTAGTCGAGTTTTACCAATGATTTTTGCGAGAGGCAATCAAATTCATAATGAGAAAAATACCACCATGTCATCTATTGAACCCAAGTGCATCATCGAAATCCTTGGTCTTGACTTCTTCACGGATTAGACTTCAGCGAGGCATACCAAACATGGAAGCAGTCAATTTGACGGCACTTTATAATAGGAGGGCAATGAAGACAAGAAAAAGAATAGCGAGGAAGGTTATGGTAAACACAAGATCCAGATCGGCTGGTTGTATTACAGGATAAACCAGAGAGAAATCGTAGCATGCTGCTTTAAGTCTCTTGGTCTCTTGTTGTTGGGAACTGCGCAGGACTAAACAGAGTCACTTTGACCTACACGTGCAGAGCCACTTTGAGCTACACGTACAGTGCGCGGAAAAAGCCTTCAACAAAAATGTGTTTAGACATGCACCCAAGCCCAAGGTGCTACAGAGTTGAAAAAAAACAATTTTGTTGTCAAATTTGAACAGTATTAAAACGCCAGTGACCTAGTTTATCATGGTATCCGAAAAAAACATGGTCCTGGTAGTTTCAAGTGAACAGTACAAAGAGAAAGAGCCTGCTTTTTGGTATTCAGACTTTTTCGGTACAGCAGCGTAATGCGAGGAAGGTGAGTGTAGCATATCATGGCCAAGTATTAGGCTTTGTATGGGTTAAATTTGGTAGAATCAATTTTTTTTGTCACTGCTTCACAACAAACGGAGCGGTGCAAGACTTTGAACACAGACTTAGGAACTTGGAGCACGAAATCACGATAAAGTGAGGTGATAAGAAGTAAACTAAGTATGCAAACGTGTTTGCTATTTAGTTTTTTTTTTTAAAATTAAGTTTTCATAATTTCAACTTTGTCGAATTTTCTAAATATGAAGTTTAATTTTCATAAAAAAAAATTATTAATTTTTGAATTTTGTGCAAAATAAAGTTTTATCTACAAGATTTCTCACCCCTTCTCAATATATCAGTATTTTTTGTAACTAGAAAATTCTATTAGTATCCAACTCTTCGAAGAATAGTCAAAATTATTACATGCATGAAAATACATATATGCATGTTTAATGCCTACACGTTAATTCCAATACACAATGGTACGCAAAAGCAAAATTTTATAAATAACACAGTAACGACCTACACCATATCCAAAATTAGATCTAAATCCATTGCCATCAACCAGTATTAAGTCAATGTCTCTATAACTCATCATCGCAATCGTACTGGAAATAATTACTGTCGACTTATTAACTAGGAAGTATTGATATAACTCTCGTTAATCTATATCGCAAGCAGCATTTCGTATTCACTAAAGCTCAATAGCTCTTCACATCCTCCAGCATTATCTTCGCTTGCTTATATCGCTTTGCATGATTCAAGGATCCAAGCTATCATACCATTTGATTTCAGTTGGACATTAAACATAAAACAACTAGTCACCAATAATCTCTTTCTCGTCATTATTGTCAGATAACAGGAAATTCAATTATTTACATAGCAATATTAATGAATATCATCTATGATTTGATGCAGATGAGGAGTGAAAAGGCAGAAAAAATAGTTTTAATAAAATTGTCTAATACTCTGGCAAATGTAAATGAGTAAACATGCGAGTGAAACCGTTTTGAACGCATGATAATGTAAATAAAAAAACATGGTAAATGAATCAGCATTCTCGAATAAGCTTGTAAACACGCAAAATAATTAATTCAGTGAAAGTCGATTTATTTAAATGTCAATGGAAATCATGTTTATTGGTCTTTATAAAACACCTACTTCGAATGTTTTATACACTTGATATGTGGTTGTAATTAACAACAACTGACGATATTTTTACGGTAACTGCAATTGAAGGTCATCATGTTTGAATGCAATTAGTCAGATTTAATGTGTTTTGTAGATGATTGAACTGGTTTCGTTGTTACCTGTTCGTAAAACAATTGAAGGACATTAATTTATTTGAAATTAAAACTTTTTTTCTCATTTGCATAGTTTCATATAAGAATCGGTTGCATTTCAATGGGCGAAAAAATAATTATTTTCGCACTGAACTGCTTTTAATCAACAAACCTCTGCCCTGATGGGCTATAACAGCCAACATTTCTCCTTAATATATACGTTGAGTGAAGTTCAAGCTAACTAAATTAATTTAGATGTAGAATGATAACATCTCATTCTGTAATTTAAAAATAATTACAGTGTTATGATACTGTAGCCATCTGTCATTTCGAAACTTTTTGACAATGCTCTGCACCAGCTGTTAGTACGTGATCTATTACGAACTTCCTCTTATCGATCGCAGCGCACCCGATCTCTCTATCTTTTATCTCCAATGTTTGTTTCAGCTTTAGTTTGAACAGTTTATGTTATGGAAAAATAATATGTACATTGTGGAGTCGTTGATTGCATTCAGGCAATCATATTGCCATTTAAATGACATCGGGCATTCTACTATCGCCTGAGTAGATTTTCACTGTCCTTTCACTCTATGCAAAGATAGGTAATTTGCGTTGCAAATAGCGGCAAATCGTTCGTAATGAGATCGATTTGATGGTAAAATTATGCGTTTATTGTAAGAGTGTAACAGTATCATGCATACATTTTTTTTTATAAAAAAAGACAATCATGTTCAAAATTATGTTTGTAAAGATAGATAATTTACATTAAAAGCAGTAGGAAATTGATATTGGTGATATTGATGACGCATTTATTGAAAAAATGAGTGAGAGAGTGAAAGAAAGTGATTAAATATTGAAAGAATAAAAAAATGACATAAGGAGCATTAAAATTTTGTGCTTTATCATGATTAGGTCTTAGCACATCGCAAAGCTGCACTTAAAAAGAGTGTCATCCAAATAAAAGATTTGATAGAAAATAGCTTGTGGATCAACGGAATACAGCGTCACTATCAAATCTTTTAAATTGGTGCACAGGAGCTAAAATTCTCACTGTGAAAATTCAAATTAGGGTTTCTCAACAGATTCGTCTTATTTGGTTTAATGTGGAAGTAAAGCCCTGTTTTTCTTCAGCGCATCTAAGAAAGTGGTGTAAACTCATCTCGAATTTAACACAGGAAGTCTTAAGTACGAACGAAGAAAAAATATCGGATATATAATTAATCCCTACATGATAGAGTGGAGGACAAAAAAAACTCGAGTAAAGTGTAAATATTTAACAAAGCTAAAATAACATCTCATTGTCATTATGTAACATCTCACATCATTATGTGAAAAACTCAACTTTACGTAGATAATGTGCTGCAAAAAGTAGATACTAAAGACAGTTCTATAAATAGGATAAGACAACCCTAATCATTTAACATATATAGAAAGTGAGAATTGTGAATATTTTACGCACGAAATCAGAAAAGAGAACCCAATCAAATTTGTGTTGAGCCACGTACATGAGATGGACAATTCAAAAATCTACGATGAACTGAAAAATAGTATTAAGTGTGAAGACATTATAAACTATTACATATAAACTATTTAGGTATCTTATTTCAAAAAAAGTTTCCACTATATTAAAAGAGCTAAAAGAAATACTATCAATTTTCAGACAAGACAAGAGATTTAACTACTACAAGTATATTACAATCAAATTACACAATGCCAAAAGAGTCAAATCTTTAGACTAAGACTGTCTAACGGTCTCATGAAGATAAAATGTGATGTATGCTCCGAAGAGCAGTTGTTGTAAAGTAGTTGACTGCACTAAAACCTCATTTAAATGCATATCTAATCATCGCTACTTAGGTTATAGATTTCCAAAATGCATCGAATATATACAGCTGAAAGCAAATTTTGCTAATAAAAAACAATAGGAGGGGCGGCTGATAAGTTCGCGGCCTAAGGTACTTAATGAATAAAAACCCGAGCAATGTGAATGGGCGTCTTGCAGAAAAAGCACTTCTCACGACAACTTGTCACGTCTCTTCTGTACTACTACCTCACGTACCTGACCCAGTATATTAGCGTAGTTCTGACCGTTCACTGTAGTCCCTTTAGGCAAATTCCTTTGCTTTTCCAGAAAATGCTAGTCATATAATCGTCGACGCCGACTTTTCCACTTCGAATTTCTTCTTTTTTCCCCACTACGACTCTTGTTTGGACTCGGAATCATGCTGACAAATTCAGGTTTCATCAACGGTTACAAGGCGGCTACAAATTTCAATCAAATTACCCTGACACAACTCCAAAAAATCTTTACAACTCCCCAATGGTCGCTGCTTGACGAGCGGTGTGAGCATTCGCGGTACCCAATGCCCACAAATTTATTTCATGTTCATGTAAAATCTGTCCAACTCGTTCTCTGCTAATCTGTAGTGCTTCTGATATCTGCTGCAATGAAAATTAGTCTCTACTAATTTGTCGTCTTTTCTGACATATTTTTCGGTCACGACCGTCATTGTGTGACCAAGCCGTGAGTCATCTTCACAGATTTTTCTATTTTGTTGGAAGAGCCCAGCCTATCTTATGCCATCGTATATGCAAGTGCAGAATCCTGAAGAACCGATGACATCTCCTCAAATTTTTTTTTGCGTATTTCGTTTTTTACAATTTCCGGTTTAGTCATAGTACCTTAGGCCCCTCGTATCAACACCAATCGTGAACCTAACTAGAAACGTAGTTTTGACCAATTCTCACTTTCCACCACTCGAAGTTACTCGGGTGGCAGCCTGAGCTGCTAAATCTCACTTAGGAGGTTTAGCCTGAGCTGAGAAGCTGTAAAAACAAAAACGATCAATTTTATGTAATTCCGAAACTAGGTTTATGGTTAATATAGATGCATATCATAATTTAAGAATCAAAGCTTAGAATACTCAATGTGTCAAAGACGAATCGTGTGAACTGAATAATTTTATATTTCATCATAAGTTAGACATAGTACTAGTTCTGAAACATGGCTTAAACTTCGAAGTAGATTATACTGTCATGTCTATTTTATATAAATCCTGAGCTTGTCGCACAACTTTGCCTCATGTGAACTATTTGCAGATCCACTTCGCTTCCACTTCACACTAAATAAAATAGTCCTGAATAAACATACCTGAATATTCGACTACTCCAAAGGCGACTAGTAAAAAATACTGAAAGTAGCTTCAAACTTCATTCCATCAAAGGTGTATGTTCTTTAACAAGCACAGATTAGAGGCAATGTAGCTAAACTCATCAGAAAGGAAAACCTTAAGAGGGGGAACACTGGAAAGCATAAAAAGTACTCAAAGAGTTGGCTGCTAAACCGGTCTTTTATGCCAAAGCCGATAAAGAAAATGCCGTGGTCGTAATAGACAAAGATGAATATGACCGATTAGTTATGGAAAAACTCAACAACGGGGATTACCATGAGCGAAGGAAAGATCCCTTACCAGACTCTATCAAACGAGTTGAAAGAGTGCAAAGCGACGATTGGAGAGGTGAACAAACTGCGGGTCTCAAACTCGTCGTTGCAAAGAATCAGGTGCCTTCCAAAGATACATAATGAAAGAAGTGAACTAAGGGAAATTGTCACCGCTACAAACGCTCCAACGAGGAGAATTGCAAAGTGGATTGTAGACAAGTCTAGGACCTTAGGGAAGATTAGTGATAGAACGGTTAAAAATCGCGATGTGAACGGTTAAAAATCGCGATGATAGAACGGTTAAAAATCGCGAATGGAGCGGCTTGGAAGAGTGACAACAATAGGAGAAGATGAGGTAGTTGTATCATTTGATGTCAAATACTTTAAAGCGATGAAAGGTATCCATATCCCCACTTATGAGTGAAATATTTATAGACAGACTGGAGAAGAAACTTTATGAAGAAGGTTCGCTTTCTCGGGTTTGGTTGAGATATGTAGGTGGCATACTAGCTATCGTTAAAAAAGATTCTTTGGGAGAAACTTTGGAGAAGTTGAACCAAGCACATGAAGACATCCAATTTTCAATGGAAATCGAAAAGAATGAGAAACTACCCTTCTTGGATATAATGGTCTTAAGGAAAGAAGGTCTTCTTAAGTTTAATATCTACCGGAAGTTCCCACACACCCAGAGGACAACATCATCCACGTCTGATCATTGGCATTTCCAAAAAAGGCGCCCTGTAATTCAAGGAAAAGTTGGAGATAGTAACCTTTTACAGCCAGTGTCAAATTCCTGACCAAAATACACTTAATATTAAAATATAGCAAGCATGTTATTCAAAAGCTGTGAATGAACACGTCTGCTGGAAAGGCCAGTCCAAAAAATCTTATTTATAAAAAAAATTACTCAGAAAGTGCACTGAATTTCTACTTACATTTACAACGCTTGCATGATTTTGTCTAACTTCGCAAGAACATGGAAAAATGTTATTGTTGTGCCAATTTTAAAACCCAACAAACCTACACAAGTAATCAATAGGTATATACCGATTAGTTTGATTGATATATTGTCCAATATATTTGAAGAAATTCTACCTACTCTTTCCGCGGGGCACACGGAGCAAAAGAATATTATTCTTCATACACAGTGTAGATTTCATCTTGGTGTAAACACTAAGCATCAGCTAAAAAAAACTCACATCGGGCATAAAAAGGTAATGTCATAGCCGGAAATCAGTTGATGCCATCTTCCTGGATATTCAAAAAAGATTTCGACTCGATATGGTACAATTGTCCAATGGAACGTCCTATTGAAAAATAAATGACTTGAAATCTTCCAATTTTTGTGTCAATATTCGTATAGCATGGTAGGTGCAACTGAAGCATCTTTATATATTTTCCCAGCAAAAACTTTTAAATGCACTCATCAATGTATTTTTCTTAACATTTGCTGGCACCCAAATTGAAAAACCATCCTCTTTTTTTCTTTGTAAAAATATCTATCTTTTATTTGTTGAAAGCAAGTGGTTTATAACAATTTCTTTGTTGAAAACATCAGGTCTGCAAAAATTGCTCAAACTCTGAATGTTTAGCTTGGCAAAAGAATACCTGTAAACATTCGCGAAAACCCTATTTTTCTTCCAGCATAAAACATTAATTTGTTAAAATTATCTAGCCCGTAATAAGTCCTCTGAAATGTATCATTAACATTCACCAATATTAAAGTCCTTGCTAGCATCAGATATCGTAGATTTGTCCCGGTTTATAATTCTTATTGTGTTTTGAATAGAACAATTTTAATTTGAGAGAAACATACAAAATACTTTATTTCATATATGCGCCATCGTGATCTATCTATTTTGCCACCAATCCTTTAAATTGTGAATGTTTTCTCAGAAAAATCGCTCAAATTTTGAGCTGATCTAGTCGGAAGTGTTTCTGGAAAAGTGTCAGAGACATCAATGAAAACAGATCCTAATCGGAAGGGGCCAAATCTATTGAGTAAGGCGGATGAAACAAGAGTTCTTAGCTAGGCATAGAAATACTGTATGCGACCTCTTTCATAAATATTTTCGTTGGGCCGCATTTATGTTTCTGCGCTCTTGGGGCTCACGTCCTATAATTTAGTTTTTAGGAAGATAGAATACTCGATTTCAATCGAATTTCTTTCGCTTTATTTAATTTACAAATTTCTATGTCTTACATGTTAACTTTTTTTTGCAAAAATTTTGACATTTGACTGTGATTATAGTCAGTCACGTCAAATGATCACAAGTCTTCTGGGATTTCTACAGAGAATTTAACTGTATCTTGAATTGTACTTAAATTTAAGAAAGGAAGGTAATAATATTGCTGCAAACCAAACGTTGTCTTCAAATTGTCATTGGTAAGAACCTTGATTCAAATTACAGGCAACGAACTATCTTATTCCAATAAACTTCGTTTAAATTGACTCCGAAGTTATATTTTAACAAATATCTAATCTTCAAAACCCGAAACCGTTACCAAAAAAAAAATGGTCACAATTTAATCTGTGCGCTGTCATACCACTCGTCTTGTTAAAGAGCACAAGGCAGCTTATACGATTAAGTAGCTTAGACAAAATATCGTGACTGTTATTCATGCTGTCGAGTCGAGGTAATCATTGTGAGCTGCAATTGAGTCGATAACCTCAATATATTTTATCTTGTTTAACGTGAAGCCACTAAAATTTGTAATAAAGAACCAATCGCTTTATCAAATTGCATTCAAAATTAGCTGCTTTAAAAAAGCAAATATAAGCCCAGATATAAAGCAATAATATTTCAGATCAACGTATGAGCATGTATATTGCATAATAATAATATTCTGCTCTTTATGCTCATCAGCTTTACCTAAGTATAATTGTATGAAGTGACCGATAAAAATATAATGCTAGTGAAATCTAAATACCATAGATTTATTCAAATGAATTTTTCATGATAGTTATAAAACATTCACAGTAATTTGGTTAACAACAAAAATCTTGCGGTATTTTTTTATCGATATTATTCTACGAACTCTAGCTTGTATCTATGTACCTCTAATTACTCACGTTTCATCATTAACATTTCTTTCGTTACATTTTTATTCCAGATAACGACAAGCATAGCAAGCATCAATGACCTAGCTACGATCCAAAACAACCTTTCATCGATCGACAAGATCAGAAGGAAGTATACTCTACTACCAAGACTATCACACTTGAAACTTTAAGCATTCTTCAAATTCTTTTTCACGGCGAGCAGAACAACATAACATCGTAATTGCTCCACTCGCAATTGTACCAACTAAGTAGCGCAGGTGTCACTGAAATAATAAAAATAAAATGATATACGGTCGAAATTGCTTGAAGAGCCAGCACTATCAAAGTGACGCCATAAGATATTTGTTATAACGCTGCCAGAAATACGAAACGGATTCTAGAATCGACCAGAATATAGACCATTAGAAGATAACAAAAACACCACTTAAAGAGCGCGAAACGGTTGAAACCGAAAACAAGAAAAAATATAACGCAACATACCATCGGTACTCGTATAAAGAACACGTTAGAAACTTAAGTACTTCCGCCAATTGCGACAGCATCAGCAACACATTGGTCGTAACGTTTCGGAGCCAATAATTTGTAAGCTGTAAAAAGTCCAGGGAAAGTAACGTTAGTAGCAATAACAATAAAGCTAGACTAAGCGAAACAAAACAAAAGCTGAGAATCTATAAGAAGAGGAAGACGAGGTCTTGAGAAACCGATACGCGAGTAACACAATAGCTGAAGAAAATGCCGACTGGAAGTGGACCTACTTCACCTACCCTACAAAATAATTTCAATGAAAACGAACGAAAGACTTCCGTTGATAGTAATGCGAGCAACAGTAGTGGCGGACACAGTAATGGCACTTCGAAATTGGTAAGTAGTATTTTGAATGTTTGTTTCGTAAACATTGTATAGTTTGTATAGTTTGTCGATATCTTTTGTTTCCGAGCAGCTAGTGAAAAATACAGAAATTCTTTCGTAATGTATTTATTTATATTACTTTGATACTATCCACTTCTTCAATTGAATGAAAGAATTTTTTTCGAATGTCGTTTTTAGTTTTTTTTTTATTTATTTTATGTAGATCAACAATTTGTAGGTTCAAATATATTTTACATTAGTAATGCAAATCTATTTAATATCTATTTTAATGATAATTATGAATAACCTATTTAATAATCATAAATAAACTAAGGATTTGCCGCAACTCAATAATACCTCTGAAATACTTCCATCGCGTTGCCCTATATTTCGGGCAATCTTTGAATAGCAACCCAAATTTGCCGACCATGCCCTTAACTTTCGCTTGTAGACTACAAAATAAAGCTCAACAAACCACAACCTTGATAACTTAATCCAACCTTTCCCAAGTATAACATTCAAATCATTCACCTTCAGGAAACTATAGAAGATTTGCAACCACAAACGTAGAATATTTCGAATGATTTTCGTTATTTCGGTCGACAATGAAAATTGATCGCACCAAATGGTCGTAAAAACATTCCATGAACTCGTAAATAGGTTGTAATAAAATTCAGCCTATTTGACTCACCGAGAACGCTGACCCGGTGCCGTATAATAATGCTATTGACCGGTGGCCCAATCGATTGCTAATATATTTCACTTCGGCTTGTTACTACCAGTAGACCATATTCTCCTATAAATCTCGTGTACGGAAACGAACTGGGTAGGTACTTGTGTAATATCGGAATCAAGGTTCGGTGATTTTCATCAATAGAATGGGAAATTTCCCATGAATGATGTTTATTTCAAATATTTACTCGTAACTCCATAATCAGTGGCAATCCGACTGAGTGAGCAGAGCGGTTATTTTTTATTTGTTCTGACATGGAACTGATGTCAGGAAATGTTGACTTGTCGGCAGACATTTCCATTCAGAAATATTCTCGAAATTCGGAATGTCTTTTGTAGCGTAGGTAGCTTAATGTACATACCAATTTCCCATTAGCAATTGCATGAACTCTTTTGGCATATGAAACTCAATATTCGTTTTGAAAATATCATCTCAATCATATAAATTTAATTCGTGCTTTTCATCATTCTCTAAAATATAATGATTACATGATATATATGTATCTATTTATTATTGTCTGCTTATTGTTTACTCGAACGGCTATTTTTTACTAAACTATATTTCACTGCACATGCCAACTGTAAATGAAAGAACTAATTTACTATTTTGAACGAGGATCTATAAATTGTCATTAAATGGGGCTTTCGAGCTTCATTGGCTGTTCGAATTTCTAAAATTCAACAGCCAATGACTTCGAGTGCATCATTACGAATTCACTTCCATAAAAATAACATTACTCCAGTCCTCCGGTTTCCTCTGACACAAATGTTAACAACAGCGAAATAAACAACTCTCCTTACATGCAAAAACTATCGCCTCATTCCGGGCTACTGTTTCTCCTGGTTTATTAAAGGATTTTATTCTAAGGTCTCGTAAGACCAGTCGCTCTAATGCTTCGCAGAATTATCGTAGTCAATAAGCTTAATCCAATCTATGTATACTATTAGAACGTTCGTGGACTTCGGACTAAGCTAAACACGCTGAATCTTTCCTCTACTCTTTCTTCTGACCATATCATCTGCTTAACCGAAACATGGTTAGCTGGGGATATTTATCACAACGAACTGTTCTCTTTGCACACAGTCTTCCGCCGTGGTCGTGATCGAGCTACATTAGGAAAAACGATGGCGGTCGTGTGTTAGTTGCTGTTCACAGGTCTCTTCAAGGAACACTCTATATGGACTTCTATCCTTCTCCTACTATTGAATTTATTGCTGTGTGCGTTACTCTTGCTCCCACCGAAATTCTCATTGTTACCTCAGTATGTATTCCTTATGATTCCTCAATTGTGGTTTATAGCAAATTTTTTAATGAGCTATCCAGCTACCTCAACATTAGCTTTCCTTCTGCCTTGCTTTTAATATGTGGTGATTTCAACTTACCGAACCTGTTATAGAATCATTACTTTTCTTCCCTAATCTTATCCGATATTTGCTTGATAACCTTATCCTTCGTTTCATTGTGTTCTCTTTCTCATTTCAACTCTGTTCTCTTTCTCACTTCAACTCTGCTCCGAATGTAAATAAAAAATACAAGACTTTTTCCAATCTAATATTCCCTTTCATAATGTCAACGTCCAAACCGCCGCGTTTCTAACGTCCAAGCTAATTTGCATCACCCTTCTCTCAGCCGAACTACATGTTGATTTTCAGACCATTAGATATCCTTCTCGAGCCGTGCGCTTTAATGACCATAAAGCAAACTTCGCTGGTGTGATGACTGAAATTAACTTGGGTAACTGGTTCTCTTTTTTCGCGCGGCCTCAGTGCTAGCGAACTTGTCATAAAATTCCAAAACTTTCTGTCCAGCCTTATCTCCAAGTTCACTCCTTCCAGCCGTCCTCGCAAGCCTAATGACGTTCCTTGGTTTTGGCGTGATGTGGCGTCTGCCCTCAAAGATAAGGATGTAGTTCGAGCTAGATTTAGAAAAACAAGGTCTCATAATGACTTCCTCGAATTTTCGAGTCTACGTTCGACTGCCAAAATTGCCATCAATGAAGCTATCCAAAATTACTGCGCAAGCATTCAGCTGTCTATCTGTTCTAATTAACAGAAACCCTTTTGGTTTATGTCCGTTCCCTGGAAAGCTTCCATCGCTTCCCCGATTCCATATTCATTGATAATACTACTGCTTCTAATTTACGGGAAATTTTCGACCTCTTTGCAAATCTTTTTTTCTATCTTCTTTTCTCAACGCAATCCAATCTTACCTTGTGAAGTTCCCCATGTTGCTTCATCTTCTCTCTCTTTCATTTTCACCATTCATTTCCAGCCAGTATAGGATTGAGGGATTGAGAATGGTAAAAAGTAAACGGGTTGTTCAAAGGTTTCGATTCCACCGTTTCAATCTCAATCCGCTTTGAATCAATTTTCAAGTCACGTTGTATACTGGGCTATTGAATGCTTACTCGAGGGTCTTGATTTCAATGTCGGTTGTGGTTCTGATGGTATCCCTAACCTGTTAGCCAAATCACTATCATCGTCCTTATGTGTTCCTCTGTCTATTATATATAACCTCAGGCTCTCATTTGGCGCCTTCCCAATCAGTTGGAAATTTGCTTATGTTTCACCCATCCACACGTCTGGCTACCCAAGCTGCATTTCGAACGACCGTCCCATTTCCCTTCTTCCTTGTTTTGGTAAAGTTGTTGGAAGAGTTATTTACAAAAGGCTGCTTCCTCTTCTTCATCCTTTCCATGCTCCTGAACATCATGGTTTCATCAAAGGTAGATCTTCCGCCTCTAATTTTATATCATTTACTAACTTTGTTGCTTCTGCTTTAGATCAACGGAGTGGATGTGGTATACTCCGCCTTCTCAACAGCTTTTGATTCTTGTGATCCCAGAATTCTTCTTGCAAAGCTTCGAAGCTATGGGGTGTCTGGTTTTCTTTTGTCTTGGTTTTCACCCTATGTTTTCGCATTTTGAACAAAAAGTTTTAACGTTATCATTTGACAGTTATGACACTGCCTTATTTTGTTGGGAATATGTCGTTTGTATTCCCAACGAACAATGGTTTTTGAGATCAATTTTTGTTTAAGTTTAAGTTGATTTAAAATGGTGAACCCTCTTTCGAAGTAAACAATGTATATGCGCCGTCGAGTCTTCGTCTCTATTGACTTAACGTCAATGCACTTGAAACCAGCTGAAATGAGCTCTGACTTAATGTTTTCAATATTATATTCATCAAGACCAAGCAAAACGGCCTTGAATGGTGATTTATTTGTCTGTTCATGAGAAAAAAATTCAATATTAGCTTTTCTGAGCTCAGCTAGCGCTTTCTGATAAGACTCAAACGAAATACACTGTAGTTTTATCCCGATTGAAATATTTATCAACACGTAGTCTTTCACCGACAAGTTGCGCCGAAAAGCTTTTACATTGTTTGGTTTTTGCTTAAGTATAACAATCGGTGGAGGAAAAACCTTTTAGAAGAGAAGATGGTATGTTTTCTTCGAGAGTATCGTTTTCATTGAGTATTTAGAGGGGATCGAAAAAAAATTTTAAGGTCATTTTTGTTTTTTTTTTTTATTCACATTTAAATATGATTCACTTATTAAATTACTATTCACCACAAGGGACTATCATCTCCTACTTCCCTTCTTTTCGAAATTTTTTTTTCTGTCGAAGTTTTTTTTTTACGAAAAGACCGAACATTTTCTGTAATCAAATCCGTCCGTATACACCGGCAATCACGATCGAAAAAGAAATGATCTTAATGTAAATCTGTGGTGATTTTAAATCAGTGGAACCTTATTAGCACGCATTATATATATATATATATATATATATATATATATATATATATATATATATATATATATATATATATATATATATATATATATATATATATATATATATATACATACATGTCCATACAAGTCCATGAAAACGTTTAGAATGTCTGCGCTCGAAATATGCTAAATGCCATCAGGGTACATGATGCTCCCCAAAGATCTCCATGAGGACCTCTTTGCCTTGCGTACGGCGTATTAGAAGCATTCAGTTTTGTTTTATACAGCGATCAGTCATTAGACCTTTAAGAGCTGTTGAATTCCTTCCTGTACTCTGTTTGCTTTTCATATTCCACCATTGGGGCTTGCGATTCTCCCAGACTGTGGGTTGATAAATGGCAACCTCCTGATCCAATTCATGGTTGCAGTCGATGATCTTCGAAGTAGTTAACAGTGACGATCGGATCAGGGATTGCAGTAACTTCCAGTTTGTGCTCTCTCTGTTAATGAAGACTATCTGTTCAGTTGAGCTGCACACTGAAAAAACACATAGCGCCAGACGCCATAGTTTATAGACTTCTGGCGCCATGTACATAGTCTTTTTCGGCATTGTGATAAAATATAGCGCCACACGCCATAATACATGGCAAAAAGTACATAGGAGCAGACGCTATGCTTATAGCCCTCCACGCTATGTACTATAGTCCTCCACGCCATGTACATGGATTATAGTACATGGCGTGGAGGACTATAGTACATAGCGTGGAGGGCTATAAGCATAGCGTCTGCTCCTATGTATTTTTCGCCATGTACTATGGCGTGTGGCGCCATATTATCACAATCCCGAAATCGACAATGTACATGGCGCCAGAAGTCTATAAACTATGGCGTCTGGCGCTATTTGTTTTTTCAGTGCATCTGAAGATGATCCAGTTCGCATCCAACAAAAGGCCACGAGCCTTCTCAGTTCTGAGCACCTGGGGGTAGAGCAGTTGATGTTAGGTAGTGATGGGCAAAATGGCTCTTTGAAGTGAGCCAGCTCCGTAAAACTCACTCACTTTAAAGAGTCGCTCTTTAAGAGCCACTCAAAAGAGCCACTTCAAGCAACTTTTTTATGGTTGCAAAAGTATAAAGTAAATTGCTATTTTTTGTTGTTTTATTAATAATAATAAGCTTAAATCTAATATAACATAACATTACTTTAAAAATATAATATAGCATATAATATAAATTTAAAAATAAACTATAAATTAAAAATCAATCGGATTAACAATAATCATATCTGAAAATCTTTCCATATAATTAATTATTGTGTAAAAATAGCACTTATGTTATTCGTTTTGGCGATAAATAAGATCTCTTTCCAGTGAGCACATACCCACTTTTTGCAAAACTCGTTCGCAGGGGACTAAAGGGGCCACTCTACTCAATCGTTGCTTTATTATCTCCAAATTCTGGGATGTAAATCTTTCTTTTCCTTCCACCAATTGAGAGGGTCAGCAGTTCTGGGTATATTTACATGTTGTAAATACTTATCCATTTTGTTAATGCCTGCATCTACATAGCTTTGCTGGCTTCTTACACTGTTGACTTTGTCATCAAATTTTCGCCGTAGCGAATTTTGCGTTCCTTGTGCTGTAGGTACCGAAACTAGATGTATGCAAGCAAGTTTATACGTGGATTCATTTTGAAATGCTAGTCTTTTAAATCGTGGATCTAAAAGAACGCTCTCTAGGCAAAACGTATTTTCTTTATATAATTTAAATCTGTTTGAAAGTTCTCTTTGGATCACATTTAAAAAACTGCGTACATCAGCAGTTTTATTTTCGTTCAGACAGAGTTCTGAAATGTAGCTTATAATCGTTGATGTAATAATATATATTTTAGAAATCAATACTGTTTTCTCACTGCTTATTTCTAGAGCAGCCTCATTGAAGCTGCTCAATATATCAGGGGCTGTTTGTTTTCATAATATTCCATTCATCAGAAGAAGGAGTTGGTAGATTTTAGTTCAGGACACCTAAGGTGGCTAATAGTGGCTCTTTTACTTCTTGAATGCGCACAAGCATAGATTACGTAGAGTTCCACCTGATAATAGCATCAAGCTTTAATTTAAGCTCTACGTATTCCATTTGCCTCTGTTTTTGTTGTAATTTTGATGTAATTTTGCTACTTAAAGTTTTTTCGGATGGTTTTCCGTCAGATTTCATTTTGCCGTATCTTCGAAACTAGTCCACTTTTTCTCAGACTTGTATGGAAATTTCGCCCGAAACAATTCATGCTAGTTTTTGCCCAATTTCCCCCATCAACAATTTTTTTGCTCTTGAAATATCACTATTGTATTCCCCGACCACTTCCAATCATCGAAAATGTCCTAAAGGCAGTTTTTCCCAAACTATGGCCAAAAAACCCCTTACTCCCCTACAAAACCGACATTTTTGTATCGCAGCAATAGGTCTTGGCCCGCTATGTCCCAAACCACCTTAACCTCAAATTGGCTGATATTGTCCGATTTCAGCTACTTTTGCCCTAAAAACTTTTTGAAGGACGAAAATATTCGATACGAACCTGTTCCATATACCTGTTCTAGTGTATACGCTTCATCTCTAAAATCTACCTATGAAATGCACCGCTTAATAGCCAACATTTGGCTACTAAAATACTCGTGAACCAGAGCAAAATATACGCACGTAAACGCATACTGTGTGTTCACAAAATGTCGCCATCAATAACCGAACACGATCAGTATCCATCATTCGCACAGTTCTTCATTTACATTCTATTCGCACTGGCTCAGTACTTTCATTCCTTCTTCATTCAACGGAGTCGACTCTTTTATTCCTCATTCGCACAGTGTTCATTCAACGGAGTCGACTCTATTATTCCTCATTCGCACAGTGCTCATTCAACGGAGTCGACTCTTTTATTCCTCATTCGCACAGTGCTCATTCAACGGAGTCGACTCTTTTATTCCTCATTCGCACAGTGTTCATTCAACGGAGTCGACTCTTTTCACTGTGCAATACGATAGTCGTATACATATGTTCGTGTTCCGACGTTAGAATAGCCTAGATTTCGCTTCAACTACACACGGTAGTCTAATGAAGTATTGCCGTGTGTATATGCATAAGCTCTATTTGGTCGGGTGGTTGTTTGAGTGGCTCCGCAATATCGCTATTGCCACTAAAGTGAAGGTATGAAGTGTGCGAAGCTATTCTGAATGATGGCTCACATAGCTCTTTCAAAAGAGTTGAAGAGCTGACTCGCACAGAGTTGAAGAGTTGACTCACACAGCTCCTTCAAAAGAGTCGCTCTTTTTGATTTTGCAACAATTCCTGATGTAATAAAGCGTGTGGGACCATAATTTCCGCGCCATGTAATTATGGCGCTGGGAGCCTTACTGCATAGCTCAGGGTACTATGTACATAGCGTGTGGGACCATAAATGCCGCGTCATGTTACATAGGACCACGCGTTATGTAGATTCTGACATTATGGCGCTGGGAGGCATTTTGCATAGCTCAGAGTACTATGTACATAGCGTATGGGGCCATAAATAATGCGCTATGTTACATAGCTCTGGGCGCCATGTGGACTTTTTTCAGTGCAGCCAACCATTTTCAAAGATAAGTACCTATGATCAGAATACGAACACTACTGTGAAACCGTCCACTGACGGTGGAGATATGAGTGTCGTCTACTGATTAGGGTTACGTCAGGAACCTCCCTACGATTTGTTAGAAGGAAGATCGGCTAACTGCTAGCATTGGCGATGAGTAGGTCTTAGGCCAAGATGAAGCTAAATAGGCCCTCACCTCGGCTATTTATGTTGGAGCTGCCCCACACTTCATTATGATAATTAGAGTCAGTTCCCAGAATAAGAGGCACACCAATTCTTTTGGCCTCAGCCACAACATCCTTGACATCGTTGCAGGAAGGGCTGGTGGCATGATCGTATGCGATGTAGCAAGAAACAAATCCCAGAAATTGTTAAGGAAAAGAACATGAATGGTCACAGATTACCCTTTTTTGTTATATAATTGTCAGCTGCCGGATGACGTTAGAGTTTCATTATTTATGTTGGACTTAGTTACATTCTTAAGCCCCCAACGACATATTTTGAAAAAAAATCGACAATGCATTATCGAACACTCCAATATCATCTGTATATTGCCAGTAAGTGACCTTTTGAATATTTCAATGAACTATGACATTTTCATTCTCCAAATTTAGTTCTGGTCAAGCATTATTGCTCACCAAAACTTTGACATAGTTTCTAAATCCATGCAACAATTCCTGATTAGCTATGCGGTTTAGTTTGTACAACTCCGTCTATATATTAATTTTTGTAAAGAGGAACTGATTTATTCCCAGTCAAACATTAGTAGTAGCATCAATTTTGTATTCGAATTACAATTCACACTCGATTCACCTAATCGAATTCGTCAACATAACTTAAAAATCATCCAAAATGAACGATTTTGTTGGAAAATTTCATATAAAAGCAGAAAAGAAATAAAAAATACAGACAACTTACATTCGGTATTCTTTAATTACTAATCTTTTGTTACGTCTGGCTTCGGACAAATTTTCTTTATTTCTACCATCGATAGAAGTCTGTAATTTCAAATCACCACGGGAAACAGTTTCTCACGAAGATAACCAACAGCATGATTTATGATTTGAAATTCTCTTCGCCAATACCATTTTTCAACCAGGAACCATAAATCGTTCGGCTGGAAACTATCATGCGCACCGAAAATGCGAAAAAGCTTTGAACGAAAATAATGTCGATAGTATGATACTCTGGGTAATGATAGTTTTGCGATCATTATAACTATGAGTGCATATTGTATCGAACTACAATTTTATGCTGTACCGCCGTGGCATTTGCGGCAGTTTAATCTGTAGCTGCATAAGACACAATCAGGAATGCGCAATATCACTCTCATCGCGGCACCTGTCTTCAGCTATGTACAAACATTTTGGTCAGGTGAAACTCCTCTCGATATCGATGAATGGCTTAGCCATTGCCTCGATTCGAGTTCTATGGAGTGATAGTTTGTTTGTGTGTTTGTTTGTTAGCTACGTGAATAAGAAACACGTAGTTTGCGAGATAGTTCGTTAGCTTATGTGAAATCATAATGTATGCAGCATTTAATGTTCACGGTGCTGTCGAAGACAAGTCGCATAAAACACATTAAACTTTGTAGGTTGTGATCGGTCGGTCGTTAGCGTTTCCGATACTGGTGTACCGATGAAAGTGAAAACGATGCATATACGGATCTTCTAATGAGTTGAATGTCCCACTGTAATGATAATCAAGATTTTCCACTGAAAATTGACTTGAAGCTCATCTGAAATTATTTGAAATGGTACATTGTATATTGTGTGAATTTTTCTACTGAATTTTGCACCACAGATACAAATAAACTTTCAATATGAGATCGACGTAAAGCAATGTATTAGAAATCGGTTTGTTGCAGCTTATGCCATTTGTCATCGAGAAACAAAAAGGGTTCAATTCAGTGTCTATAATAGAGCTTTGCTTCCTTGCACTCTTTTTAGATAAGTATTTAAAAATCGTAAAAACGTATATACGACCAGTCGAGGTGATAATACGAAAATGAAAACAAAACGTGGCGAAAGCTGTCGCCAAGAAAGAAAAAAAAGTTGAAAAAATGTCTGGCAAAGACATACACTCCGACTTGGTGGAAACACAGAGGCAGTGTTGCCGTCAAGGAAAAATGAATCTCCCCAGAACTGTATCGAAAAGTCGCTAGATTTGTTAAAAACTCAATGAAAAAAATCCGCTAGATGTCGCTAAATTTTTCAAATATGTGTAGACTTGATTTTGTTGCAATAAAAAGCAAGTTACTTATTTTTATTATTTATTTTACGTTTAAAATTCGATAAACGGCAAAATAACATCATTGTAGGTATCATCTTCGTCGGAATGTCCTAATGATGTCATAGAAACGGGATGTGCAGCGGAAGTTGATGATTGAAAGGTCGAAGTCGAAGCGAATGGCGCGCTTGTACTTGTCTCTTTAATTGTTTTCGAAATGTTGCTTGAAACATCCTCAAGTATGTTGTAGGAGTGACAATTTTGCTTTAAAATTTTAAGTTGGTTTCATATAAGTAGAATGGAATTTAAAGTTTTTGATGCCATCTTGTTTCGCAACTTGGTTTTTATTATGCTCATTTGACTGAACATTCGCTCGACTTTTGCGTTTGAATGTGGCAATGACAAAACGGTGATTGCCAAGTCTGATATATCTTTGTAGGTATTAAACCCTGCGGCGTCTTTGTATTTAAGAACTTGCACCAAAAACTTTACAGTATCTGTTGTTTATTGGGCAGACGGTTTTGTAACTCTTTTGCCAGTTTTATGGTGAAATCAATACACCCCTTCCTAACTGTTTCTACTGTTTGCGGTGGCACACTAGTATTAACAACATGAGACTCAAACATGTACCCTAGGTACGGCACTGGGTTTAGATGCTTTTCAATTTTGATAGTCAAATAATCTTCATCAGTTCTTACAGCGTTCGGAATCAAAAGCATGTTGCATACTGATTGCAATAAGTACATTGGCGAAGTAAGCATTTTGACAGGGTCAATATTCTCTCCTTCAAAAACTTTAATTGCGGTTTGAACATCATTTAAAATACTTTTCAGGTACAAAAAATGCAAACGGTTAGCTTCGTCTTTGTGTGTGGCAGTCGTTTTTATTAAAAACAAAATGTGTCTTAAGCTCTTCCCACTGTGCCAAAATACGAACAACAGTCGGTTCTATAGAGAGCCAGCGAGTATCACAAACTTTAAGGATTTTTAGAGGCTCTTCTCCGCAGTTAATCCGACTATATATTTCTTTATATTGCTGTTGACGCTTTGATGAAGTCGAAAACCACTTATAAGTTTCCCTTATCATGAACTCTATATGTTGTGGCATAGTTTGACGTGATGCATGACTGACGGCTAATTGTAAAGAATGGCAAATGCATCTTATGAGGACTAAATTGGGCAGACTGTATTGCATTTTTAGTATTGTGTAAACGCTATTGTAGCGCCCTGTCATTACGGCAGCGTTATCAGTTCCAAGTCCGACCAAATTGTGTAAAGGTAAATTATGAGCTTTTAGGGAATTCACCAAAGATGAGACGAGGCCATTTGCATCAGCATGTTCCACAGGCTCAAGAGATAGAAATGCAGACACTATGGCATTTTGTGAGTCACTGAAATACCTAACAATTATCCCCATGAATTTGGTGATGCTAACGTTCGTCGATTCATCTACTATGACGCTTTATTTTTGGCTACCAATGTCATTTATTAAATTTTCTCTGAAATGTGGCGCAAGGACTTGATTGATGACCTGAGTGCATTTTGTTCTATGTAGTTTTATGTCAGCGGATTTTGAGTCTGCGAACACATTCTTACATAGATCTGTCAGATGATCTATTTGCGATATGGCACTATGTTCCGCGATGTATAAAGCGAGCTTACCTTCAGCTTTTTGGGTGCATCTGTTTACTTTAGTGGCTGGTGCGAAGCATATTTGTTGGTTTTTTGAAAGTATTTCGCATTTTTGTTAATGTTTTTTTGTATCTGCATGTTTTTTCAAATCGTTCAATTTAGCGAAAATTTCACTGTGGCAAAACGAACAAAATGCCATGGTTGGATCACTCATCACAGGTTTCAGCCACATTTTGAACTCTTGTTGTTGCTCCCACTCCGTTCTATATTTTTGAGCGTACACCTTTCTTTTAAGAGGAATATCCATTTCAAACACCTAACAATAAATTAAACTATAAATTCAAAGATTCAATTTAGACTTAATTCTCACCTCACTAGTTCTCACTTAAGTTTTTCTCCGTTCGGAATGAGTCACAAAATTAATTTCTAAGACTTTCGACCGTAGACAATTTGAAAGTATATATAAAGCAATTAATTGCCGTGATCTTTTTCTACTAATTAGTACTTGCGAGTACTTGGTAGTAGATCATGAAAAGAGCGCTATTTTCCTTGGCCTAAGTATATTCTAAGCAAAGATTCCAACCATAGCAGAGATTCTGCGTTCAAATGCTAACGAACTTTTAAATTAATGCTAAAAGTGGTGCGTAAAAATTCTCACATTCTATAGAAAATGTTATGTCAGCATACAGAAAATTGCCTAATTTCCCTCTCTTCGAAATTTCTGAGCTTTTTTGAATTTTTACGTAGCCAGATTTTTCAACATAGCATATAAACTATCAAAGCCATCTATTTTATATAGTTCACCACCTGGGGCAAAAGACGGTGTAAGTACAAGGTATCTACTCGGGAACAAAAGCATGTGTAGATTGTAGTAACCAAAAGTACTAGTGAGTACTAAATAGTATGAGTGGAACACAGGCAATAAGCGCGATGCAGTGACAATGTGGATAGGGAAATTCCCGAAAATTGTCTCCGCTTAGTGTAAAAAACTGATGCAATAGTGAATGGTGGACAATTCCGACAGAGATGGTGATATGTGATCAACTTCAGGATAAAATGGTAAAGAGAAATGTTTGAAAAATCGTGGGGTTATCTGATTTTCTTAATAGTGACTTGTAAATTAGTGTTAAGAGTTTAAAATATCTGAAATCACTGATTTTTTTGTCTAAAAGATTTGTATTTAAACCACTTAATGCTGAGCTAAGTCTAAAACTTGAAAAGTCCCCAAAAGTCGTTAGATTTTATTAAGTCGCTAAAACGTAAAATAATGTCGCTAAAATCAACAAAATACCGCTAGAACTAGCGACAAAGTCGCTAAAACGGCAACACTGAGAAGGACTCTGCTCTTCCATATCCAACTATTGAACGCTGGGTCGATGACTCTTAAAAAATGAAAATGAATCTGGCGAATGGCACTTATCCACGTCCCTCATCGAGGATAACATTAAAAAAGTAAAAAATGTTGTCTTGGAAGAGTTACTTTTTGACTTCTATCTGAGAACTGAAATCTCATATAAATACTAGTGAACTACATATGAAAAAAGGCTCCGCACATTGGGTATGAAGAACGGTCACCGGAGAGTAAAACAAGAGACGTGTTGACATTGAAAGGGCGAATCGTGAAAAGTACCACGTTGGAAAATAATTTTTCTGGTGCTTTGTAACAGTGGACAAAATTTGAATCCACCACTATTGATTCTGAAACGAATCAACAGTTGATCGTTTGGAAACGACCGTCTTCTTCGACGCCGAAGAAATTCAAAGTGTTTAGCTTCGCGAGTAAGGTTTTTGCACTCATTTTTTGGCACGTTGAGGGAATAATTGCGGTAGCATGTTCGGAAAAGGGAGCCACTTTTATTGCCTGTTACCGCACGTACCAAATGACATTGCGGTAGACTATGAAAGAAAATAGGTTGAGCAAACCTCTGTTGGAGTCATGTTTCACCAAGAAAATGCACACAAATTCAAAGTTGCGAAGGCTCCTATTCGAAAAGCCAGTTTCGAACAGCTTGAACACTCTCCACATTTTTTAGATTCCCAGTGACTTTTACCTCTTTCCTCGGTGCAACGAACCGCAAAAAGATAGTTAGGCTATCACCGCTTTTTCGATTATTTTCTAACGATACCTAAGGCCTAAAAAAGGTGGACTAATTGCGTTGAGTGACCAGGCATGTATTTTTCGCTTGGACTTAATTTTATAATACAATTTATTTTAATGTAAATCTCCATGAAAAAGGCGATCTATGTAACTTATCTACTTGTTATTCCTCTTTTTTTTACTATTTGTAAGAGTTCAAGCCAATTATATTAAAGTGGGTCCTTTATTTTCTACAATTGTGTAAGTAACTACTTCCACATTTGTGTAGGAAATTACTTCGACATATATGGCAGCTCTATTGTTAGATACTCTTAATTTCACAAGCTTAATTTATAAAATAACTCAGATTGATCATTTTCAGCTGCTGCGTTTTATAAATGAAGGAAACTCATTAACATAACACGCTAAAACGCATTCAAATAAGCTCGTATTGCGCAACCGAATTTTTAAAGATATGTATAGCACTATCGAAAAAGTTATTTTTCTTAGTTGTGACTTTTTCGCAGATAAATAATTATATTATTCCTTACAACATCCTTTTTAGGTTTGTGGGTTAAAATTGGTAGACACTTCGTTGACAATCTCAGTTAAAGAGTGTATAATGATAAGATTCGAACCAGGGACCACACATGTGGACTGTTAGAAGCATACACAGGCTACGCCATAAATACCACGCTCAGATCTAAGAAAAATGAGTTAATTTTATCAAAAAACTAAATAAATTTCGCGCATGATTGACTTAAATTGAATGTTATTTTCTGGAATCAATTTTTTTTTTGCCGTTATTAGCAATGTCTTATTAGCAATGTGGGAACATTTCCCAAGATGGGAGCTATGTGCCAATGTAAAGGATACATTTACCATAGAAAGCATAATGAAAATCAGATATCACCAAATAACAAACACTTTTGCAAGTTTTCAGGTATTTAGGTACATCACACTATAATATCTCATGCCACAATTTAGCCATTCAAATTGTACACCATTTAACAAACTGCTAAAATGTATATATGTGGCACTGTCCCCCTCTTTAGACCAGAATCATTGTCATTGACAATAATGTTGTTTCCACGATTTATATGGTACAGGAAAATCTAGGTGGTCAACTTTCATCTTTAGTTGGTGCTGCTGCTTAGTTGCACTAGACGACCCTCTCCATTTCCGCTATAGTTTCACACTTCAAATCATGTTCTTGAAACCAAGGCAAATCGCTCTCTAATCACAGCTCTATTTTACTCGGTTGATGTTAAATTTGGATGGTTACTAATTATTTTGTGTGCCTAGTCCAGCTGCTGCAGATCTACTGTCATGAAGTCCTCTGGTTGTATCCTGATTTCTGATCTAGTATGCTCTCTTGAAGTACTTGTATCTAGTATTTTCCAGCTTATTTGGGACTTTATGTCATCATCAGTGAGTTTGTTATTTTGCTATGAAATAGAAAACTAAAAATTCTAGAAAATCCTTCTAGCTTCAGTAAAATGGCTACGCGTTTCGCGACTACGTATTTGTATGTAGTCTCCTTTGGTTTCCATTCGATGGCATTGCTTTCATTCTGGTTAGCGTGCAAACAATATTGTCATGTTCCTCTATTGGATTTTCCGCTCTCCCAAATGACGGCTCAAGAAATCTATTCCGAGAAAATATGCATTCAATCATTATATCCGCTACCGGAACCTGCTACTGAAATACAAAATCTCCGGACTGTACCTGCTGAACATCTCACCACGTCAGTAGCCGTCCGCAGCACGTACACGGAGAGAAATTTCGGCAGTGATTCTTACTAGAGTGGGTAATATAATTTACTATTCCGAAAATTCCATATGAAAACATGAATGTTATTACAAATTTGATGAAAATTTACTATTTTCCTGCAAATAATAGTCAATTCCATTACATACTACAACTCACTCATGTTTATTGCGCTGTAGTAAAGAGATTCATATACACATAATTCACAACAAAGTAGTAAAATGTGTAGTGCAATTGATTACAAAGGTAATGGGGTAAAAAATTACTACTATTGCAATAAAATTAATTGCAAATTTTGTATAATTTCATTACACTTTTCTCTCCGTGTATCATTCCACGCTGCAAAGTCTCCAGGACTTCAAAGGATTCAATTAGTAGCTCCTATATCCACTGGGATACACATACACATACTTCATTATCCGCTATCGCTTGCAGACCAAACTAATTTCCATAAAAATTAACCAGTGAAACGGTGATGGTTTTAGGCTCTAGTCTTCAAACTTGGTTTGTGTTAGCTTTCCTTTTGTTTTCATAGAATCGATTTTCGCATTCCTACCAGTCCCAGGATTCATACTTATTACGGCACTCTCGACTCTGATGTCCTTCCTTTCCACAGTTTCGACATCAGGAAACTCCGCCTGTTAGTGACGTTCCGGTGGTGGTCCTTCGTTTTATACATCCCTGGCTACACCTCGATTTCCATTTCTGGTGGCTCCTGCATAATTCCAACATTGAAAAGCTACACTGGTCATCGACTCCCTGGTAGTTTCTGGTCAACGAGACACCCGCTTTACCTGACGAATCGGTGATGCATGCGCCGAATTATTCCAGATTGACCACTTGCCTGCTAGTGTAATTTCCTAACCTCGTACATCCTGGATGAATGTATCCTTTGCTATTTGGTTCGGATTCACAGGATGACGTAGAGTAAGACAGAAGTGTCAGTCATTTGATATCCTCATCTAGCTACTGCCAAGATTCCCCTGGTTATCCTCGCCAGGCCTCATATCAAAAGCGCAAGTGAGGCTGGAATAGCTGAAGTAAATATCGACCGCTATGGTTTCAATAACTTATGCTGCAGCTCTTCATATTGACACCATTCGTGTGGTGCTAGATGGTCCCCGAAGTCTGCTTGTCTATAATTGGTATTTTGCGTCGTTTGTCGCTAGTTGATTCAACTAGGACACTACCCATAGTTTTCGCAAGCTCCAGTTGTTGAGCTGCTGTTTAACTTCCACGGTTTCTGTGGTCTGAGAATTAAATTGGTGCAATTGTTGCTTAACTTCCGTCACCGGTTGCTCGTTTTTCCTAGTTCGCCAATCCATCCATTTTATAATGTCCAAAGTTTCTGGTTCAGTTTCGCCTTAATGTTTACGTTTTGATAGTCCAGTAGTCCAGTTTCCGGCCATGTTTACTGTCCTGTCCTACACGATTCCGGCACTTCATTTCTAGCTAATACGAACGTTACTTCGATTCCTGTGATTCGATTCCATTTGAAAAATAAATTTGAACTTCATTTTATTAAAAATATACTGAATGCCAGCTTGGTAAACAAACTCAGTTAGACTTTATAGTAAAAAAAGCGACAAGTGAATAGAAACTAACAAAAGTATTTATGGCTCATTTTATTATTGAACAAGCATAATGAAAATGCCCACGTTTTTTGTTCGTCTACGGTTCTTAGTTTTTACTCGTATATAAATTGGTTGTTCTAATATTATTTTTGAATAGTCCCAAAGTTTTTCATGCTTTAAAAATTGCCTGAATCAAACTCGAAATAAGTTCATCATCGGATTCCTTTCTTATAGAGCTTTGGGCGAATCTAGAACTGAAGCAGTGTTAACTTGTTTCAATCATTATTAGAAAGAGCGTGATGTTGAACTAATTATCTCAAATATTATTCAGCTCATATTTCTAAGTGATATTCATATTTCGACATATTCTTCTCTACAAACTTCTTGAACACATGCATATCTGCATCCAATGCTCATGTCACAGCGAAAGCGTTAATGAATCATAATTACAAAACATAATTACTCTGAATACATCATGACATGCAAACAAGAGACGACATCCTCTCCGCATGTGAACCCTTGAACTAGCCTAGTGATGATTGCAATTGTCGATCTAGTGATTGTCAGTGCCAGTGCAACACTTGTAATTCATCATCATACATCAGTCAATGGCCTTTTGCTACGAGAAAATCTGAAACAGAAGTGCCTAGTCTCAAGTGAGATGGTTCGTTGGTCATGGGAAAGTAATTTACATGAATGCTCTGAGTGCTGCCGTTCGACGCTTCTTTTGCTGGAAAATCAAAGTTTTTCCTCAATTGAATGAACACTGTAACTTCAATTAAACATGTCTAACAATCCATCCATTGGCTACGGAGCCATGACGTCTGCTTGTTGTAGCTTGGAGCCGGTAGAGCCTCGCTTGAATGAACTCATCTTGAAAGCAAATCACTTGCAGCCGGCGAAGTTCGTGACAAAAGGGCCATTTGCTTTTTATCTTTTGTTACAATTTGCGCTCGACTTTTCATAATGCTGCATTGATGAGGAGACATAAAACATAATCATAGAATAATTGCAACTTTTCTATCGAATATCGACCCCGATTGAGTTCGGTATACATGCATATGATACACACATTTTGACTATTTTGAAGTTACACTAAATAACAATTTAATTGCATCATATATCTTACCGCACTCCATTACTTCCATATCAGATCTTTTGTTAAAACACTCCACATACTTGATTGATTTTTACCTATCAAATTTAGTTTGAGACCTCTCGATTACATGACAGAACCCCAACAATGGGCCCGTAGTGAAAAGTCTACATTGAACTCGGATTCCATTGATGTTTCTAATTAGCTTTCTCGCGGAGGCTGGCAATTGTGTACCTACAGCACTACATTGCGAATCTGCAAGACAGCATTCAGTGTCACACTCGAGAAATTGAGACCTCGAGTCACCTTCGAATCCATTTGTGGAATTTAAACTTTGACAGGAAAGTTGATTTCTTAAGCGATGGCGGGAAATTTATGAGGCGCCTGTTTGATTAAGTACGCACACTGTGTACTTGAGTAGATAGCGGAGCGAACTGTCTGCAGAAGCGGCCCATGGTGTAGCTATCACGGTATGTACTGACAAAGTACGCGAAGGATTTTAATAGTCTGCCTTGGTAGTAAATAAACTTCTCGGCACTATTGTATAGCGGCTAGCTTTCGTTTGCGCAGAAAGTATCTCTATATTGTAAATTTCCAATGACAGACATTGACTTGTTGGTAACAAAACAATTCCGAGACAACGCTCGGCTCTACGGTAGAGATAACGAGGTGGCAGCTAGTTAGCTTAGAATTAAAACGTTAGAGGATACTGCAAAGGAATAACACTTTGGCCTGAGGGTCTTTATAGTCCAAGCACGAATCATGTGCAAATCCATAAATTATGTAAGTGGTTGAAGTTGCAGATACAATGTTATTCCCTCAAGTTCAATTATGATTGCTAGATCAGGCTCGGATCTTTCGGAACAAGTCAACTATTTCGCGCAACAATTGTCTTGAAAATTTCCCTCTTAAATGCGTAAACCTTTAAAATATAATTCTATCAAAGTGCCCAGCTTTAAAACTAATCACTCAACATTGTCTTCTGCGAAATGATTCATCGTCCATTAATATTCAACTCGTTCACTTTATTGCCTCCAAATCAAATTAAACAACATCCACCCACTCGGCAATTCAAAACAACATTTATTACTCGACTACTCTCTTATAGGATTAAATTTATGAATCATTTAATTCTCACTCGTTCGTTTGTGCATTTCTTCTTCATTCGTAAATTTGCCGTTTCTCGGTTGTTGTGATTTTGCATTTTCATTTTATCTTATAGCATCTTTTCTCTTGTTCTTTTGCAGCCAACAACAATGTCACACGATCACACATTATACGTACAACGAGCACGAGTAACACGTCCTGCGCCGCCTAAACCTTCGGCGAATCCAATGCAATTTGTACAAATCAAGCCATGCAATTTATATCAGAGTGCACAGGAACAATTGAAACGAGCCGAAGAGGTGAAAAAAGTCAAGGAAGTGAAAAAAGAAGATCCTGAAGATTGGCAATGTGTAAGTACAGATACATATGTGTATATGCGAAATTGCGTTGTTCATTTTGTATTTTGTTGTTTGTTGCGTATAAATTATAAATCAAGGTAAAATATTTTTTTCTTTGCGGAGATGAGTAACTTCCTTATGAGGGTAACTGCATTTTAATGCAGCTTTTTACGATCGAGATTGGAATATGAATGAAGGTTTTCTTTGTCAACTTTAATGTATATTATTTAAGTACTTTATAACAGATGTTTTTAATTTTATAGTGCAATTAGCATGAGGCTAGTACATCGAAGACTAAAGCCATTTAAGAATGGCAAATTTATCATATGATGAAAATGTAAGGTCGATGTAAAAAGTGGTTTTTAGTTTATGTTTCATCGCCGGTTTGTCAACTGTAAGAACTAAAAAATACCATTCTGTGATTAAGTTCTTGAAATCAGAATCTCCTATTTTCCCAAAATTTGCTTATAGTGTGTGTCGGCCTAGTTTTATGGGTAAAAACTTATTCATAAATAAGTCATTTAAACGTTGGCGAAATTTAGTCCCGTACAATATTTCAACGGATACAAACAAAAGTTTACTTTGTTATTCTAAGCCTAATGCAGGCACCAAAATGCATTCCAATGAAGTATTGAAATTCACAAAATGGCAGACACGATAAAATGATGACTTCGATCTAGGCTATATACACAGCCTGTTCAAAAAGTTCCGAGACTCGTTTCGACCTCGTTGTGCTAGTAGTGCTATCCGTCGGAAAACTACGGAACTACGTAGACTATACTTCCATCCATTTCTGATATTTTTTTCACAGCAGCTGTGACGATTTTTGACTTGTTTAAGATCAGATTGTGTTGAGTCCTTTTGGAGTGTCGTCAGTATTTCAGAGAGAGAGAGAGAGAGAGAGAGAACAGAGAATTTTGTTGGAGCAGCCGATATGGATGCAGATTTTTTATCGAACATCATAACGGGCGATGAAACATGGTGCTGTCAGTATGACCCAACTACTAAAAGGCAATCGTCAGAGTGGCGGGCTCCTGAAAAGAGTCGTCCGGCAAAGTGCGCGCATGGAAATCAAAAGTGAAAACAATGCTCATCTCATTCCGTGATGCGAAAGGAATCATTCACCGAGAATATGTTCCCGCAGGTTAGACTGTAACAGGAGCATTCTATCCTGAAGTTTTAAAACGCCTGCTCGCAAGAATTCGTGGTGTCCGAAGAGAAATTTACAAAGCAGGTAACTGGTCTCTTCTCCACGATAATGAGCCAGCCCATTAATGAGATCTTGTACGTCAGTTTTTAGCGAAGCGAGGGGTTACAGTCCTCGAAAATCCCCCTTTTTCGCCAGATTTGGTTCCGGCAGACTTCTGGCCCTTTCTAAAACTCGAAACCGTCATCAATGGTGAGTTTTTTTAAGATGTGGAGACAATTCAGCCAAATCTGACCGCGGTCCTTAACAGCATTTCGGCAAACGAATTTCTAAAAGCCTTTCAGGAACTCTACGACCGTTTTCGCAAGTGTTTGAAAAGAGGAAGGATGTATGTAGAAATTTAAATCGTCAATAAAATTATTGTAGCACCTTAAGCGCTTTATTTCACAGTAGTTCCGGAACTTAATGAATAGACTGTGTATGTTGCGATTGATTGATTGATTGATTGCACGAAGTGGGTCCAGGTGACTCTTAGCACTGTGGGTATTCAGGTCCTATATGGTCCTGGGTATCCAGGCATTTGTCATAAATGAAGGGAAGAGCAGAACCAAGAAAATCTCATTTTCGTCTTGTTAGTGCTGGAAAGTGTGTGAAAATATGTTTCACACTCTTTGCTGCTTCTCTGCAGTATCTACAGCAGCCGTCCTGTGAAGACACTTTTGCAACGAAGCTGGGTTGTTAATGCTCCACATTAAAAATTTCGCCTCCAGCATCATCTCTTTAACTACAGCCAAATTATATTCTTACGAACTATCTAAACTATTTTCTTACCCAGCACCCATTCATCAAAGCAAACATATGACTCACGTAATAACTCCAAAAAATTTTAACCACCTTTTATTTTGAGAATATCATACCTGAAGATAAATACGTAGCCATTAGTAAAATAAAACCCAAGGCCGTTGGCCTTGATGATATCTATCCACTTTTTATAAATATTTTGCTTCCATGTTTTCACTCTGTCCTGACTCATGTTTTTAATCATATTATTGTTACATATTCTTTCACGTCAATATGGTCGAAGCCTAAAATTGTTGCGATTGAAAAGTTCCATCTCACAATTTTTCTCCAGGATACAGGTTAATTTCAAGTATACCTTATCTATCTCAAATATTTGAAAAAGTTTCACATCAACAAATCTTTTAATTATTTACAGAAAACTAAACTTTTGTCCACTAAACAATCAGGATTTAAACCTGGTCGCAGTTGCGTTACTGGCCTTCATAAAGTAACTGAAGAAATTAGAACCTCATTGATTGATGTTCAATTAAGATTTTTGACCTTATTAGATTTTTCAAAGCCTGTTGACACTGCCAATCACTCACAGCTAATTCTTAAGTTGGGAAATAATTTCTACTTCTCTCCCAGTGCAGTAAATTTAATTTGCTCTTATTCGCGAGAAAGATAAAGAGCACAGGCAGCAGTTGTTAACTAAAAAATATTTGCTTCTACACAAATTCCATCTGGAGTACCACAAAGCTCTATTTTTGGTCCTTTGTTTTTTAGTATGCACAATAATTTACCGAGTATTGGACAAGACTCTTCCTATCAACTTTATACCGATGATTTACATTTATATCTTAGCTGCAATTTGGGATCGATTGTAGATTGTGTTCATAAGTTGAATGATGATCTGCAGATTACTGGGATGTTGCCAATCCCTTAAGCCTTAACCTGAGCATGTGGAGATGACTCGTAATTTACAAAAAAAAAACACGATCAGAGTTATTTTTCATTCATACGGATTATTGGCGCAGAATACGTTGAAAATGCTGAAAATCTGGGAGTTTGGTTCAATCGAACATTAAGTTGGGATGACTACAATTGTCAGTGCCACATGGGGATCTTCATTAAATAACTCACGGAATACATAGACACAAGCTTAACCTCAAACTAAACGTCAGGTTCAACGTAAACGACAAAAGCAGCATCGCGTCGTTAATCTCTATGCACCTAAAATACAGGTGCATTCTGATAAGTATAGCTCTGTCAACCTTTCTGACAAGCAAGTTTTTGCGCTGCGCGACGCACCACTAATAACTATTGCTTTCCCACCTCTCCAAATTTTCATAAGTCGCATAACTTGTGGAGTAACTGCAGAAGAAATCTTGAAATGTATTACGTTTAGGCTTGGGTTTTCCCCTAGCATTTTATCATGCGTTAAACTCGCACCTGACAACTTACCGGATAGAGCCACATGCCTCTTTCAAAATCGTTGCATCTGCTGGTTTAGACATCATACTTGCGTCTGAGTTTTGGCCTGCGTTTAGACTACGCCAACGTAAAAATTGTCAGAGCAGCGTCAAACAAATAGTATATGCCTAACTACTAGATGTTCTTCACTTTGTATTTATTACTAAAATGTCGGCGGTTTAAGGACCAAACTTAATGGAGTCCAGCTTGCCTTTACTTTTGATATTCATCATATCACCTGTTTCACGGAAACATGTCTTACCGACAATATTCGGTATAGAGAATTCCCACAGTGTCACTCCGTTTTTCCGGAGAGATTGTGATCGTGTTGCTTCTTGCAAAGCCGATGGCGGTGGTGTTTTAATCGCCATCTATAACACTCTTCGTGGCGCACTCTGTTCGGGGTTCGTTTCTTCTCCTCTTTTCGAGCGTATTGCTGTGCGGGTTATCCTTTCTCCAACTTCCGATTTATTGATTTGTTGTATTTACATTCCTTTTAACTCGTATGCCGCTAAGTACGAATGTTTTTTCGCTGAGCTTTCTAGTTTCATTCTCTCTCGATTTCCGTCAACACCCCTCCTAATTTTCGGTGACTACTGTAGAGTGGGAGTCCAAGCACCTCTATATGCTATCCTTCAAACACCTCTCTGTTTGAGCATCGTTTCTTCAATCTACTGTAATCCATTCCCTCAAGCCCAATTACTCAGATCATGATTCTATGCATCTTGATCTTCGAATCTTCAGGCTATTTGCTCTTTTTCCTCCTCTTTTGAAAAAAAATGCATTAAATACCCTAACATCTTCTGTTTTCTCCCTACCTCCCCTGTCTTATCCTTGTTTGGTACCAATTCTTTGGAAGTCGAAACGCTTATGCTTACCTTAGATTCTAATGCAAATTTCGGTCCTGACGGTATCACCAATATCCTTGTGAAATCCCTCTCATCTACTCTCTGTGTTCCTTTAGCTAATCAATATTAGCCTTGCATCTAGTATACTCCCTTCTTGATTGAAATCCGCCAATATCTGCCCAATCTTCAAATGTGGTGATCCATCTGCCGTTTCCAACTATCGTCCTATATCACTACCCTGCTGTTTCAGTGAAATCTTTGAACGGCTTGTCTATAATAGAGTTTATCCCTTTCTACAACATTTTTTTTTACATCAAGGGCCGTCTACAACGACCAACCTAATTTTGTCAATTACTCCTGCTTATATCAATCCCAGTCTTCAGCATATTCCGAGCATTTTGCGTTATTAAACGCTCTGTCTGTGCGGGCTGTAGCCTCCGTAAGTTCGCCGTTCCACTGTACGTTCTTCCCTACGGGCTTTTCTGGACACACATTTTTGAAATCTGACACTAAGATTTCTGTTAAACACTTCACCTGCTCGTTAATGTGTCCTCGGCTCGTCAAATCCATGTCGCCTAGTTTCCTTGAGGTGAATTTTTGTTTTTCTAGAGTAAACTTCCC
Organism: Nemotelus pantherinus; assembly: GCA_963978885.1. NCBI lineage: Eukaryota > Metazoa > Arthropoda > Insecta > Diptera > Stratiomyidae > Nemotelus > Nemotelus pantherinus. The sequence continues at coordinate 66,364,442 of OZ022264.1, read as the reverse complement.
ATTATGCTGTTCTCGGGCTCCGCACTTTTTTGGGTCAGATTCCAATACTATCAATATTCCAGCGTAACCATTGGTGGTCCGGAAGCGACGGCAGATTAGACATCTGCCATCTGTGAGACTAGCTTTCCATTATACTTGGAGTAGCCAGGATATTTTCAATTAGCTCAGCTCTGTACCGGGTAAGAATGTTTTCTTATTACCTGTAATAAGAGTATTGAGCTTGGTTAAAATTAAAAATTCTAGTAAGCACCTGCCTTTGTCGCTTATGTTGGTGCTTCAACATACCACTGGTGAGCAATTGCATTTTTGTTATGTCCCTAACTGTTGGCTGGAAATGATGTTTGCGAAACTACGGACGGGCAACATTCCCTCCAATTTGGAGAAAAATATCCCAATCAGGCAACGCTGACTAAGTGCTAGATTAAGGAAAGCTTCGTAAAAAGCTCTTTCTCTTTGTCGCTACGTTGACAATTTTTAAGTTTCTTGATTGGCCAGCAAAGATACTTGTACACTTTTTGAACCTGAAATTAGTTTTTATGGAATCAGTGCAAAGAAAAATATTTTTAGAAAAATTTGAAAAGATCGAACATTAGCAGCTTTGTCAGTTTTGCTGGACTCCATATTTTACCAGGACATTGAAGCTTCAATTTGATTACCTTGATGACATGTGATACTTTTTCGAGCAACTTAACATTCAAATAGCACAGTAATAGTGTGACACAATACTACACCCATTCGCTATGCAAAGTTGAAAAATTACCTATAGCTTCCTATGAATAATAAATACCACAGTGAGTTCATATCCCAAATATGGTCAAGGTTACTACTATTCTTTTAAAATGAATCAGCTAAAACATGCTGACATTCAGCGTCAAGCCACTTAAATTCTATACACCACCGTTCTGTTGACACAGCTCTTTAATAATTATTCTTCGAGACATATTCGAATGGCATTATTTACACTTGGACTTGCTGTTGACGTTCTAGAACCATTTCGCAATGCCTTATCCGATCAAAATAAAGAGCTAGTCTCAATCAATCAGAAAACCAGTTATTGTAAAAAAAAGGTTAATTAATGGTAGTATGTTGCTACTCGTAAGTAATGATACTGTAGAAAAATGCTAATGAAGTCAGTAGTTCGATCAGGAAACAGCTTGAAATATATGTCAAATGTTAATTCTTAATAGATATAGAAAGATAGCAGGTAGTTTGTGAAAAAATCTGTTAACAGACTAATCGACTGAAAGAAAATTAATATAATTTATTCATATAAGATCTTCGATTATTACTCCTACTAAAAATGTGCATACATTAACTTATCTCTAATATGCCATCGAAGCCATTTAATGATGCTGAAGCCAATGAAAGCATTAAATGGCCCGATTATATTTCAGGATCAATTAATGTTTATACTTAATTCTTAGGTTTGCGATATCAAACGAGCTAAACTAGCTTCGAAGAACAGAAACATGATTAAATTAGTATATTTAATGCAAAAAAAAAATATTTTCATTGAAAATTTCAACCCTTAAAATTTTCTCGGTTTAGTCTTTTGACCAAGTAATTACATGTAATTACATTTTCTTGTGGCCTTAGCAGTATTGTGAATTACCAAAGATACGCACCAAACTTACAAGCTAGTGTCAAGGCGATAAATCAAACCAAATCTGCAAAATCACTTCGATCATAATATCAGCTACTACATGCCGCCATAAAATACATAACTACGACTTTATTCTCTCCTCATAATGCAGCTCACCTTTGGAGCCCAAGTGCGCTATTAATTATTTTGAATTCACGCAACAAAACTGCATACTTTCCCAATAAAAGGTCAATACAGAAGCAGCGGCATCAGTGGCAACATTCTTTACCAAACTACCGCGAATATTCACTAAATCATCGACTCATTTCGAAAGGTGCTCATTTTTAATTGAAGCAACTGAGTTTTCAAAACCATCATAATTGCCGTCGCTAATCAGTTCAACGACGGTGACGGCGAACACTAAGAAATACAACTGTGAAAAATTTCGCAATTCCAATACGAAGTTGGTGCTTCAATTACGGAGCATCGTTGCTGCGTTTTCATCGTGTTACTTTGATGAATTCACCAATATCTGACAACTTTATCATAATTTTTGTCATTTTCTCGACGCGGCGCCATCCAAGTAGATACTTAATGCAACAGAGCACATCATCTTTCAAATTTACCGCATCTACGAGGTGAGCTGTTGATTTTCTTCATGTTACTGATCGCAACATTTCATTTGATGGCGAATCATTAACCATAAACTATAAGACAATCTGCTTGGAAACGATGATGAAAAAACCAGAAGAACCAGACAACATTATTTTCGTGAACATGAGAATCGTTTAAAGATACTTTGATAGGTTTCGTAAGATATGATGGTTTTGTGTTGCAATGGAAAGTTGTAATGAGGAAGCTGAAGGTCATCATTTTTCTGCCTGTATACATTACGTTTATGATCTTTCAAAAGTCCTTTTCGGATTTTTATTTCCTTAGTAGAAAATAATGCATAGCTAACGAGTAATAGACTATAATGGGAATCAACTGGTATCTGAAAAATAGCAGTATGATTTGGATCATGCATTTGATCATGGTCTAGAATATGACAGGTATAGTGTAAATTCAATACCTATTGCATATCACATAAAATTATCTTATACACATAACTACATAGTTTGCTTTTATTTTCATTGAATAAAACACATTAAACTCTCTAATCGAATCCTTATACAAAAGTATCCTTAACTGACATCGTACTTCCGACATAAAACTCTATGAATAACTACACGAATCTTTGAATAAAGTTTAAATAAAAATTCTTAGCCCATGCAACAGTAAACTGCTAGTCGCGATTCGAAACATTTGATCTGGACCATCGGAGTCAGTTCTATTTAAAGCTCCAGCATCCGCGTTGTTGAAATTTCATGGATTATTCACTCTTCGCTTTGGAGGTTTATAGCATGTAGCCACCACGGTACATGAACACTCGTGGTTCAACCATAATAAAAACGATGTTTATAGTCTCTAGGTCGAAGCCTTCAAGCATAAAGCAGCAACTCTTTTTCCTCCACATCGAAAAAAGTATAATATTTTAATTGACTTCATCAAATGCAAACTTTTTGTGGAGAATGCTATTTAGATTCTTAACATTCACGTTGTTTCTTTTGTTTTTTTATTTTGTGCACTAAGTTTGATGAAGTCAACTTTTCTTGTTTTTTAGTTGGGACTTATGAAAACCTTCGAACAGGATCATGATCTTTAATCCAAATATGAGCATTCTAGTCCGGACGATTTCCAAAAAATGAGCTTATTATAAAAGCGGCCAACGAGCGTTTCCTTAATTTTAAGGGTGCTCTGACTTTATCTAAAGCGGCCAACTTTCAAATATGGAAATTATATTCGAGTCTAGGCCTGATATGCGATTTATAGCTTTGCATCAGGTCAAATAGAGGGAAGTATTTCTTAAAATATTGGTAGAAGCCCAGGTACTTCATCGCCATTTCGCAATTGTTATTCGTCTAGCTTATTCTGCTGGATATATCAATTCAAAAGTACTAAAAGAGGGGATGTTAGGACTAACTACTCCATACAGTTTTGATGATGAGAGACAACATTGAATCTTAGATGCCTGAAACATACCCCCGTTAGCTCTGATCCAAGCTCAAATCTATGATATACCATTATTTAATGACCTGAACATGCGCTCACGCTAAAATCCGTAAAGCTGGGGTTTGAACAAAAAGTAATTTATAAAAAAAGGGCTAGAATCATTATATAAAAATATTATGGGCTTAAAAAGTTCATTTTTGTCTAAACTCCAAACGGATCCCATGAGAAACAATAAAATCCAATGAGAAACAGGAAAATCCCATGAGAAACCAGAAAATGCATCTAGAATAACTAACTGAGCGACGAATAAGAAAGCAAGCTTTCAATCCACTACAAAAAAAAAATTAAGATCCAGACCAAATGCAACAAGTTTGCCTAGAAGAGAAGCTTCTGACTAAGCCGAAAGTTCTCCTAACATAAATTTAACACAGTGCAGCATGTTTTGCCGCATACGCTATTTACATATCTTAGCTATTAGCGATATAGCTTCCAACGCCATAATCTTATATGAAAAACTGGATCCTATTTCATAGCGAAAATTTCCTTAACTATGGAATTTTCTGCTATAAACACAGTCTAGATTCCCAAGTACATGGTCTTAACTCCTATGCACATAGTCTTGGCACATATTTTTATAGTAAGCTATATAGCATTGCAATTCGCTAAAGCTCGTGTAACCAAGCTAGTAGACCATCGACTATTGAAGTCTGGGAATCCAGGTTTAGACGGTACTTATTTATAATAAAGTACAAATTTAGACTATGAAAATGGAAATCGCTTATAGCGGGATAATTTAATTTTTGCTTTGTATTTCATCAAAGCTATAATACTTGGCGTTGCGAGTCACAATGCTAGACTCTGTAGGCTGTAATACATAGCACTTATCCTATTAATTTGTCGCTTTGTTTGCTGTGTCAGGCGCTGTAATTTATCACAAATCACAAAAAAATCAACTATACACGAAGCGCCAAAAGTATATAAAACATTACTTCTGGCACCTTGCGTTTTCCCAGTTTAGTATAATCGAACTCACCAAAGTATTGTAGGCAGCAGTAAAAAATATCATTAGATCTTTGATGAAGAAGCCAGCACAAAAGTCGTGTTGACGATCGTTGATAAAATGGTTGGTTTTTTAAGTTGATATATATTTCTATAACTTTGGACAGTTCAAAAGTAATTACAACTCTGTGGTTAGAAAGATCGCGAGTCTCATTCAGGAAGATGAAAAACTTATTTTGATTAAGATACATGGAAGAATTTGCCTCGAGATAAGTCCAGCGTAAAGGCACATAATTTTACAACTAGGAGCGAAATTTCATCTGTTTCAGCAAACTTACACATATCGGGATCAGCCAGTACCTTGAGTTACCTTTTTTCAAAAGTGCAGTGTTCATTGATTATGGACTAGAAACCTACGATGAAGAAAAAGAAAAGCAGGTGGTTGCAGTGAAAATGACAGCGAAAAGTTTAGCTTTATACAGAGATTTAGTGTATACTTGACCATTGTGAATCAAGGGAGCAGCAGAAGAATCGGTGAAGTAGTTTTTGAACTTCAGCCGAGACCTCAGAAAACTATTTCTAACGTCCTAGCTAGATACCTAAACACCTGTCCTAACGCACTCCCAAGATATATGAAAGATCCCTTTAGAATGAGGTATGGATTTCACAGAAGAGCTAGGAGTACGGGTGATCCTAGTATTAACGGAAGCAAACTGGCTCACAAACATAATCAGTTTTCGGGTCGCGCTGTTCCACAAACAGAAGTGGGGAGACTTCCTCCACCGCATGGGGCTTGGAAATGGGAATTACTGTTTAAGTGCTGGTTTCGAAAGAACACAATCATAATGCCGCCAATAAATGGCTCACAAGGACTTAAATTCTACAACGCGGGAAAGCCAAAGCCTTTGCAAAGGTATTTTAGTTACATTTAAAGAAAACTACACTCCAGAAGATGAAGATAGCTAAGACGATACTATTATTGTGTCTGTAGAACAACTCAACACTACGACGCCAACAGGAGTATCTCAGATCAAATCACCTGGTTTTGAAGGGGTTAAGGAATTTTTAAGTGAATTAAACAAGCGGAAATTTACTCACTACCAAATTACCTGGGCCTGACTTGGTATTCATCTTCCGAGCAAAACACTGACCACTATAATTGATGTAATAAACACAATCTTTAGAAAGAAGAGCTTCCCAAAGTTTGATTATAATGCGGTGATTATAACTGTTGTGCCTAAACTACTTAAGGACCTCGACTTTCTATAAAATGGAAGACCAATAAGCCCCCTTTTTTTAGACGGCAAATGCGCGAGCATATTCTTTTCGACCGGCTAACTGAAATATTTGTGAGAAAGTCCATTATCCCGAAGGTACAGTTTGGTTTCAAACTATTACAATCCACTCAGCTCTAATTCACAAGAGTGATGCAACACATACAAAAGTACAGCCTTAGCAAATCGACAGATTTGGTCATGTTTTTTGTAGTTAAGGTATTCGATAAAGTCTGGGATGCAGGATAAACTTTCAAAATGTATGCATGCCGAACTCCGCTATCGCTGATTCTAGTCATAGCATTATATCTCCAGGCCAAAGCTTTTTGTATGAGAATAAATAACCACCTCTCCAACCTTCAGCCAATAGAAGCTGTATTGGCGCAAGATTCACCACTCTCACCAATACTCTGTATTATTGGGGAGAGTGGAGTCTTTCCATAGTTTAGGCTCATTGTGAGAAGGCCAAATGTTTTTTTTTAATTTTGTAATTTATTTGTGAATTGTAATTTTGAATTTGGCATTAAATTTGGCATTAAACAATACTTTGACAACTGTCACGAATATGCCTTAAACTGACAATCGACGATAGACTATCATTGAAAACACGTACAAAATCAAAAGATCAACGTTAAATAACGTACAGATGACTAGACCGATCAAGCTAAACATTATCAACAAGATTCTACTCTGCAAACAAATACACAAACCTATGCTCATGCACGGTAGCATTGTCTTTTACCAAAGATGCAAAATAATCAGAAATCAACTTCAAATTTGTCCAAACATTGCTCTTAGGAAAATGTGTACGATAGATTGCTACATTAGAGCCTCTACAGACGATCGAACCATGTTCTACAACTTGGCGAGCGAACACGTGCATTTGGTGTTGTTAAATGGTAAGTGCTTACCTGCTTACATCAAGAAATGCACTGGTTCGCTCGTCTGTAGAGGCTATTAGGAACATCGACATACATAGAGAACTAAGGGTTGAGCAAATAGACATACTTATACACACGAGACAGGACTGAAATTATTTATTTGAAATTATTTTACAGATATTCTAATACATAGTATCATGAAACACCTGAGAAACACAACCACACGTCTTAATGAAACTTACCAAATGTTCGGTATGCAATGAGTTGAAACACCCAGAGAAAGGGATTCAAAGTGCAGAAAACGTTAGCTCCAAATAAACCCAATTCCTTGTGTATTTGTAAAGCAATATGTCAACAATCTTTATGGGGCCAATTTCCTAATGACCTGTTCCAAGAACGATTTTCGGCTCAAATGTAACAATCTGATTGTTATCGATTTACATCTGCACTGCTGAACTTATCATCGTCATTCTAGAATTACGAGAAAAGTCTCGAATAAATCTCAAAATAAAACAATAATGTGGGGCGTTCCATACAATACTGTCAAATAATTCTTTGGCACCAAAAAATGTATACACTTTAATGTTGAATGCCTGGCTCCTTTTTCCGAAATTTGTGTAACAATTAATAATCATTCATAATCACAATCAGTGTTAAAACCACGTCCCGTCATCATGTCTGTTTTCAAGTGGATTTTGTTTTCAAAAACGTTTGTAGGTATTTTAAACGTTGTGCACTAGTAGTCTTTACTGTCTATAATTATTTCTCCTGTCTTTCCTTTATTCTATTATTTCTCTTCTCTTATCCTGTCTGACTTCCTCTTCTATTCTCTACTATCATCTTTCAATTTCTATCTTCCCCTCTCCATTCTCCAAGTAACTCTCCCGTTCTCGCTCCTTTCCTCTCTCTTTTTCTCTCTCCTCTTCTATTCACTCTTATCTCCCTTCCTCTCTTTTATCTCTTCTCCTCGCTTCCTCTCCTATATCTTCTCTCACCGTTCTTATCTTCGCATCTCCTATTATCTTTCTTCTTTTCGGCTCCCTTCTCTCACCACCTCCTCTCGTTGGGTCGAGTTATATTTTTAAATAGGGCAAAAGAAAAGGCCACGAGAATCAAGTACCTTTGTTTTCAGCGACAAATGCTGTCGTTTTCTGTATTCAAGGGAAAATTTCACAAAGTGTCTTCTAAAAGGTTATTCAATAGCATGAGTGAGAACTTTTCCCCTACGATATCTAAAGCAACTTTTAAAAATAACATCATCAAGTCTCTCTCATCATAGTCTCCTCCTTCCTCCATCATACTAACATATACGAGTATGCATTGTATATTTAATTTGTAAACATTTTGTAAATTTGGTATTTAAATTTTATTCATTTAGTTATTTTTCATTTATTTATTACTTTATTTGTTATCTATTAGTAACTAATTTATTTATGCGTTATTAATTTGTTTTGTATTCATCTATAGATTTTTTACTAATGTTCGAAGAACATTAGTATTAAAATCGATTCGGCCAAAAATTCATATTTCCATACATATATATATATATATATATATATATATATATATATATATATATATATATATATATATATATATATATATATATATATATATATATATATATATATATATATCTATATATATATATATATATATATATATATATATATATATATATATATATATATATATATATATATATATATATATATATATATATATATATATATATGTATATATATATATATATATATATATATATATATATATATATATATATATCATCAAAAAATGTCAGTGAGATAATCTCGGGAACGCGCCATCCGATCGAGCTGAAACTTTCAGGATACATTGGTGTATATGCAGAATAGGTCCAGGTCTCACTAAATGTCAGTTATTGTTAACCTTTTGGCGCCGGCGTCCATTTAAGTGATATTTTTAATATACCTATTATTTCGTACACAAATAATTTTCGGAAAAATAAAGTTGACGAAATAAGTTTCGAACGTGTTTTACATGTGAATCGGATAATGTTTTGGAATTTTTTAACCCCATGTGTGCGCTGGGTGCCTAAAAAGAGAACGGGAAAATTTGAAAATTTTTAAACTTTATAATTAGCTATTCAATCATTACGAAATTTTCAGGACATATTTGTATTATTTAGTTGTAGATTTGTGTAGTTTTTAATGAGCGTGCTGGCGACCCTGTAGCTAGGGCAGGCACTGAAAATGAAAACTTCCAAATCATCGTCTCTCTTGAAAAAATGCCGCTTCTTCAAAAAAAAGCCACTCATATGTAAATTTTGTGCTTTGTTTACATAGGCAAAAAATAAAATTTGATATGGTATAACGGGCACGCCTGGTAACCCTTGCCCATTTTACCTATATTTTTAGCATCAAAAACTTCTGTTCACGGAAACTCACGATCCGATTAGCAGAATTAATTGAAATTTGCAGAATGTATTGGTCTTAAATAGGACCAGGTCTGATAGAAGTAATTTTGAAATGCGGGCGATTCTGTGCCAGTGGTGCCATCTTGAAAAATCACTAAAAATGATAACTGCTTTTAGCCGTATGAATTCTGATTGAATCGTTCGATTTGGACGAAATTCACACAATAGCTGGACCTTACTTTAACCCACGTTTGGTAGAAATTTGGTTGAAAAATTCGGTTGGAGCTGCCAGCTATGATAA